>VWZS01007392.1:175740-224253 GCA_013397075.1 Rhabdornis inornatus | reverse complement strand
GGAATAGCTTTATTAGATAAATGTATTAATCTGGATCCCAGCTGTATCTGCAGTGTTTTCCAAGATTCCTTTCAGAAATCATTCTTGTCGGATGTGGGTTTCCCTAATTAATCACTCATGCCGTTGTATACATTACAGCTCAAGAGTGTAATTTTAGTCAGTTGTTTTGAAGCGCGTTACGGTTCCCATCTGATCTGCATTTGTCCATCAGGCGTACAAGGAACGTAACACTTGTAGAGAGCAGTCCCGGGCGGCGCANCCCGCCGGGGCAGGGCCTGAGGCGGGGCCGCCCGGCCTCTCCGGCCCCGGGCCCGCCCCGCCGCGCCGCGGGTGCCAGGGGACGTCTCGCTTCATCTGTCACCAGCTCCGTTCGCCTGCCCAGCTGTCAAAACAGGGGGTGTCTTTTTCATTCCAGCTCACAAAGTACCAAAGGGGAAAGGGGCTTTAATGCCAGTGTTTGGACACAAGCAATTATCCCTAATTATTGTTTTTCTTTTGAGCCTGCCCGTCCTGCTGGAGAGCCAGCAGATGAGCATGCCCTAATCCTCCCCAGTCGGTTGATCTCAGTGGGTTTTGCGGGACAAACCGGGCGAGAAGGCTTCGTAGCTTTCATCTCGATGTGAGTTTTGAACTGATTGAAACTCATTGCGATGGAAGAATTAACCTCGGAGCCCAGGCTTTCAATGGCCCCTGATAAGAGATTATACGTGTTGATGGCAAGCTTTTCTTGGCAAAATATTTTCAAAGGACTCGGAGCTGTTAAATCAAAGCCCTATTGAGTCGCTGGTAGGCCCCTTAGAGCTCTCCCTCCTTCTTCATTCCCCGGTACTGTGTGTTGGTAATTACTGGCAGGGGTGGGAGAAGGAAAACAGAAAATCCCCTCGGAGGTACACACACATGCGCACAAAGGTGATGAGCAACATCAGGCAGAGAATTACGAGGAAGACAGAGGAAAATTTCTTAATTCCATGGAGGTTAATTCCATAAACACGCCAGTGCAGGACTGACCCTTTTCTGCTGCAGTCTTCTGTCACGTCTCCCCCTTCATTTTGTAAGGTTGCAATAGCATTTCAAGGAATCATGCTTCCATGTTACTTCCTCAATAATTCATCCTCTTACATGTATGAAAAAGAAATAGGGAACAGGAAAACAACAGAAAAGCTAGAAGCTATGAGGATCTTTCAGACACATGTATGTGTAAGAAAATCTAGCTTGTACTTAAGAAAAGCAAAAATAATGAGTTCTTTTTAAAGGAGAGATTCTTCAAGTTTGCTTTTTCTTACCTGTCCAAAGTGTGTCTCCTGTACTCTGGAATTACACATACTAGTAAAGAAGTACCATATTTATGAAATCTGGGTCATATTTTGTTGAATACTCTCCCTTCCACTGCCTCCAGAATGGGAACTTTGAAAAAGCCTGCGTGCAAAATGAAAGTTGTCTGCTTCCACCACTCTTATGACTTTGGGAATCTTTGTTTGATGCATCCTAGATTTTGTAAATGAATGTATGTTTGTTCAGAGGCAGTTCTGGAGTAATGGATGTGATTCTTATTTTAACAGTGGAAGACTAGGGTCTAACAGAAGAAAGTCTTTGAGAAAATAGAGGAGAAGACAAGCATTTTCCATTGGAAAGTCAGTCCACTTCAAGATAAACACCGACATGGCACCCACTGCAGAAAAGAGCTGGAGAAAAAAATCTGCTGGCAGGCAAGGAGAGACGTTTGGATAGGCCAAATCTTTACTTACTATGCAGGACCATGGGACAATGTTGTTAAATTGATGTGCTGATTGGTTGATGAAAAAAAGAAAACATTGATATCCAGGACCAGAAACAAACAAGCAAGCAAACAAACAAACAAACAAATAAATAAAAGAATTTTAGGAGTGCTACTGACAGTAAAATATTATCTTCTTCATTACCACTGTAGTGGTAATGAAGAGGCAGTGGAAGCAGTGGCAATATGGAGATAGACAAACAGTTCAATGGCTAAAATATCTGGAAACTGCCTTGGAATGAGGAGATCAGCATGGCCAGGAGCTGGAGTGCTGTAAACCCAGACAACAACCTATGGAGGTATTAGAGCCAGCTGCCTCAGCTGGTGCTCTAGCTGAAGGAGGTGGCCTAGGTTCCAAGCTATCCAAAGTGTGTGCTGCATGCTGGTCGTCATACTACCTAGACAGTCAGTCTTTAAAATTTACTGTTTATCGCATTTGCTTTTTCTCTCCAATAAGACTCCATATATTTAGAGCTCTATGTTTAAAATCTTTTCTTGTAAGGGAACATATTTAGATTTAGAATGCTCTACTGAATACTGGTACACCTTGTCTTCCCAACTCCTGATCCAAGCTCTAGCCACAGTAATTTACATCAGCCCTTTATAATGCCTGTCAGTGTCTGCCAGAGCACAAACATGCAATCTTTTTTTCCCTTCATTTAGAAGCTCAAGCTATAATGATTAAATATTATAACTGAACTGCAATTGCCTGTGCATAGGCAGTACAAATGCCAGAACATTAACCTTTGCTTTTAATGTGGCATTAAATTGCCACAAAAATCCAAGTTGTTTGGGTTCCCTTCAGCTTGTATTTTATCATGGAAATGTCTTGCCAGCAAATCTTTCAGTGAGAGTCTTCATAGCAGTTGCAAAATAGACTTTTAAGTTGAAAATTTGTAGGGTTTATTTGCTTGTTTGTTTGCTTTTGTCGAACAGCATCTTAACAAAAACTGGAATTACAGAATGAAAATTTTGGCTTATTCACTTCTTACTGTTGACTGTGCCTGTGATTATTGTGGAGATTCTGGGAAGAAAAATAATAGCTTTACTCGTTTTGGTTGTTGGAGTGTTCTGCCAAGGGATCCTAGAGAATTCATAGGCTGTGCAGGATCTTAGAGAAGCTATAGATTACAAAGAGTTTCTTTGTCTTTGGTGAAGTGCCTAAATCATCACTAAACCATTGCAAAGCTTGTTTGGAAGAATGTACTTGTAGAGTTTATACTCTTCACAGAAGCAAGCAATGCAATGTGGATTTTACAGCAACCATAGGATGAAAGAAATACGTAACAGAATAGAAGAAAAGCCTGTAATAGAATAGCTAGAGTAGAGTAGCTGTGCAAATATTTGGCAATTCTGAAGAGGCATCTGAGGCTAAGGCTGTTTCACTGCTGCTTCAGAAATGCCTGCAAGTCCCATATAGTTAAAAAGTTTGCCACTTAAAATGGTGTGTGTCCAGCTAGTAAAGTTAAAAGATTTGGGTACAGTCCCAAAGACTTAGAATTTTTATACTCGGTGAGAAGCAGCACTTGGATCCAACAAGCAGATGGTAGTAATGTAGTATAACAACACCCTTATTAGCAGCTGCAGCACACCAGCTCACAGACCAACATCCCAGACAGATATAATCTCTGTCACCAAAGGAGAAAGACTGACAGCACCTATTACAGTAACAGAGTCTCTGAGGTTCTTTGGATCAGGAAGATATTTTGGGTTGGTAGATTCGATGGACCTGACATATTTGAAGAGTTTTGGCTCTAACAGCCTCTGAACAAATTCTTGATATAAAAATACGTAACTTTACCATTTGTAGTTCTCCATCCCATTCATGCCAGGACTTCCAGTGTCTCAGCTGTCAGTCTCTCTACTTAGCAAAAGAGTCCTTGTTCCCTAGAGCAAGGAGGACCTAGTAGTAGTTTGTCCATTAAATATCTCAATTTTGTATTGAGATATTTAATGGACAAACTCCACATGTTGCAGGACTACTGATGGTCAAATAGACTGACTTACCAGCCCAGAGACAATGTTGTTATAACTAATTGCTCTTCTTGTAGAGATCTGTCATCTAATCACATCCAAAAGCTACACAGTACAGTCCCCTCCATCACATTTCTCTTTTCCATAGCTCAATAAAAACTCCATTCTTCAAAGCAATAGCTAGACCATTTGGAATTAAACTTCAGTTGTTTCTCAGCAGGAGCAAAGGGGGATCTTATGTGGAAGTACTGTGTAGGCTAAATATCACTGTCCATATTCTTTCTACATGCTACTTCTATTGGTGTCTGTAATTGTTTTCAACATTTATTATCATTGAAGGACAAAAAATAGTGGGAATCTAGTTGTAGCTGGAATCTAGTTGTCAAGCATTAAATAATTTTTAGATTAAAGTGAATCCTGATTTTCAACTTTCATTTGTTTTATAATTACAAGGGTGTTGTTAAAGTAAAATATAAATGCCTTATTTAGCAAAAATTTGGCTAGGTAAGATAATTGTACTTTTGTATATCTTGATATAATGTAGCAGGATTCTGAAAAAATGAGCCCAAGGAAATCTGCAAATGCTTAAAAGAGGAACCAGTCTTTATGGCTTATGAGATCCAAAAGAAAAGATATTCTAGCTGTTGCTGGTGCCACAAACCACAGAGAAGAAACTACAAAGAATAATTATATGTAAATATATCAAGGGAGAGAAATGCTAGCCAGTAAAATTCCATTAAATAAAAACAATAGGAAGGTAAGATAAGACACACAACAACAGGTTCAGACATTACTCAGTTGTTAAGAGATGCTTTGCTGACGTGACATTATTCTGGCATGCTCATTCTGGCACACTGTCCACAAGATCTATGTCTAAGATGCAGAGTAATATGTAAAAAAATCTGGTATTCTTCAAGGAGGAAAAAGATTGGATTAACTCAGTTTTGCTATTGTGCTTTCTATAACCGTATCAGAAGGGAATTTTAGTACAGAATATTTTGCTTAATGTCCCTTACATATAGGCTAGTAAATCCATTATATTATTTCAATTATTATGTTTACCAAATGTTTCACTTATTATTACACTGTTGTTCTGCTTGAAATATTTTTAAAAATAACTAAGTACATATTTCATAAAAATAAAATCTCTTCCCCTTGCACATTCTGAAGAATATTACTGGTCATTTCCCACGACAAAGCTATAGATCTTGGCCAAAGCCTGCCTTTTACCCCAAATGCAATACCATAGCTTGCCTGTGACAGATTCCCCAGACAGCCCTGTATGTTCAGCTGCACAATTCATATCCACTCACAGCCTTAATTTCAGCTGCAAATGTACTGTCTCTACTGGCCATATACAAATGGACATAGATGTGATCCAGGACACAGGTTTAAAGGATTTATTTAAAGTTTTGTGTAGTTTGTCACCTTGAGGGCTTCAGCTTGTTCAGATGTTCATTCTGACCTATTCAGTGACTCACCAGGAGAAACAGCCTTTTCCTTTTTAAAGCTTGGGCAGATGACAAGCGCTTCCAGATTAAACACCAGGAGACATTTTTATTTGGTTGGTTTTTTTTCTGGTTGTTATGGTTTTGGGTTGGTTTTGGTTTTGGTTGCTTGTTTGGTTGTTTTGGTTTGAGGTTTTTTTGAATGGGTGTCATACCTGTTGTAGTGTTTGTCTGAATTCTGCTCTTTTTCTCTGCTTTTTTGTTTTGATAGCACACCTTTGTCTCCTCTCTCAACACATCCTCAAAACACACCTGTGCAAATTTCCCTGGACACATGTGAGAGCAGAATGGGATGCAAGGGGCATCCAAGCATTAGTGACTTGAGAAAGGAGAGGCAGCAAGGTCTGAGTGTTTTGCTGAGTGACAGCAAGCGTTGCTGAAATTCACAGTCTAATGTAGCTATCTAGGTTAGGCAAAGAAATGCATGCAAATATCCTGGTGCAACTTTGAAATCAGGACGACATCTGCATGAGAGCTTCCATACCCACAGAAAAAAGAATTTAGAAACACAGGAGGAAATAATTGACAGCAAACTCTCTCTGATTATAATGTCTCTTGAAAAAACACCAAAAGACCTTGGAAATTGGGACTCTACAGCAGAGAGACCAATCTGTGTGTCACAAACTGCATAGTCTAAGCAGCAAGTGTAGCTCTTCTGCCTGATGATTTGTGGCTGGCTGTGGCCAAATTCCCCACGAAATACAAGACAATAAACAACAGAGATCCTAAAGACATCAGATTTATCTTGAGATGTAGACATGTCTCCTAGTGGAGCAGTGGGACCTCAGGTGGCCTTTGACATATCTCAGATGCTCTTTGTTTCCCTCTTTTCAGAACTGAAAAAGTTCTGAAATACATGTGTTTCATTTCTCAGACCCTGAAGATTCTGGCAGACAGTTTGTATTGTATGAGATGGTGCTCATGCCTGGGCTAAGGTTCAGGGCTTGGAAGGCTTTAACAGAAACATGGCAGTCTGAAATCCCTGCAGAAAAGCAAGGGATGGATAATATCCTTGATAAATGACTCTGATGGTTCCCTCTGACTCTGAAATGGTGGCGTATAATCAAAATCTAACAGCAAGCAGAAAAAAGGAGAAGGATATTCTCTGTCTTACTTAAAAAGTGCCAGTCCACACTTCCCTCCAACTTCTACTTGTGACCAGTCTTAGCGCCAAGTGGAAAAGACAACCTTCTTAATTAGAATAAATACACTGCAGCATGTGCTAGAGGGAAAAATACCTTATATTCCCTTTGCAAACTCCCAGCTGAAGCCATAACACAACATGTTTTTCTTTTGTTGAGTCTGGGCAGATCTTTTCAATAAATTGTACACGTGAGATACTTTCAGTTGAAGCACTGAATACATGACTCAAGAATAAAGGCATAATTAAAAAGAAATACTTCTATACTTAAATTCTAACTATGATGCAAATCTATTTTTTATGTGTGTCATTTCTTTGGGCTTGTGTGGCAGGTTTTTGGTGGTGTGGGGGCTATGGTTACTATGGTGGCGATTTCTGTGAGACACTATCAGAAGCTTCTCCATTGTAATTTCCTCAACCAAGCCCATTCCAGCAGACTCCAAGATGGACCTGCCACTGACAAGGCTGAGACCATAAGTGATGGTGGTAGAACCTCTGGGATAATGTATTTATAAAGCAGGGGAAGTGCAGGATCAGATTTCAGCCAGAGAAGAAAGGAGTCACAATATGTAAAGGAAAACCATGGCCAGTGAAGAAGGACAGGAAGGAGGTGCTCCATGCACCAGAGCTGAGATTCAGACTCCTGTAGCCCCTGGTGCTGATCACGGTGAGGCAGCTGTGCCCCTGCAGCCTGTGGAAAACCACAGCGGAGCAGAGATCCACCTACAGCCTGTACAGGACCCCACACCAGAGCAGGTGGATGTCCTCAAAGGAGACTGTGACCCCATGGGAAGCCTGTGCTGGTGGGCAGAAGAACCTGTACCCACTGGAGAGACACCAGACTGCATAGAAAATTTGATGGCAGAACTTGTGACCCCATGGAGTGCCCTTGCTGGAGCAGTCAGATCCTGAAGGACTGCACTCCATGAAAGGGACTGTCCTGGTTTGGAAGACAGGTGTCTGCTAAGGAAGGCAGGAGCCTCTCTTGAAGTGGAAAATGTAAACCCCCTCTCTCCAAATTATTATGATTTTGAAATCAAGGGGCTCTGAGGCAAAGATATGGGAATAGGAATAACAGTTCTACACTAGGAAAATTAAAATAAAAATACAGTAATACAAAACTCAAAACACTGACAGAGTCAGAATACAATCTGACACCCCGTCAGCTAGGGTGTTGGTAGCAGTCCAATTAAATGGTGGCTGCAGTCCTCATGGAGTGACAGATGTGGTTCTGTTGAAGCAATGATCCTGTAGAAGGCTGCAGTTTTCCTCTGAAGGTCCAGTGGTAATGAAAATAGGCCTAGTCTTCCTCTGGAAATCCAGTGGAAAAAGGCTGCTCTGATGTTCCAAATCTCAGATTTTACCTAGGGAGGAAATGCTTTGCTCCTCCCCCTGGGTGGAGCATCTCCTAATGGAATGATGTAATTTTATTTTTTCATGTAGTGAAACTCAATAACCCATTAACAGAAGCTACTTCCTAAGGAGGATGGGTCGTGAAAGAGATAAAGAACACTGCCCCACCTGGTTTTAACAGATGGCCCATTGTTGGGGGTTGAATTGCTCCCTTTTCTTTCTCTGGAATTTTTCCCATTGTTATGATANACCTGCCCTGCCCACACAGCACCGGGAACTGAGCGCAGAGAGAGAGGGCCTGTGGCCAAAAATGACTGGAACTGAGCTCACTGTTCTGTTTTGCTGTCAATTTTTATAGCTGCTGTTGTTTCTGCTGTTTCCCTTGTTAGATACATTAGTAAAGAATTGCTACTCCGACCTCCCATATCTTCTGCCTGAAAGCCTCTGATTTCAAACTATAATAATTGGAAGGGAGGGGGTTGCACTCTCCATCTCAGGGAAGGGGTTATTGCCTTTCCTTAGCAAATACCTGTCTTTCAAACAGAGACACCCATTAACAGAAGATATCCCCCTGGAGTTACAAGGGATGGGTCGTGGAAGAGATAAGGAACACTGCTTTACCTGGTTTCAACAGATGGTGCTAGAATACATACTTCTGGTTACATCTTGCATTGCAACCTAAGACAGGGACTCATACTAGAGCAGTGGAAAAGTGTGGGATTCCTCCTACAAAGAAAGGAGAGGCGGAGACAATGTGTGTTGAACAGATCACAACCCCCAATCCTCATTCGTCTGCACTGATGGTGAGGAGGAGGGACATAATTTGGGATAATTTGGGAAGTCAAGCCCAGGAAGCTGGGAGGGCTTGAGGAAGGCATTTTAAGGTTTGGTTTTATTTCTCATTATCCTATTCTGGCTTGATTGGTAGTAAATTAGTTTCCCTTAGTCAAGTCTGTTTTGCCCATGACAATAATTGGTAAGCATCCTTACCTCAATTAATGAGCCTTTTGTTATACTCTGTCTCCTCTGTCTCCTCAGTATATTCTGCTATATTCTGTCCAGCTGAGGAGTTGACAGGGAGGCTTTGGTTAGAACTAGTGTCCAGCCACGGTCAACTTCCCATAGTTGTGTTTTATTTACCTTGAGGTGAGAGAACAATTTTTCTCTTTCCAAAAAGAAATGTTCAAATGCATGGATAACAAAGTTTTAAAACTTCAAAGTCAGTGTGAATTAACCTAAAGGATCAATAAAGCAAAATCTGACTTGCTAAACAATAAGAAGTGATTCACACAATTGCCTTACTTCTATTAAAATCTTTCTGTCTTCGACTTTAGTTTGCAACAAATGGTTTTGTAGAAGTGTGACAAAGGAACACTGATATATAGCTAACCGCATTAATAATTTTAAAAAGTAATTAATATGATAAATGTTGCTCTTTTATCTCAATCTTATTGGATTTACTTTAGCAGATGTCAGCATCTTAAATGCAGCTGAAGCCTGTACTCTGAAATAATTTTTGAACCTGAAGTAGTTTATGATCAGCTGTGGTGATGATGTGCTGGATATTATAACCTAGAAAGCAGAGTATTACAGGCACGCTCAGTCTGCAGATATTGCTGTGTTAGTTTTGGTGTCCTGGAAAAACGTATTCTAAGATATTGAAGCCAGCTGTTTCTCCTGTTAGTGCACTGGATGCTTATCTTCTTGCTCTATATATCAGAATATCAGTGTCAAGAGTTACTATTACTGCATGAACTGGAGAGACTTTGAACTAGAGATAAGATGGTTCAGTCAGTATTATGCAACAGCTGCCCTTAGTATACTTTAAAACAAAATTTAAAAAAAATTATTATTATTCTGTTACAATATGATAAGCATGAACTAAAGTGAAATAAAGGAAGTATAGGACACTCACAAAATAATTTGAATCAAGAATTGATTTTGAAATTAAATAGAAATGCATTTTCAGAAACAATTTTAGTTTTAGTATTTTCATGTTCTGGATTCTCAGGGAATTCAAAATCTGCATTTTTTTCCTAATTCCATGGAAACAAAATTTGAAGTTCTACTATGATTTGTAAAGTGAAAGAGAATTCAGAGTGCTGACAGGCATAAAATGTTGCTTGGACCCTGGGAAAACTTTAAGACAAGAATTAAAAGTAAGATAGAGAAAATGTAAGGAACTTTCAAAATGTATCTGTGAAATGACAAGGGATCCTATGAATAACAGTAGCATAACTGAACAAAGAGAGGAGGGAAAAGAGCACGGAGAATAGGGAGGGAGAAGGTGCTAAAGGTCTATATGTTGTCACAGAAAATGGTATACAGCATTTATTGGAGAATTAAAGGAAGATTTCATACACCTGTATGTCTTTGGCAGATTATGAGAGGTGGCTTACAGAGATTAGTGAACTGTTTGATTATTTTCTGGGAGTAATCACAAAACTAGTGTTGCTCACGAATGTACTTGTTTGACAAACTGTATAAACACATTTATTAAGGACTCATCTCCCAGATGTCCTCAATTTTGCATGCAGTCAGCAAAAGCAATTGACGACCTCCCCTGGGTCAAAAAAAGGCCCATTAGAAGCATTGTTTTCTACCCATCTGCTGAAACTGTTATCTGAGGCAACTAATTATATGTTTCACTCTTTCACTTCCAGACTCAAATACACCTCTCAGTCTCCATATCATTGATTGCATTAACTGGAAACACTTGCAGAAGTCAGTGGACAGCGAACTTTACTTCACCCTGAAGAAATAAATAATGGTTCTTCTACCATTTTTTTTTTTTAACTTTGTAAAACTGTTTAGAACAGAGAGAGTGAACAAAGATAATTCAATAAAAGACAAGCTATTTTTGCATATATTGCGTTGCCCGCCATGGAAAGAAAATCTGACTTGGCCTAAATTCAGGAAAATTTAGGGCTTCTCAGGACTTTGCCCTAACCATTCCCATGTCCTGCTTAATCATAAAATCAGTTACCTGGCATTACTTCTTGCATGATATACACTTAAGAATGTTCAATCATCAATATAGGCCTATTAAATATTTTCTCTTCTTGTTTAGCAGACCACAGCCGACCACAGTAACATGGAGCTCACTGCTTTGCAAGATGAAAGCGCTCCAGAAATGTGCAAATGATTTCCGTGGAGTGGGACACTGCTGGTGAACAGCCGTGTGTGCTGGGAAAGCATTGCTGAAGACCTGGTGTGGCCACAGGTGAGCACAGAAGAATAATGGGGAAGCTGACAATGGGCTATTGGATGCAACTTAAACCACTAACAGGTATTTTTACTGTTATTGTAGATACTAACCTCCATGGCCACAATAGGCTTTATCAGGAAGAAATTGGTTGACTGGCATACCTGACTCCACACTAGAAATAATTTGCCTTAGTTACCAAAACATTGTTTGAGTATTTTCCAAAATGCAATGTTGAAAGACAACAAATCCTAAACATAGTTTAATCCAGCAGAAATTAGTGCTAACATTGCTAGTTTTTCTCATTGGAAGCTGTCCTACAGAGTCCAGATAGCATATTCAGATAATTACATTATTTGTGAGAAATACATTTGTCAACTCTTTTCATATCATTGATCACTATCCTTAATCAAAAGAATATAAGCCGTGGGGTGTAGCACAAAATTTCTGATCTTTTGTTCTTTGCGCTTCTTTCCAGCATGAGCAAATTCAGCTTCATTGAAAATGCTCATTTGGAGATCATATGAAATAATAAAATTTCCAAAGTCATTGTTATTGAAAAGTGTTGCAAATCAGAGCAGTATGTTCAGCTACATTCCTCCCTTCCTCTGCAAGACATTCTTAGATTAGATTCATAAAGCTGTTTACTTTCTTTTTATTGTCGCTTCCTTATTTTGACTGATAGTTTTGTTTTATATTATCTGATGGAGATATATGCAAACTAACAGAACAAAATACATACAAATTGAAGACAATTTTCTTTATTATGAAAACCTTATATACCTTTATACAAAGTTTGCTACCTGAAGTTAAATTAGAAGTTTCAGTTAAAATTAAGTGTTTTATATGATGTTCCTGAAATTCAAGAGAAAACTTTAAATGATCCTTAGGAATGCGATAGAATCATAGAACGGTTTGGCAGAAGTCACCTCAAGGATCATCTAGCTCCACCCCCCTTGCCGTGTGCAGAGCCACCTTTCATTAGACAGGTTTGTTCAGAGCCCCATCCAGCATGAATTTGAACACTTCCTGAGATGGGACATCCACAGCCTGTCTGAGCAATCTGTTCAGCACCTCACCTCCCTCATGGTAAAGAACTTTTTCCTGGTATCTAATCTAAACCTACTTTCTTTGAGTTTGAATCTGTTGTCTCTTGTCCTGTCACTACATGCCCTTATAAAAAGTCTCTGTGTTTCTTGTGGAGTCCCTTCAAGCAATGGATGGATGGCTGCAGTTAGGTCGCTCTAAGGCCTGAACAATCCCAATTCTTCTAGCTTTTCACATAGGAGAGAGGCTGTACCTCAGTACAACTGTGTTGTGTCAGTATTAACCATTCAGACCTTCATGGTGTTGGAAAGTTGCTTATTTTGAGCTGGGTGACCAAAACCTTCCTTATGATGGCACCACTTCACTTAGGGAAGACTCCAGGCCAGGAATATAGGAGAAATACATTTAATATGAAATGAGTAGTCTACCCCTGGATTTTCAGACATCACTTCTGACTTTCTGCAATCTGACATTCTTTGTTGCATATAAGACATGTTAACAGTAAGACAGTAGAAATGTATTGAACAATGTGAGAACAACATTATTAAGCATCTAAGTAGCTCTAAAGTTAAGAGAAGAAAATTGCAACTCATGCTCTGTGCAGTACATCAAAGACATAGTTAATTGTACAAATGTATTTTCTTTGCTTATCTGCTGGTAGATGTGTGTGTTATCAGCTGTGAAAATGGTTACAGTGCTGGAAACAATCCCTTTCACCATAGCCTTTGTATTCTTGTTCCTTCCATGGGAATTTTGAAACTGCTGACAGGGTATTTATTATACTTTGCTGATACACCAGTAAAAATAGATATAAAAACTGCTTCAGAGTTTTAGGTCAAATTTTTGCTCTTCATTATGCTAATATTAATACAGAGGAAAGCTACTGCATTTCTGCTTGTGTAACCAAAACCAGAGCTTTGCCCTAAGGAACATGAGTGCAAATGGCAAGGTATTAAAAACACAGATGCAGAGAGAGAGGTTCATATGTGGAAATGGTTTGTATTAAGAAGCAGTTGCTGAAACAAACAGGAGTTTTGCCCACGCAAGGCCCACTTCTTGATTCTGTATTTTTCTTTGTGACTTCTTGTTTCAGAGGCATCTATAATTAAGACAATTCATTCTGCCTAGTCACAATTGTTTCAGATCACTTCTCATCTCCCTGGCATTCTAGGTTTTTTTCTGGACTGATGCTGAACTAAACTTCCAATTCTAGTTGTCTATATGTTCAACCACTGTTGACAGTGCAGCTGTGATTTTTAATCTTCAGAGGATTACTTCCAGTTAATCACAAATGTTAATTGTAACAACTGGCTGCATAAGATATATAAAACTTTCCATTTCCTTGTACATAAAAGGGTTGCTAAATTCTCTGCACAAAATTTCAGTGCATCATTGTAATAATTGAAGGAATTTCTGAGGAGAAAAGGTTCAATGAAAAACAAATTCAGGCCTGACCATGCTGAACAGAGATGATACAAAATAGTAACCAAAGTGATTTCTGTTTTCCATTGCCTCCTGAGCAACTTTGTCACTAAGCTTCAGCATTTCTAGTAATTAGATAATAATAGGTGAATAATACTTCAATAATAAATGGTTACACTAGCAACAGGTGAATAATACTCCTATTTTTTCATTATCTTTCTTAGGTGTAGATCTTGGACACTACAATCAGAGCTCCCGTTCCCTTTGTGAAAATATTCCTGAGGATCAAAAATGACTGTGGAAAAAGGTGTCAGTCATGGCGTCAATACAGAATTGTAGGAAGCAATCATAATAATATTAAATTTGGTAATTTTTTAATGTTTTATTTTTCTGACATTATTTTCACATAACTTAAACCCTAAGAGAATAATACAATTACTTTGAAGATGAATTCTGCTCTTTTGTCAGTTATAGAACTGTGCGCTGTTTCCTATGGATCACCCACATTTATGCTTCTGAACTGGTAGAAGTCACGTCATGACTTGTGTGTCTGAAGATTATAACTGCTGATTATACAACTGAAAATTTTGCATTGAAAGACACAGCTGTGCCAATGGAGTAGATGTATCTCTTGTTACTGATTACCACCAGGCTGAGTTTGGGTGGTGTCTAGGGAGTGTGTTTATGCCAGTGGACTCATGAAAACAGCAGAGTCTTGGGCATGTGCTGGGAACCTCCACCTTGGCTTGCTGCTAATACTCTCTTAAATAGGAAACAATGATGTGTTTGTTTCAAAATCCTCCACACAGCAGGGAATATTATTTTATGCATGGTAATCCAAACATAAATGTAGGGGATTCTTCTTGGTGAATATGAAGAGGAGGCAAGTCTTTAAAGCAAAGGTAATGCTTCTCATCTTGTTTGGCTTTGTGTTTTGTTGCCTATGCCTGAATTTGTCTGAGCCTGGAAAAAAACATGAAACATTCCTAAATCCTGCTCTGTCCTCATGATGTTCTGGCAGACAGCATAAACACAGTGTAAGTGCAGGCTCCTCTTCCTGCGGCTCACTTGGCAAGTGACTTTTTGCTGTCCCAGGTCATGACAATGTCTCAGTAGCAGATGGGGCACATGGAGGTAATGTGGCTGGGCAGACTCTTCCAAGGCTCATCCACACTGCAGGAGAGCATGTCCTAGAGAATGTTTAAGTACTTGGTATGCACATGAGGTTTTCCCCAAGAAATCTAGTTGAATGGCCTCAAACTTCTCAAAAAGCCCAGTGGGTAAGCAGTGGTGGACAGATGGAGAACTTACGATTGTCAAAGCCACCTGGCATTGCAAGGTAGATATTATCACCTCAAGATTACTATTTGCTTAAAAATAGCACCGTTTTGAGCAAACTGTAAACCTTGCAATAATTTACTGCCTTCTGAGGGGATGCAGTTATTTGTCTTGCCACTTTGCACTGTTTTTCTCTTTGACCTCTATATTTTTAAATAATTTGAGCAATCAACCAAAAACTTCTCACTCAGCTAAGGAAGAAACAGTAGTCTTCTGAGTTCTAGATACATGCATTAGTGTAAGCTCTGTTTGTATAATTATTTATTATCATCAATGGCAATGTCTACTAGCATATGCAAAATTGCTCATAATTTAGTAGATTCGTTAAAGCTGATGTTATTTTATGCAAATGTATTTTGAGTGTGTCTCTTAGTGTTGCACCAGAAGTGAAATAAATTTCACTGCTCAACTTCTTTGCTGTGGCTTACTGAATTACTTCAGGCATGGCTGTGAGCAATACTTCGTTCTCTGATGCAATGTGTATATATGGCTTATTCGTGAAAAATTAACTTTTTCCAGGCAAACATGAAAAACAAACAAAATAGATGAAGGAAGGACAGTTATCAGGCTGCCACATTGAACATAGAACATATGGCAAAGGATGCTTTTTGACATCTGTCTTTAGAGCTAAATTAATGAAAGATAAAAAAAAATCTTAAATAGTTTGGAAAAGTAATAAGTACCTAAGAAAAATGCCGTGCTTCTTATTACACCCACTGGTGATACAAATGAAATGAGCCCAATGAATTATGTTTCTGTTAAAATTAGGAAGATGCACAGATGAACTTCTCATATATTGTGAAGTGCTAAGGATCAGTAATCACACAGCTACCAAACTGATACTGTCATGGCATTGGCACTGGACTCAGTCAGTGCTATTGATCAGGAAATAGATAAATAAGCCCAGGACAGACTAGCTGAAATAACAGATGATTCACATGAGATTAAGTAAAGATATAAACACAGACTGAAACAAACCAGAGCAGGTTTTGTGCACAAAAGGATAAGCAATATAGAAGTTATGGGAGACCATTTGTTGGTCTCTTCTTTCAAGATCTTGTGTCCAGAAAAGAAATCACTGTGCAAAATCACACATGTAGTGCTAGAACCATTCCCATCTAAGTGGATGGCAAGAGTGACAATCTCTTTTGTGGGTTTGCATTTACTAACACTTGCTAGGAGATTACCTGCATAATGAAAATCAAATATTATATACAATTTCAACCGTGACCAAGGGAAGTAGCTCAGAACTGTAGCACAGGAAGTTTCAATTAAAAGTAGCAGCAGGAAAAATTTGCAAGAGAAGCTGGTAAGATGCTCTGGATGAACATTATTTAATGGTATTTGAGGGTGGGTGTTTTGGGTTGATATCTAGCAACAAGTGGGTCTCAGAGAGGACGTCTTCACAGCACAGCTGGGAAGAACAGAGACCCCCCCCCTTCCCTGCTTTTGAATGCAATGAATGGAGTGAATGGAATAAAGCATTGCTTTGGAATAAAGCTGTGAATAACGTAACATAACAGTAATGTCATGCCAGGCATATTTCCATCTCCTTGCACTCCAAATAAGAAGAGATACTTCATTTATATAAAGATGCTTTTGGAGGCAATTCGTACCTGCTTGAAGAACAACAGCTGGAAAACAGCTCTGAGTTTAAACTAATACAATTGCTACCAGTAAGTAGCAAATCCCTTCAAGAGGAAACTTCAAAAAAAAACCCAAACTTGAGAACCACGCAGAGATGGTGAATTTTAAATTAAGTTATACAACTAACAGAATGGAGGAGCAATATGGTAGCTATTAAAAACCAGACAAACCATACATGTGTATTGTTCAAATCTAGAATAAAATGGCATGATGTGGAAGAGAGAGAATTGCTCTGTAATTACACTGATAATTGAATGTATTTAGCTTGAAATAGAAAAAGAGATGTGTACTCATTTTGTAAATCAAGTACACATATTCCTGCATTTGTGTAGTTCATTTTCATGTTAACTATTTATTGTCACTAAAATTGTGCCGTCATGCTTATAAATTTTAGGTTAAGCAAAGTTGCAAACCTTTTCCTGAACGGCTTATGTTATCCAGCCCTAAAGGAAAAATAAAGGGGAAAAAAAAGAGGAAAAAAAATGTGTATTGTTCCTTTCTACTGTGTGTACCATTTTTAAAGGAAGAAATATGTACAAAAAAAAGGAAGTAAAGTTGCCATATCATCCGTCTTTTTGTTTGTAGCTAAGGGAGTATGCACTTCTCTGTGGGATCCTAATGGGCATCAGAGACATGGATATCCTTCATGATTTTTTGCATGGCATGGATGAAGAGAAATCACCAAAGGCAAGGCAAGGCAAGGCAAGGCATTTTTTTCATGGTTCCTGAAGCTTGTTTTGATGCCTTGTGGGGCTATGTAAAAACAGAGGCTAGGCAAAATTAAGGGGATAAAAAGCAGTTATATTTATTGTAGGGCCTTCAGGTGCATGTAGGGGAGACAAAGCCCAGCCCAGGGGCTACACCCAAAATGGACAACCGGTCATGGGTTTTCATATTTTTATGTTTGGTCCATTTGCATTTTGGGGGTTGATCTTCCAATTACAGCTTCAGATAATGAAGTCATTTACCCCAAGTTTGCTCTCCCCCCAAACTCACTTTTGTGTACATTTCTCAGGGCCTGAGATGGTAAATTGTTCTCGATTCCCAGGCCTAGAGAGGAATTGTTTTGTCTGACCAAACGGAAAAGCAGTAGCTAACACTCTATATAGAGTTTAGTTACATTATATGCTAAAGAATTGCAGAATTACAAATATATGAAAAATACAAAAGCTAAAATCCTGAGGCATCAGTTTCCTCAGCAGTGTGAATCAGAGACCCCCAGTGAAAATCTAGGCCCAGTGTCTGTAAAGAGTGAGGCATTGCAGGGAGCTGAGCCTCAATAACACACACATGCTGAGGCGGTCCTTACAGAGAGGTCACCAGCATCAAGTGTGGAGCAAAGCTCTGTCTAAGCTGCTGTTCCTTGCTGGAGCACAGCACTTCCATTACTTTTTAATCTTTGGCTGCTAAACTGGGCCAGGGTCCTTCTCTTTAAAACACAACCACCAAAACTACTGCCTGCTGTCTTTTGCTAGCCTTCAAATCTGTTAATCAAAACATAGAATGAGACACTCACATACTGCCTGTGAAGAGAGAGGCCCATCTCTTGGACTTTGGAGCAGAGAAGTGTCATAACTTCTGCTGCAGAAGAACACGGCTGCATAGCCACTGCATAGCCCTCCTGTAGCCAGAACCATGAGATTCTATGCACACTGGCAACTGGGCATGGACAAGTTTTTGATGTGTAAGTTGGTATGTAATTACTCAAAGCTCAGCAAAACTTTGCAGCTGCTGGAGTGGGGTTTTTCTGGACTATTTTCTTGAATTTGAGTACTTCCTAAGAGTGTTTTTACATGCCAAAGTAACCTTTCTAATTCCTTCCCGTTCCAGCTCCATGTGCACTGTCTCTTGGAGGTCAGCCAGAGCAACAACCCAAAACCCATTGTGTTTTCTGATCCAGGTACTACATCTGTAATCTCATTGATGAGACTCACACTCTTTCTCACCCAGAAATACCTCCACGTTTGGATGACATAATTCTACCGGGGCTTTCCTGCCAAAATGTTCTCCCTAGCATGCTTCCCTAGGAAATTTTATTGTGAAGAGGAACCCCTTGCCCCATCTGCTGGGAGGTGACAATGACAATCCAATTTCAAATTTAAAGGCATGATGCAGGCTGGAGTTCATGTAACTTTATTACTTGTTTAATACAAAAACACCTAAAAAAAATATTTCATTCTACTCACTTGTGGCTTCCCCATCTGGAGGGCATTGAGCTAGTCTCAGAGAGGGCTCTGACAAGCCTATTGGGTGGATCAGATCCCTGCCTGTGTCAGTGGGATGTGCACACTATCACTCATTGATTCTAATGGCATTTTTAGTACAGCAAAGGAGGAGCTATGCCCTTCCATTTTCTGACATTCTCATATGAATTGGGGTATCCCAGTGTTTAGAATTTGTAAACTGATTAAAACCAAAACCAAATCACATGCTGCTAAGTTATACTGTCTCCTCGCAGGCTAACAATGTTTTAGAGTTCTGTGTTTAAGCCCTAGGAAAACATGGCATATATTATGATGTATATTTCAAGCAAAGTAAATAAGGCAGCAAAGAGGAAGGGGCGATTTTAGTTGACTAATGGAAAGAACTGTGCAAGGAGAGCATGTGCCACTTAGCAAGGCCTGGGGCTCTCATGGCCCCAGGGGAGGTTCTGCTGCTGCTTTAGTGCTGTGCATCAGGGCACTCCCCCTGATGCATGGCTGGCTGCATTGTGAGGCAAGGTGGGTCTTCTCTCCAGCTGACTTTGAAAGCCTTCCTAACAGATATCTGTGTCCAAACTGGACAAAAAGCATCTCCAAAAGCTTCTGGAGAAGACGTTATCTCACTGATTTTAGATTAGTGAGATGAATTCCATTCAGAAAATGTCCTTGATCTTCTTTTTCGCCTCTACTCTAAAGGAAATACAGATTATTTACTTGATGTACAAAATGTTTTTATACAACAGCTGAAGCTTACCCTCAACTGATGTGTTTTCATGTGAGGGCAGCATGTGCACTAAGGGAGGAGAACTGGAGTTTACCAGAATTACCTGCATGTATGCATTTCACCTAACAGCCAAACTGTTAGCAGTAACTTTATTTCCACATCACAGAATATTCCAAGTTAGAAGGCACTTTCAAATATCAGTCCCATTCTCAAGTGAATGGTCCATGCAGGGATTGAACCCACAACCTTGGTGTTACAAATATCATGCTCTAATCAACGGAGTACTCCCAGGGACAATTCCAAAGTGGCAGGCCATTCCCAAAACCATTCCCTCACCTTGATTTCGAGTGGGAATTGAACTAAGCTCTCCCTCATCCGAGGAGAGTAGATCCACTGCCAATCTGTTGGATAATTGCGCTGCCTCACTCCCATTGAAGCTGTTCTGTATGAATAATTAACTAGTCATTGCAGCAGTGGTTTGAACCTGACTTGCCCACTTCCCAGATGACCATGCTAGCTAGCAGGCAGGAGAATCACTCCCTTACATTTCCGATTCCCCTGTGTGGCTCACTGAACACTTAATTATTTATATTGAGGGATTTATGAAGCTTAAAAAGAAGGAAGGCTCATTTGGGGATAGCCTGGGGAACAGGAGACATGAATCCAACTCCTTACTCTGAATCAAGCTAATAGAGAACTTGAAAGTTAGTGTCTTGTCTTCAGGTATGCTCTTGCTCTTGAGACCATTGAGTTAAGTCTGTTTTTGCAAGCAACAGGGCACAGGGGAAGACCTTCCTCCACGAAATACTATAGCAATGAAGCCTCGCAGTCTTCTTCCAGAAAAGGGGCAGTAGTTGAGAATCCCTGTTGCATGTAGCTGGGAGTCATGCAATTGCATCCTTAGACATTGTTTTCCCCAACATTTCCCACCAGGAAAGCGTTTCTCTCATGTAATAAACTTTTTCTGTGGTGTGTATAGGAAGTGAGAAGGGGTCCCCAAAGGGATCACAAGCCTCAGTTGTTACACCTTTGTCATCTCTATCCTTGCTCTTCCTGTTCTATAAATTGACCAGAGGAGTTGCAGAAAAAGATAACTGAGTCTTTAGGTGCTACCATTACATTTAATACCTGATGTGAGCTTGAATCCTTCACCTGAATCAGTGTTCTTTGGCTGCATCTGTACTGCCCAGGCTTTTGCACTTCTTTCAAATGCTGCAGTAAGAGTTGCAATTAAGGGTGGGATGCCAGTGTACATTGGATATTTCTGCCACTTGGTGCCTTTCTTCGTAGGAGTCAGGGATCACAGGCAAACATAGTGCCCCTGTGCAGACTGACAGCAGATGGGTGTGATCTAGTGTGAAATCAGGCATTACAGCCTGCAGGAGGCAGGGACACCAATCTGACACGTGGTCACACTGTTCACAAATGGAATGATATGACATTTATTAAGAAACCAATGTCCTACAGAATTTTTCCTGTGCTTTATGGGTCATCAAGGGGGAAAAACTCTTTTTGTTGATATTGTCAACAAGTTTATGAAGAAAACTGAAGCTCAGAAAGATGAGAAATTCTACCTGAAACCACATTTTTAACTAAATTAGGACTAATCAGTGTTGTAACTCCATTCCGTTAGAACTGTCTAAGCCAGTAAAGATTTGAGGGGAGACCAATACGTGCTTCCACTTGTTAAGTCTGTGGCTCTCAAGGTATTGCACAACATAATGCCTTTACCTCTCTGACCCAGAAATGTTGCTTCATCATGTGATTGTGCAGCAGAGTGAAGGGGGCAGTAGTCTGCCTGGGCACGCAGATTCACCTGATGCAGAAAATCCAGCTTTCTGTGTTAATGGCTCTTGCAGGAGATGAGATCCATTGCAACAGGCTTGAATTCACAGCAATTCGCTTAAGTGAACAGATTTATTCACCAAGATTAGAGAAAGCCAGTGAGGCGTGTTGTAATTGTTTCTGGTGCTTTTCCTTAAAAAAAAATGAGGAAAACCAACCATGAAGTACAGGTTCTATAGAAGGTGCTGAAATAAAGCAGATGGATTGGAAAGACGGCCTGTAATTTTGTATGTCAAATATTTCTTATAGCATTGTTTTGACTTGGCATTATTCTCCAAAGGAATACTTCTTCCCCTGTGACCCTACACTTACTCAGAGATGTTAAGGCTGCAACTTCTGTCTTCCACTGGGAGAAAGTGTTCAGATTACTCCAGGAAAACTTTTGAAAATGAACACAGGATTATCTGTTAAACTGAGTCATTTATGAAGAGCAAATATCTACCTGTTTTCTACTTCAGCCTGAAGGATGAGCCTGCTGGTTATGCGCTACAAAATTTTAAATGCCACCCAACTGGTTGGGAGAGTGCCAATATTTCTTTTTTCTTTTCTGAGACAGAACGTCTCCTCTATGGTTATCTTTGTCAATTGGAGTTTTTTCCTCTTTGCCTGTTTGCCTGCACCTCTGAAAGCTGCTCCCTCTTGTGGTCTAGCGAGATTTATGGCATAGGATATTAATTATACTATGCTTGACTCTTTACATAAAGGGGGAGCAAGCCAGATGTTTATGAACTGCAAGGGGGTCCTGTTCATAAATTAATTTATATCTGACTGTCTTAAGTTTTGTAAGGTACCCAAATTTACCTTCCTAAAAGACAAGTGTTAAAACTAAAATGACTAAACATTTGCACTTCCTTAAAAAAAAGATAGGACCATCCTCTTCAGGGATGGTTTTCCTCTCAAGGAAAGAACAGGCGGTGGTCTATTTTTTAGCAATGTTGTAACAGTACATGGCACTTACATATCTGCTTTCCTTCGTAGGATAAAACCTCACAGTACTACTACAAAAACCTCACTTTTTACTACTTACAAAGGAAGTACTTTCATAATGCAATAGGCATAAAAAAGTGAAGGAGCTGATCAGAATCACAATAATTTCTTTCTGCTTCTAATTCTATGTGCCGGTTTGGTGCGTATATTTAAGGCACTCAAAAATTATGACAACAAGCAAATGGTGAGTTTATATTTTTGTTATCATCAGCACTGATATTCTTACATCGTATTGGCTTAATGGACTATGGTAGAATGTCTTTCTGAACTTTTAATTTTTATCATATGTCTTTGTCCAACAGCAGATAACCTAAAAAGTGCAGCCTGC
Source organism: Rhabdornis inornatus (assembly GCA_013397075.1). NCBI lineage: Eukaryota > Metazoa > Chordata > Aves > Passeriformes > Rhabdornithidae > Rhabdornis > Rhabdornis inornatus. The sequence goes on along the minus strand of VWZS01007392.1, from coordinate 201,759 downwards.
AGTAAGTGTGGCTATCATCTCAAATACTCTCAAGTGTGTCCTTCTGGATGCTAGTAGGTAAATGTCTTCACCTTCTTATACAGTGAGATGTTTTGTCTCTGCTGATATCTTTCATCAACACACTTCACAGATATTTCGACATATATCACAGATACAGGATATTATGTGAAATCCCCTCTGTCTATCTCCTTTATTTCTGGAAGTTTCCATCTGCTGGCCTGAGGGTACAGCTAAAAAAAAGAGATCACTTCTCTCTTCCCTTACATCTGTCTGCCCCTAAATGACTGATTGTCCTCCCCAAAAATTTAAGCATGAGCGGTGAGATGTGTTCAGGTCTTCTGCCACATGTGCTTAGAGGATCTGTTATTAACTCTCCTCTTTTGTGAATCTCATGTTTACATTTGCTTAACCTTCATCCCTCAAGCAGCCTGTGTGTCCACATGGGTCTGTGGTTTGCTTCAGGTGACAAGTAGCCACTATCTTCTTGCTGACTGCAACCTTCATTTCAAACCACACTGGCATCAGACTTGAGGCCAACCCATGTCTTTCAGCTCTTTTCCCTTTCATTCTGTGGCTCATCCCTGTCCCTTTTCTCTCTTCATATTTTGCCTTCCTCCTGCTGCCTGTTGCTGTTATTATGACTCTGGTGGCCTTGGTGCCCTCCCTTTATACATATCCCCTGTGACCTATTGCTCCTTTCCATATCCATTATAATTTTTATTCCCCCAGCCTCGAAGCCTTATTACTTCATTCCTTGACAACCCACAGTTACCAGGCCTCATACTTTATAACTCCCCTGTCTTTTCATCTGTATCACCTGGGGCCACATGCTCCATCTCTGGCCAGCCCTCTTCATCTCCTGTTAGTACATTCCTTTGGCTTTTCACATCAAATTCTAGTTTCATGTCTTATCCATGTTCCATGCTTAATCACGTCTGCCTGTTTTTTTTCTTGTTGCATTTCATCTCCTGTGCCAGTCGATCTCTGGATTCTGCACATTCCACTGCACCCTCCTCTATCTCTCTCCTAGTCAGGTTTCCCATCAGTCCACATCTTCCATCTGCTCTTTACCTCCAGAGTTTCCTGTAAGCCTCCTTGTAAACATGCAATTCATCAAGCAAACCAATAAATATTTCTCTGTCCTCCTTTTTGGACAAAGAAACTTTTAAAAAGTAAAGAAAAAAAAAGAAAGAAAAAAGGAAGGTCTCACTGTGAAGGCCTAACAAAACAAAGAAATTATTTTTCTATTTGTCATCATTTCAGATCCAAGTATATCCAGGGATCTGTATAGAGTGCCTGATACACGACTCTGTAAGGACTTCATCTGGAAATAATGGTTAGCAGGACCTTTCCCACCCTCCACAGAGAGGGTGGGAACATCCATCCAAGATATGGATGTTGTCTTTGACTTGCCTATAAAATAGAATTCACAGTTGTTATACACAGCAAACGTGGTGCCCTATGGTGTCTTAGTAAGAGTGGCATTGGTGTGATGATGATTATCAATGCTATCTCAAGAAATAAGCAATTAGTGTCCATTTTACTAAAGAATTGCCTTCCTCTCAATTGGGAATAATAGCTAATATTTTACCTCCTTTTTTTTCTTTTTTTTTTTTCTCTTTTAGCTTTAAGTTATAAAAATCCATTCTAATCTTCACTCTATCAGATATTTATGCTGCCTGAAACAGGCTACCTGTTTCTGTTCTTTGTAGAGAAATAGTTAGGAGCAGGAGGGTAAGAAAAAGGAAAGGAAGGGTTCACACAAGGATATGAGTTTTCTGAGTCATCTTTAGAACCTATCATTTTTTCACTCAATTTAAAAACAAACAGTCAAACAATAAAACCTGGTTTCTTCGTGCTTTTTGTGCAGTGTGATGAGGGCATCTTGTGTCACTTTATGTAGCATCACATTCTAAGCTGTTTGCTATCCTTGGATAACCTGAAGCAACAAGATGCTCTTAGAAACAGAATTGCAGATGGTATTTCATGTCTAATGTGTCAGTAGTCCTCTGAAATCACAAAAAGGCTTGAAATCTTTTTGTTCTGGTTACTGAGTAGATTTTAAATAGACAAATTCAGCGGAAGCCTGATGTTTTAAAGTGCTTATCTTTTGTGTCCCCCATGACTTTGCCATCAAAATTTACAGCTGCAGAAATCTGCGGCTCTTGCATGTTACAATGCAAAATGAAGAGTGTATAGAGACATTTTGGAGATCGTTCTTTTTACAGTAATATATATGCAAGTAAAAATAACTTCACTCCGTCCCCACCTCCAGTGCCATATACGACATATACATATATTTTTTAATTGACACAGACACATTTCATGTATCTGTGCTGTCACAGCTATTCTGAGAGTGAGGCTGTACTGCTCAAGATGCCATTAATCCATTTTAGTGCCCTCTCAGTGACCTCCGATGTTGCCTGATGTTTAGATGCACTAATGCATCTAGCTTGTAGTTTTCTAGACCCATCACTCCTCTGCTCAAAGTGACCTTGATAACAACTCCTACTCACTGCTGGTATAATGAGGTGGCTCCAGATTGCAGCAATGCTCATGTTTGCATGTAGAAANCAAAATACAGAAAATAACATGAAGCATGCAAGTAATCTTTCCTTTGGAGACGTTACAACCAAAACAGGAATTCACATGCTTTTTCAAAATTGTCTTTACAAACGCTGCTTAAGAAACTGTAGTAATTTNTATATTTTTTAATTGACACAGACACATTTCATGTATCTGTGCTGTCACAGCTATTCTGAGAGTGAGGCTGTACTGCTCAAGATGCCATTAATCCATTTTAGTGCCCTCTCAGTGACCTCCGATGTTGCCTGATGTTTAGATGCACTAATGCATCTAGCTTGTAGTTTTCTAGACCCATCACTCCTCTGCTCAAAGTGACCTTGATAACAACTCCTACTCACTGCTGGTATAATGAGGTGGCTCCAGATTGCAGCAATGCTCATGTTTGCATGTAGAAAAGGGGAAAGGAATGATGCATAAATTTCTTATTAAAACAAACTTAAGTCATGAGAAGAGCCTTTTTTGGATGACAGAGGTGGAAGATTGCACTGGATCTGCCTTACTCTTGCCAGTGGGTTTCACTTCATTCACCTGAAATCACTAGAGAGACATGACCCAGCTAGTTAAGACTGTCAGAAGATGTATTTGAATTAATTAAAACAAACATTTTTAGGTAATTGTACCTGGGCACAACATTAGAAATAAGCAACTGCAAGATGAGTTCCAGNAGAAACTGTAGTAATTTATTGGGGTTTTCTAATATTAGAAATAATTGTTACGTGTTAACAATTTTTACATGTTAATTGTTGCACAAAAATTTCAAATTCCAAGCAGTACTTGGCATAATTATTACGGAAGTATTATTTTCATATGCTATGTGTGATGTACGTAAGTACAGAGATGTTAGCCGTTCCTCTTCTTTGATATGCACATTTCAGGATGTGCCCAGACTCCCCTTTCCCACAGGACTGGAACATTCTGCAGCTGCATCTGTATGACTGAATTCAGTTCTTTCAACTGTTTTTTGTCTAATCTTACTACACCTCCTTAGACAGAAACCTCCCCGGTTAGACAGTGCAGTACCTTCCATTTGCAAAAGACCACACTGAAGGGCCCACCCCTAATTTGTTGTCTCATTTAGCCTGAAGGGAAAGTCCTCTCAACTGGTGAGCAGAAGCAACGCTGTTTTTCTTCAGAGAAACAACTCAAGGGTGCTGTGGCATATACTGTAGGCTTAATCTAAGACATACTTTGCAAAAAACCTCAAGTCATACTCAACATATGGCAGAGGATCATTATTTAACTCTTTAAATTAAACCAGATATCCAGTTGGAGGTGGATCTATCATGATTTGGCAACATTTTCTAAAAGTGCTCAATTTTAACCAGTGTAAAAAGGAGTTAAAAATTAGACTAAATCTACAGTCATGTGTTTCAGTGGTCTCATGGTTGTCTTCTGTCACTGTCCTGCTATTAAAATAACCTTAGATTCAGATGATTTCTAGTGGCATTTGCCTTCTCTCATGACTGTGCTAAACCAACTCAGCCAGAAATTACATAAGGACATATAAAACCATTGTAAAACAAATTTTTCAAAAAAACCCCCTCCCAAACACCATTGTCTTTGATACAAACTGGTTTGTCTCAACTGTCAGGTATTTAAAAGATTTGGCAGCAAAGATCTGCAAGGTCTTAACACTCATTTTTGTTACACAGCCTGAAAAACATTCTGCTTTGGGCTTCAGTTTCACTTTGAAACCGCATTAGCACCCATCATCTGTTCTTCGTATGAGCTTCTTTGTCCTGTGCTTCTGCCTGTCTCCCACTCCTGTATTTGATTGTTGTGTAGCAGTTTGTTGGATGGGAAAATAGTACAGGTAACTCTGGTCCTCACTTTTCCCTTCTGCAGCATTCTCACAGGTTTACAAGTACCCATTGCAATGGAAGATTAGCACAAGAATGAGGCAGCCTGCTCATATTTTAAAACAGAAAACCAGTTACGATAGCTAACCTCCCATAAAGGGGCTTGCATAAAAACAGATACATACTGAAAGGACAGTTGTTAAAAATAAACAAGTAGACCCAACAAACAGGTATATTTGTCTTAAGTCTTAACTATACTTTTAATAAGCAACAGCATAAACAACCATGATTTTGCAATTTTGCGATACCACTCAAAATATAATTTATGAGATATATGCTACTGATGTAGGAATATGGTTTGGGAATACAAGTGTGGGGTCACTTTACTTTAAATTAGGAGGTATCTATCTGGTCCACAATAGATGGTGCTATAAAGCCTGGGGTATGCTAATCCGTGCTTGAATTTATACAGAACTGAATTATAAGAATTAAATCTGCATTTGTGCTGAATTTTAACTTGATGAAAATCCAGGTGATCTGCACTCAATTTAATTCAATTTTCTTAAAATGAAAAATTTATTTACTCTCAGCAAATCATTAGTAATATAAACTACAAAACAGACTGAGTTAATGAATTCCCAAGAACCATCTCTTGCAATGTTTTCATCATTTCAATGTTGATCAAGAAGGATCAACTTTTCTTTCTTCTTCCATTTTTAATGGAAGTTCCGTTACTTGTTAAACAATGTTTATTGAAATAAGCAAGCTTTAAGTGTTACAATGTTTATATTACAGCATTTATTTTTTTATTATCAATGATATTACATTCCCAAATATTTCTTTGTAAATGCTGGCTTAGCATTTGAAGTTAGCACACTTAACTAAATATTTTAAGAAATAAAAGTAAAATATCAAATATTCATACATCCTGCCTTTCATCAGCTAGCCAGATTCAAAACTGTTATGAACTCAACATCATTTCTTTCTCCCAAGTGTTCACAAATTCCATCCAACATGTAAAGGAACAATGCACACAAAGAGAATTTTTTGTTTTGTCTTGGTATGGCTTGGTTTTGATTTTTTGTTGTTGTTGTTGTTTTGATGTAAAAATGCTATTGTTTGGTCTCAGTGCTTTTGCTACTCAGTTTGCATCCTATTTTGGGAAAAAAAAGGAAAAAAAAAAGAGTGAAAAAAGATTAATGACTCCCCTTTTGGGGAGTAATGTATCCATCCTGTTATATACTCTGTTTCCTGCATAAGATCATGATTATTATTCCATCTTTCCTCTGAAGACACATCTAAAATCTTAGTAATGTAACTTGCTGAGAGGTTATTAGCAGTATGTGTAGACTGTGTGTTGTTTTGCAGGTGTCTATGTTTATTATGAAAAACTGAAATGTAGAAATTGCAGTCAGTACTTTGTCTGTTTCAGCTTTCAGCTCAGCCTCTGAGTAACCTGATGCTCCAAACCCCACAGCTGTCGTCTGCCCCTATGTGAGACCTCAGCCAGGGGCCAGGCTCTGCTCTCATTTTCTACAGTACAATTTCAATACGCCAGTGGAGTTACCGGAATTCTAGGGTACATGAAAGTGTATTTTGACACTATGACTCTCTGTGCAGTCAAAGGAGGATGGTATGTTTTTACTGATATGCAGAGCTGCATTGATGCTGCTGAGAAGGGGAGATGTAGGAGGGAGCGGGCAATGAGCTATCCGATGGATTCCAACTGTGGCACAAATTAACCTTTGGTTAACGTCAACACAACTCTGGGTGCAAGAGGATTTTTCCAGTTTTCCCACAGGAACGCAAGGAACAGCCTGTAGGAAATGACTAAATGTTTTGCTGGGTGTGCTTACAGACAGAAAATCTTTGCAGCTAATTTTTGTTTCAAGCCCTGGATGAAAGAGTAAGTAGGTCAGAGACACAGAGGAGTAGCTCAGGCAGAACAGAAGACTCAGCTAAGTGACCACTTCTGTTGTGTGTGACCACCAGTTGGCAGAAAACATACTTAAAAAATGTTTTTCTTTATAGAAAAACTAGCTTAATTGTATACAGCTTATACTTGACATTAGCTGACCCTTTCCCTTCCAACTATTAGTGGTTACCAGGATTTCCACTTCTATGAATGAATTTAAATTAATTTGGATTTAGAAAATATTTACTTTTTCTTTTCTTCTCTCTTTGCAAAAGTGGAAATTCAGCCTGTCTTTCAGTTCACTATGCAGCATAGAGGGAGAATAAATCAGCTGCAGGTATGTCACAGTGGGACAGAACTAGAAGCAGGGAATCCCATTCCCCTGGATTTAAATGAATTTGGAGAAGCTGGGTGATTTCCAAACTATGAAAGTTTTGAGTCGAAAGCAATTTAAAAATATATATTTTAAAAATGGCCCAATCCTATTTTATTTCCTTATGGTGCATCAAAAAATCTGAGAAAACTTTTTGAAACATCATTTCTGCACATTCATTATCTTTGCAATATCAGTAACATCAAGTTTGATCATCCCAACATTTATTATGTAACCTTTTGGTGACTTACACTGAGTTTGCTGTTAATCATAATACTTTGACAAGATAAATTTTCTTCAAAATGGGTGCTAAAAATCATACTTTTATTAGGTGGGCTTTTTTTCCGGTTCTCTTGCAGACTGAAAACTACAGAATACTGCAATTTGCCTGGTTTAGAAGGAGTGTATCATGTTTAAAATATTAGTACTCCCTAAATAAGATTGTACAGGTTGAAATACCTATATTGTGGCATTGACTAGCCTTCCACTAAACACTTGTGTACAATGGGCAAAATGTTTCTTTTAAGTTACATAAAATTTGTGAAAATGGAGTACAGGACCCCTGCCTTAATCTCCCCACAACTGAATAGAAGAAACTATGAAATGCCAGTGGCCTGGTCATGTCAGGTATGTACTTTTCACAGCTTCCAGCAAGAAGTCCAACTCTGAGAAGCATTAAGCATGGATGAAAAAGCACTTGGTTCCAGCAAACAAAAATCTCTGTTTGACATAAATATAATGGACTCGTGGGGCTGTAACACAGACAGCAGAAATTTGCCAGCATTCCCTGTTACTGATGTGCGCATCAATCAACATCACATTGTGCTCAGTGCAGCACCAGAAAAGCTCTTGACTGAAGGGCTTGTAATAGAACCTGGAGGCTAGGCAAAGTTACCACTAAATAAGATATATTTAAACAAAATGAATGAAAAGTGACTTAATTGCACCTGAGCTGCATCTCTATTGGACAGATTTCGAGGAAGGACACAGGAGGACTCTTCTAGCTCCCCATAGTTATATGATTTTCAGTCAAACTTTATGCACATAGCAGTGATTCCCACACTGACATTTATGGATTACCAAGGAACAGTGAGTCCATGGTATGTAGTCTATGGAAATACAACACTCTGCAATGTTTTGGAACAAGAAATATTCAAGTAAAAGTTTGATGACAAGCAGGCAGAGTGGTCCCTTATCACTAAAGAGTTATAATGACCTGTTGGCATAAAAAGTTTGGAGACCTTTATGGGTTTCCATTGTTTAATGGTTTTTTAGCCCACTAACACTGAAGAGTAATACATCACCTTTTGGAACATTTTGGTTTCCATTTTTGAAAGGTGAAAGAAATATTTCCTTCTCTACTAAATTGTGAACTCTGCCTAATTTTGGCAATTCACTCCATAGTTCTACACACATCATAGGCAGGTAGGTTCTTTTAAGCAATGTATGCCATTTATAAGTTGTTCTTCAGCAATGTACATCATACGCAGGCTGAAGTATTAATAATAAAATTGAAGCTTAGTAGCATGACTGATCTCTGAAGGGAAGAAAAAAGAATCTCAATATGGTAATATTGGATGTGTGAGCACTAACATGCTCGCTATAGAGAAAACTGCATTCAGAGTCCTCTGTGTACTGCCAGGCAGTTCTTGTGGATAGCTGAAGCTCCACACCGACAAATAATAGATCAAATTTTACTTTAAACAGAAAATATTATCTTCCTTCACCACTGTGCGTGTGTATTTAAACCTGTGAATTTGAAGTGTTTTAAGATTCTTCAGACCTGTAATGACTACAATACAACTGTAGATCACACTGAAAACTGGAATGTATTTTTTTCCAAGTAAGTCTCAAGACCGGAAAGAAATGGAGTCAGTGTTTCCCTGGCCTCAAATCAAAAATTTCTTTTTGTGAATCTGGAATATGAGTTGTTAAAAAGCAAATAGTTTTGGAGTTCAGCAATAGAGAGGTCTTGAAAGACTTTTCAGAGACATTGATCCAAGATTCAGAGGCAATGATTTCATGCCAAGGAGCAGGAACAGATGAATTGCCACAGAAGACCATCAACTCCACAGCTAAACACAAAAGAAAACATTTTACAGAAATTGAACAGGGAGAAGAAAACTGATGCCAACCAAGGAACAATGTCACTGATGTGGCATTTATTTAGGAATGTGAAACGTCCATTTATTTGCAAACCTTCCACTGAGATGTACCAGCAAATGAAAGGCATGGGTTGCACTCAGAGTTCAGAGCTCCAAGTGGTGGAGAAAAACTGGTTTTGAAACTACATAGAAAAGGATGAAACTTGAAAATAAAATACAGATTAAAATACAGATACAGGTTTAAAAATACTTTGGAATAACACTCAGGGATGCAAATGAAAGAACAACCGAATTTCTACAATGGAAGAGTGATGATGAGTTCAAGGTGAGACTGTTTGTCTCCGGCGAGGATCAAATCCCACACTTCCAGAAGCACGAACTGGGACAATCATCGGTTGGAATGAGAGCTTGCAGGAACATGCCACCTCTCATTGCTGTTAAACAAAGCAGCTATGCTGGTGGCCTAGTGGCTATCAGTTGTCTGGCAAGCTCATGCAAATGGGATGGCTTTAGGATGCAGACTCAGTGGTGAGGTGGTGAAGGGAGACAGTCTGTTGGGCAAACCACTATGTTGGATCATGTTTTGAAGGGAAAACAGACCGGTTGAGGAACTATAAAACGTGACAGCAGATGGCATTGTTTGTAGAATCAAAGAACCAGCAGTCTGAGCTGGGGCCTTAGAAACTGTGGGGAAGGAAGAGGACAGACTCAGACTCTGCACTGACCTCAAGGAGCTGAGCAAGAACATTAAAAGGAAACATTTCCACTTGTTTGCAAGTAACAACATGTGTGCTTGGGGATAGAGCCAAATTCCTAAGCAAATTTGTTGCCTTGGCAGGGCTTTGGCAGAGCCTCCTGGACACAGAAGGCCAAAAATACTGCCTCGGTAATAGCTTAGCAGATGCTGCTGTGTAAGGTCACTTCTAAGCATGACCAGTACTGCAGGCACTGCTACAACTAAACTACTACCAAACTACCAAAGATTTGTACTTGTATATTGAAACAACTGTTTCACAGGACTCCTGATAACACCGGAAAAAGCTTTTCCCAGACGACTGAGGGCTGAAGGGGGCAAGACTCATGCCAACCTGTATTTCATGAGTAATTTTGCATGTCATATCTGTCAAAGAAATCTTTTGTAAGTATAGTTGTGGGGATTGAAATGGCCAGAAAATAAGGAACTCAAATACTGTGCTGAGGGAAGCTGGAAAAAAACATTGCTCTTCTCCTCCCTCTCTCAACTGTCATGCCGCAGCTATGAAAAATAGAAACATAGATTGCATTTTTCCTGATTACTGCAAGAGTCACCAATATTGAGAGGAAAATTGCCAGCTGGTGTAATCTTCCCAAAGCAGCTCTGCTGACTCACACCCACAGAAGCCTTTGCCATACTAATATTTTAAATGAGAGACTAATTAGATAATAACAATTTGGTCAGAAAACTGAGAGAGCTGAATTTGGCATGGGTGACCATCCCATCTCTGTTCTCCCTTCCTCCCAAGGGACTGTGGAACTCTGAATAGCAATAGCTTGTAAATCTTTGTGTCTGCTCTTCTTCAGTATGGGCTGCCCAGGCCAGCCTTGTCTTTGCAGAGCTTTGTGCCCTCCCCAAAGCAAATCAAGCATCATGATGGCTATTTTGGATGCTGGCAGGTCCTGCTGGCTAGAGCCATCTTGTTTACACCTGTCATGTCACCTGTTCTTCCCTATATTCTGCCTCATGCTTACACGTCTGCCTTTTCTACTACGCAGAAAAGTAGGTGTAGTGGCCCAAACTGCTTGCTCTTAATAAAAACTGAGTAGCAAATAGCAACCATTCCCTACAATCTGTTTGTTTCAAACATAATATTAGTCCAACTCACACTCTTCCAACTCTTATATTAGTCCTGCTCTTCTCCTGAACAGAGACAATCCCTAGGCAGCCTGGGCAATAACACTGTGTCTCTATTCACACAGCAAGGCATGAGCAAGGCAAGCAGCTCCACAGCAGCCCAGGGGACAGGACCACTATGGGGAGGACTGATGCCACTTCTGTGCCCAGGCCATCTCCAGCACTGCTGGGGCTGCCTGCAAGGGTGCCAATTAGTGCCAGCCATGGAAGCAGCTCCTGCCAGATGGACACCTGCCTGGGAGGGAGAGCACTGAAATCACCCACGCATCTCAGAGAGGTCACCGAGCAGCCATTCGATGCTAATAACTTTTGGTCACTACCAACTTGGGCCGCAATCGAACCACTGACCTAGAGGTGAAAGGCTGTATATCCCATTACCAACCTGCTAAACCATCCAGTCTCCCTATTACTGCAATTTTAATTAACTGAGCCAACGACATGAAAGCTGAAGGGAGGGGGAGTGGGCAAGGGAGCGAGAACACATTGGCTTTTACATGATTTGTTTCTTTTGAGTGGGTTTTGCTTTTTGTTGAAAAGCCTTGTCCTAACCTGTGCTGCCCATGAGACACCCCCCGATCTGCTGCTCAGCACGGGGCTAAACTATGCAGTTGCTGTTAAGAGCCAGAGGGATGAAACACGGCTGCTGCCCCCACTTTACAATGTAATCCCTGGGAGAGCAATTCCTGACATCAAGATCTGAAATTTACTCTCATCAGGAACATTCCTTAGAGTAAAACTGAAATAAATGAAAGGCACAACATGCTAAATTCTGATACAGTCTTTTTCTGAAACAAACAAAAAAAATATTTTTTTTTCTCTCGAGTTCCTGCATGCTAGCTACACAGTAAGTAGAAAAGTTAATGTTTCTGATAAGCAAATTATTTGACCAGGCCTAAGTTCAGCTGTTACAAGCCACCGGGAATGGCTCCACAGTTGTTTGAATAAGGAAAAAAAGCACTATGCTCTTCTGTTAAGAAATCATGTCATTGTCAGACGCAGAAGAAAAAAGAAAAAGGTATTTGTTTAGCAAGAGTGCACATCATTTCCTCACCTGCTCCTTTCCACGAATTTTAGTCAGCGTCTTCGCAGCTGGTTGGGAGCATTGGAAGAAGGATGGTGAACCCTACAGCAGCTCTGAGGTCATCCTTGGTTTGACTCATGCTGTCATCCCCAACAGCTTCTCATGTAGCAAGAAGTGCAGCTTTCCTGTGGTGATAGTTATCACCATCACTTGAATGATGCTTGTAGCCTTTGTGGCTTGTGACTCACAAAACAGGGGAAGCAAATCATTGCCTGAGACTCTGAACAGCTCTGCTGCCTTATCCCCTGCATGTGGTTCTTACACTGTAATTAGTCAGCAGTCAGTATTGCCCCTTGGTGCCCATGTGTTTCCTTAGCCAACTGCCTACATTTCAAACAGCATCCACTCCACTGTCAAGCCTGAAGTACCTCATGCTTGTTCTTGCATGTGTGTTTGATAAGTCACGGCATGACTATTTTTCTCTGTGTGTTGATCATCCACCGTGGTCTAATCCCGCTACATAAACGACAGACAGAGAGACCCTAAAACACAGCAGCTTCTTGAGGTCTAGCATCCTGTGAAAACCCTGCTCCTTGCAGGCTGTTCCTGTCTCCAGCAGTGCAAGCACAGGGGGGGGGCCATCGCAGCTTGATTCCAGTCCCCAGCTGTCTGCAGCAGCCGCTTTTGCTCAGGCCTCACACACAGCACAGGCCAATCCCTAACTCAGGGCTTCCTGAAGGTGGGGAGCACTCGGCTGAAAGCCTCTGCAACCCCTCGTATGCGTGAGCCTCTTTGATGCTCTTGAGCCTTGTTGTTTCAAATGCTTTGCATGTGTAACTTGTGGAACAGGTCTAGAAAAAGAAAATGAGCAAAAGGAAGCCAGAACCAAACTGTGCTTTTAATTATACCTGTGGTTGGGATGGAAAGCAAAGAATTAAGCAAACTCCAGCTATGTGTGCCCTGATGGCTCATCTCCTTTTCCACTGCCACTCTCCTGTATCTTATGTACTCTGCTCAAAGTGCGCTACCTTGATCTTTAATAGTCTCATTTTACCCATTAGCACATCTCCAGACCACAGCCTTGCTCTGTCTGCTGCCTTCTGCTATCCTTCACTGATCCCTCTCTCCCTTCTCCCAAAGAGGGGATTAAAGTGTCACTGCACAGGCCCAGGAGTTTGTGGCACTGTAAGAAGAACAGATCAGAAATGCCATGGAAGCTTTGCAGCTTGAAATTTGGGGAGTGGGAAGGAGTGGCTTATGTTAGGAGCATAAACTGCAGCATCCCTGTCAATGGACTAACATGCAGTTCCTCCATCAGGTTCCATCTGAAGATCAAAATGCTGAAGGTCCAAATATACTGCAGCATCAAAATATGTTGCCAGAGAAACATGACAACTACTTAGGAGAGGATCAGTGCAATATTTCTAGAGAAATCTCTGCATTACAGGTTAGAGTCAGGTCCCTGTTGCAGCATGCCTGCTCTCCTGCTCCTGTGCTCATGTTGGTTAGGTGTGCACCCAGGCAGCATCCAAGAGGTAGTGAGGAAAGGTACCTCAATTTGCATCTTCCCTGGCCCTGAAGGTGTGAGCACTCCTCATCTGTCCCAGCAAAATCTAAAGAGGGTTACATGAACCCTGCGCACATCTTTTACCCCTCAGTGTCCAGCTGGTGGAGTTTCTGTGCAGCTAACCAATTAACAGAGGAAACACAAGCTTTGTGTAGGAAATTGGGCACTCTTCTGATGGTCTGGTCTGCGCTTGACAGATGCTGGAATGGAAAACAGTGCATTAACTGCGCAGAAGGCCCACAGTTTAAGGCAAAAGCTGAGATATGGAGATGGGCCTAACACCATGACTGCTCTCTGAGCAATGAACTGGGTGATTTTGGGCTTTGTTCGCTACAGTCTCCTGCTAACATAGGCAGGGAGTAAACCATTAATAGCATTGGCTTTTACGCTTTTAGACTGAAAGCCTCAAAGTTAGTCACCTGTTGAGATGAACAAGACAGTTCATCCACTTCAGAACTCTTTCCCAGGCTGCCTGCCAACTTAGCATGACAAAGATTTACACTTGGTTACCTTTCTAATAATTTCTTCCTGCCAATCATTGCTAAAAACATGTGTAATACATAGAAATGAAGCTAGATTCTGAAGCACGTATTTTGCACAAGAGCTGAATGTCAAGCAAATTCTATGAGCATAGAAGCGCAATCCTGGCTTATGCTTGTAACATATCCATACCTCAGACTGGCACAGACCAGGTGCCAGGTGCATATACTAATTTACAAAAGCCTCTCATTTCATCTCTTTGGTGACAATGCACTCCACTTTATCTCGACAGAGTGAGTTATTGGGAAACACTACAACCCAGGTCCCCAAAGCAGGCATCTCCAATACTAACCTCCCACAAAGAGCATGAGATGATGTCGCTTGGATTGCTGTCTGACACATCATGACAAATTGTGGAGAACAGAGAAGACCTGCACACTCTGCAGCCAGTGGATTCTCTGCTTAGCAGAGCAGTGTGGAGGCCAATGCCTGGCTCAGAGGCTTACCCACAGTGGTACTCTGCTGCAGACTCCCACTACCCAAGTGCCACAGCTGGATTAGCACAGCTGGGTGGCAGCTACAGCTACTGTTGGAGACAGAGAGGGAGAGAGCAGGACTTTGCCACATTAATGTTAGAAAGATAATCTCATCTGCAGGAAGGCATAAAGAAGGGATTCTTAACTCTAGAGTTTTGACAGGTCTCGTAGGTCTTGTGGCAATCTTGCTTCCACTTGCTTCTCTGAGTTTTTCCAATCACAGTTGCTCAAAATTGAAATTGGAAGTTTGAATGGGAAATACTTCAGCAGAATTTCTGGGTTTCATGGGCCCTCAGCACTTCTCTACCATCCTCCAGGGACCTGTGGGGCTCTAGATCAGATACTTTCACTCCTGGCCTACACTTGGAAATCATTGTTCCTGAATGTTCTCCAGAAGCCTCTGCTCCCTACTATGAAGTGTCTTAAACTCGCATGCTTTTTCCTTTACTTTGATGCTCACCGGACTTGGACTTCTCTTTATCTACTGTGAAACTCATCATGACCTTCAGTCACATCCACCTCTACCCACTAAATCAATACCCCCGGGGACCTGGCTCACCCTGCACACCCTGCAAGAGAGACCCTGCCCTGAACCATTTTGGTTACAGGCACTCCCACTGTGACACCGAACAAAGAAACAGGAGCCTCCTTGGTCCGTCACCCTGCGCTTACAGCCGTCCCTGCCACGCCCTGAAATGTTCCCTGCGGATGCCTCGCCACAGACACGGCTGCGGCCAGGACTACCACAAGACTAAAACTGGGCATCTAGGTGTGGCTGCAGACAGTCGCAAGCGACAGAAGCAGCAGAGTGACAGAAACATCCTGCTGTGAGCTTGACTGCATTTCAAACAGGATGTGAATGCTAACAATACAGCTTGACTCTCTTGGGGATTTTGACTTTCTGAGTACTGGAGATTTGACAATCACTGGCTGCTTCTAAGCAAGAAGAGGAAGGCTAGGGGCACTCTAGTAGCGAAGGACTTTGGAAGGCACAGGAGAGGAGATCCTTTAATCCTGTCCCAGTCCCTAACCTAGCTGCCTGGCAGGCCACTTGATTCTTCCAGTTTGAGCCTTGTTTGCTTTGTTCTGGACATGACACAGGCTCTTTCCCACATTCCACAGTCCAGCCTGGACCTGAGAAATGCTACCCCTCTACCATGGTTGTATTCCTCGGATTATGTTCCCTTCCATCCCCTCATGGTGGTTCCCTGATCTTGCCACTCTCAGGCCACATAGCAGCAGTCTTAAGAAAGTAAATGCAGGCACAGCCACTGACCCAGATGCATAATTTCCCAGGATGATGCCATCAGTACAGCAAGGGTTTATGTCACAAGTCATGCATTAAGCCTCAGATTACAAAACTGAATTTTAGTTCACAATAGTGGAGTAGTATTCCCCAGATCTCAGGTCAGCAAATTACTTTACCTGGATAGCAGGTTCTTAATTAACCCAGCACAGATGTTTGCTCCTGTCCTGGAATTAAAGACTTATGTAAATGTATCTCCCCATGTTTCCCTAGTCTTGGATGAAGACAACACTTCTGCCATCTACAGAGGCACGACATAAGGTCATGTCATCCAGCGCAACTAACTGCTCACTGTAGAAGTGGTCCCCTGCAAGATGGATCATTCATTGTCCAGCTCCATTATTTTTCTGGCTGTGGGTTCTTTTCCCATTGACCTGCACATAATACCCCTCTCACCTCATTTAAATGCCTGCTGTCCCCAAGAATGGCACCACCAGCAGAGACTGTTCTCCTGCTGTTTTACTCACTACTCCTGACATAGTGCAGGTCTCTACTTTTCAGGCATGGGTACCCAGCCATCAGACCAGCACTGGAGAGAAAGGCGCAGTTGCTAGAAGAGGCATCAGCATCCCCAGATTGTTTGAAGAAAGAAAATATGGCGGTGCTGCTGTACTTTTAAGTAAGAGGAAGAAAGATACTTTATCTGCCTTCCTGCAGCTTCCATTTTCTTTTTCAAGGGGTTTTGGTTTCCCTGAGGGAAGCTGGACCACCCAAGGATGTAGCCACACTGTGGAGTACAGAGGAGGGTGAATATTTGGTGGTGAATACAGAAGTATGGGAAGAAGGGACAGGGACAATTACAGAGAAGAGACAGCAAATGCTCGAAATCATAGATGGCAGAGAGCAAACAAACTCAGCAAAATCCTTGATGCTGATGAAATCTTGCCTCTTGGAGGAGAGGAGAAGCAGTGGTAAACTGTACCTGCATGCCCACATCACTGAAATTTATGCATCTGAACATACTAAGAATTTTTAAAAACAAATTTACATGCTCTTTTCGGTAATCCTAAATAAATAAATAAACCTCTCTGTACATTTCTTAGACCCTTGTTAATGACCTCTGACGTGCCAGTGTTGGAGTGCATGAGAGCTTTACATCAGGGCATAGAGGTCCTTCTGGGATCCGCAATGCTGTCAGCCTTTAACCTCAGGCTCCTTCATTTAAACCTCTGCATGTTTTGGGGTGTTTTTGGCAACTGCATTTTTGCTTCATTCAGCTGACTAGTCTTCATTAGCATCTTTAAGAGAGTAAGGACCTGAGGGTGTAGACTGCAGGGTAAAATTGCCAGCAGTGCTAAGACTACGGGTTGAGGGTGTGGACAAGTTGTGGAAGGCAACATCTGAAATCAAGAGATGTTTTATTGCTTGCAAAGCAAAATACACAATGGGGTAACACCACAAGCACTGGTGATTTCTGCAGTTTGCTGCAGCATCCTTTTTGGTTTTGCTCTCACAGCAAAGTGAAAAAGCTACATGAAACTCAACATCCCATACTGGATGTCTTCCTGCTTCCAGAATCCTGCTCTTCTTGGCCTTTAGTCTGAGCAGCACTGTGCCAGGGCAGACGGCATGCAGGAATCTGCTAGGCAACAGCTCTGGATCTAACAGCAAGAGGCTGCTGTCTTGCTTTCAGGCAGTAAAAAGGCAATCAACACTGTATTTTGCTTTCCTTACAACAGTTCTCCCTAATCTGGTCTAGTTGTTCCACAACAACCCCAAAACATGAGCATTGCCCCATGTATAATGTTATTTTTAATCAGTTTTTCACACTCTTGAAACACAGCTGTGACACAAAATATCTGATAGCTGTCACAAGAGAGAAGAAAAAAAAATCACTTGTTTAATAATATCACATTTCAGAAACCTCCAGAGCAGATTTTTCCACCAAACGAAGAAGATTTTTCCACCAAAATTGATACAGAAAGGGAAGGAAGAAGGGGCTTAGGTGGCATGCTCTGTATTGGGTTTGGAGCACAGGGACACCAATTGCTTGTGGTGACATCTTCATCTGCCTGTTCATCTCCTGTACTTGTGCTGTACTGTATCGCAGACAAAATTCCTCCAGCTAAAATTGTGTATTTCTTCATATGCTCACGGAGGATGGCTGACTACCTAGGAGTTCCACTAAGAGTCCGGGATTTCCACCAAATATAGGCTCTGGTAGGGGCTGTGCTTGTGGAAACCCTTCTCTTTTCTGTACATCCCCATTCCCCATTGTTGTATGGGTCTGTCTTGAAAAATGCTCAATACAAGTTTTTGCAGTGTTTTGCAGGTTAAAGAGTTTACATTTTTACACATGGATGCCTTTCTATCTCCTTCTATCTATTACTTCTATTCAGAATCCCATAGGTAGAATTACTTCATCCTTGCTGATAGAGATGGCAACAAGAGGAACTTCTAGCATTTGACAGGACTTCTAAAAATAAAGCCACTATATCACAGAGCATTCACTTCTATTGCAGTATCCCAATGAAAGGCATAAAAAAAGAAGGCTGAAACTTCTCTTTGTTGTGTCCTGTGTTGCTTGTCTGATATCATCTGTGATATCATCTAATAGAAATATCTTAAGAAATAGCGTGTTTGGTGGCAGAAAGAGAACTGGTTTTGTTAGCTGAACTGATTTTAAAGAATTCACACATTAGTTTTCAGTAGAAAAGGTACATTTCATAAACATATAGGAGACACAGTGCTGTTAATTGTAGTATGCCATTTATACAAAGAGACCTTTGGAAACTGAAGAAAAACAGGGCACTATATTTAGATAGTGTAATATCTCTGAGTTCATTTTGTAACTTAAGGGTTCTGTGATGCCACTTATGAGTCCTTTCTGATAGGCTATTATCTCAAGCTGCCATATGCGGTTTCCTAACCTTACAGCCACTATCCTCTTTCATCATCTATGTGTGGTCAGCTTGGAAAACAGCCAACAGGAAAAAAATTAATATTCTCAAAATGAGGTATTTTTCTCCATGTGGAGACAGTGGCATAGCTGTATGTCTCTAGCACTCGATGCAGCTTGT
The DNA here is from genome assembly GCA_013397075.1 of Rhabdornis inornatus. Classification (NCBI taxonomy): domain Eukaryota; kingdom Metazoa; phylum Chordata; class Aves; order Passeriformes; family Rhabdornithidae; genus Rhabdornis; species Rhabdornis inornatus. The sequence continues at coordinate 183,160 of VWZS01007392.1, read as the reverse complement.
ATTGCTTTCTCTTAAATGTTTGGATTAATTTCCTCTTCAGGGTAGACCGATCCCTCACTGAAGTAAAAACCATGTCAGCTTTAGCAGGAATGTTTTCAGAGTCTCCACCTGGGAAGACTACATCTCTGAGTGCGAAAATAAACACATTGACCTTCAGTTGGTTCACTGACTATTTTCTCTGCTGACAACACTAATTGTTCTGTCAGTCAGGATGGTGATGGTTTTCAGCACCAGGTCCTGAAAGAACACGAGGATAATGTTGTCTTTTGTTAGTATCTGAGCTCAGAAAACGTGGAGGTATCTGTCTGTATTCATAAAGTTAACTTAAAAACCAGGATAGACTGGATAGCACTGTGCAAATGGGCATGAGCTGACACAGATGAACTTTCACTGTGTCATTCCTTATGTTTCAGATTCAATACATTAGGAGGACTATTTCATATATCCTCACAAGTTTTAAACTGCACTGTAGTCTCAAATATGTTATTATACTAGAAAGTGACTGCATTTCACTTAGGTATAACTGAGCAATGCTAGACCTGTCATTCACATCATAACCCTGACATAAAGGAAACATATTTTGAAAATAATTAGATTTTTTTCTCCTAAATGAAGGCCTTTATTTGTAAAGGAGAATTTTTACAGACTTCTAGTAGCACCAATAAAAAAATAACAGCAAAATACACCACAAATTACTGATTCAAATCAGTACCTATTTCTAGAACAGAGCAGATAAAAATCTGTAACCAGTAGTTGAAACTACTTTGGCTTCTGGGCCACCTAAATACATACCTGCAGATCTGTACTGACAGTCCTTTACTAAAAGTCTGGTGAGTTACTTTTTTTTCCCAATTGAACAGGGTATGTTCTATGCTGTACTACAGGAGCAGACAGCCATCTCTGATTTTGTACAAGACAGTCAATACAACCTTTTCGCAGACAAATGTTACATCTATAACAAATCTGTCCAGAGTATTTCTTATATCATAATTTCTGACATGGTAGTTTCTTATTGAGTATGTCTAGAACATAGGAAAATTAAATATTCTCTCATAGATACCCCTAATGCCTGCAACCATAGTGTCATCATTGTCTTTATTGCAAAACACTCATTTCCAACCCAGTGAATGAAACATGCCTAGAAACAATTGTTTATCTTTTAATTCTGTTTCTGTCAAATGCCTTTCTGAGCATTACAACCCAGAGAAACTTGGGGAAACTGCAACAGTACACACTTTCCCTGATGATTGTAAAAAGCCTTGAGTATTCCTGTGCATATACACGTTTACACAGATATATGAACCCTCCATCTTACAAAATACTATACAAGAAGACACAGTGGCAGTGCACGTAACTATTTTGCATAAAGGTGGTTACACTTGTATCACAGCTATGAGCTAGAGTGCTGAATACACTGGCATACACTCACAGCAGACAGCATTTGCATCTGTCTAGTCCTCTACACCTCTATACCTCTATACCTCTTCTCCAGAGCCCATTAAGCCAATTGCAGAAATAGTGCATTGCTCATTGCTTCCTCTTGTGTTGTACTACACAAACAGTTCATTTTATCTTTCACAAACAAAAATAATGCTGGCCTTTACTGTGAGGACAAATAAAGAAATACCCATAGTGGAAAGCAGCAGTGAGCTGCTGCCTACTCTTGGGGAGGTCTGTTTACCTCTCTGTACCCTGATGTCCCATCTAACTCAACATCTGGCTTCTTTATTTAAATTGCAGAGATTCCCTATTACTCCACATCCTCAAGTGCCCACAACAATAGAAACCTCTAAAAAGGATCAAGACCACTAGCACATAAAATATGGTAAGTATCAATGATGACATGGCACACATATGAAACGTCTGTCTTGTTTTGAAATAGCCACCATGTGAGTCACCACACACAGATCATCTGACAGTCAATCCCATCTACTTCTTAAACTGCATCACACCAATGTTGGTATCATTTATTCCATTTTTCTCATTATTTAGACCAAAATTATACATACAAATAGTTAATAATTTATTTTATAGATGCTCAACACTCTAAAATATTAATTAGAAAAAAATACACAGATGAAACCGTACTAATCTTCATCTTTAATTAGGATAGGCCTGAGTTCTCATCTCCAAAACTAGAATTTGCTGTAGGAAATTACTAATGGCACTAAAATCTCATATCTTACTCTATTCTGTGTCTAAGAGTAAGTGCTCTGTCGTGTTGGATATACACAGTGTCTATCTATCACCCCTCCATATGTGCATTTAACCCACACAGAAATAAAACTGGGGGTGTGGGAATGGTTTTTATTTTGTGGGCTGTATATTGCTGCTTCAAATTACTGGATAATTATATAATTTATTATTATTGTGTGGGGGTTTTGTTCTGCTGTGGGGTGGTTTTTCTCACTGGGGTTTTTTTTAAATACTGATTGCAGTGACAAGAGATGTGAATGGACACCCTTCAAATCAGAAGGAAATATTAATACACAGTATCATGAAGACGTATCTTCAGTCCTATATATGATAAGTTCTAAGCTCTTTTGTTTTTTCATTCTTGTCCTATAGCCATGGTGGGTGATATCCAACATGACAGGCAGGGAGATTGTCAACTAATAATTGGTTCACCCTTTCTTCCTTTGTTAATTAAAGTTGGCTGCAGTTGGATTTAACATATTGAACAAAGTCAGAGCTGAAGGATATCTTTCGGGACCCTGCAAAGCAGGGAACTGCAGCTGAGAGCAGGGACCAAGATTTTTGTAATATCATATACTTAAGAAGATGAAAATCTGAAGATTTTGGTAGTATCAAGTCTGAGGTAGAGATTTAGTAATGCTTTTCTCTACTGTATGTCCAATGGGGAATAAAAGTGATGGAAGCGATTATCAAGCTGCACAGCTACTGCAGTCAACTTTTGTCTTTGGTGTCTTTTTCATCACAACTTTTTTACTCTGTTTCATATTTTAACCTGTTCCTGTCCCAGTTCATTCTCTTTTCCCCATTTGGTCTGGGTTTCTCTAGCTCATTTGCTCTTCTCACTACTTAGTGTTGCCACATTTCAGCACATTTCAGACTGAGGTATGACTACTCATTATTCAGATTTGATTCTTTCAAGTGAAGGAAAACACAGAACTTCTCCAAAAAACTAACAATTTGTATCTTCTTATTACATAGTGAAATAAAAGACTGCTGCTGAAAATTCTGAGCTCTAGAAAATCTGGTTTTAATACAGTAATCTTAATTTTTTGGAATAATAGTACTGTAAGATCACTTATAAGAGAGATAATTAAAAGCAATACGTAACAGAGTAAACATTTATTAGCCTTTTCTAGAAGTTGTCCTATTTCTTCACTATTAGTTAAGCTCCAGTATTTAATTTCTTCTGAAACCTAAGCCTGACTCTAACACAGAGCTTCTGTGCTGTCCTTTTCTATTCAAGAGACCACAAAGTATTTTGCAAGATGCAAAGGCAAGTAAGTAAAACAAAAATATATAATAATATTTGAAGGTAGTACTTGCTCTTTTACTCGCTCATGTTGGTATCAGGAAAAGCATATCAATGTCACATTAATGGTATGGAATGAGACATGTTTTAAGGAGTTACATGTCCACATTTTATTATCCAGATAGCAGTAGACAACCTCACTCTCGCGTGTTGGCAGGAAGCTGCTCTATCAGAAGTGATGGCTTCATTTTTGCACTGAATTGATCCCACTGACAAACATGACACACATTTGTTGCTGGGTTATTGTTGATCATTGTGGATAGACTGATTTATGATTGAGTGGTATTGAAAGACTTCTGCATTTTCATTCTTAGGTCTCGTTGAGAACTTCCTAAAACAAGTGAAGACACATCTCTCTGCTAGATGAACTAATGTATCTATCTGGGGTTCACATAACTCTCTAAAATCTAGGTCTGAGATTCAAAGTCATTAGAGTAGTTAGTGGGCACTAACACGACACAGCTGCTTTTTAAAAAATTTTGGACTGTCCCCTCCAATATTTGACCAAGGACCTGCTGGGCCTCTTGCAGGCCTGTAAGCTGTCTGTAACTCTGAACAGGCTTTTCTGCAGGTTTTGACTTCCTGGTTTTGTTCATCCAGATTTTACACAGCGGTTTTCTCTTTCACCCACACAGGCATAGCTCTCACTTTGGTTTTTGGTGTTCTGCATTTTGGAAGCTTCAGTGTCTTTTTCTGTGATGGTGACAAAGACAGCTTCTTCAAAGATGCCCTGCAAGGATTCTTCCCAATTTGGCCCCCTCCTCTTCCCTCTTTGCAACTTTCTTTTGGCTCTTGTTTTTCTAAGGAGCAGACATCAACAGACTGGTCTTCATGTCTCATTGCTGTTGTAGGATCTCCACATTCTGCCATCCTTCCTTTGTCTTTCTTAAGGTTTGAGATTATCTACCTCTGCATATCCCCATTGGAAAAGGGAGCTGTAAGCTCCTTACCTCTCCCCACTCACCATTCCCCATGCAGGGAATTCTCTGCAGGAGATGTTACTAGCCTTTAAATGATAAAAGTACACTGTTTGAGGACTGAACCCATCTGTAGAGCACCCTACGATGTGCACAGCACAGCGCCGGACAGTTGGTGGTTTGCTGGGAGAGATGTGTGCCTTAAAGAAAATCCACAGGCATGGAAGGGTTCCTGTATGGATTGGTGATTGGCATCCCCAGCAGCATCTTGGGAGTCCCCTGGTTTCCTTCTGACAGTGTGTTCCACTAAACAGTTTGCTGCCACCCTGCTTTTGCTCGCAGGCAAGTGACATCATGCCAGGCAGATTTTGGTTCCTTTCTGTGGAAGAGCTTCTTGTTCCCAACACACATGACTGCCTGCAGTTTGCTCTCTCTTCAAGTGCCCATTATGTCCCGGGCTAACCTGTTACTTTCTGTCCCAGTCAGGCATCAGGGCGAATACTTTTAAAGACAGAACTAGATTAAACTAAACTAAGCAAGAAGCACCCCAAACAAGCATGCCAGCCCCAAAGGGAGGCTGCAGGAGAGTCTGCTAGGATGCGGGGTGAGGAATGCTCCCGAGGCGGCACATGGGGTCGGGCTCAATCCAAGTCCGCAGCCCCCGGACTCTTTTCGGTGCCGCAGCAGGGCTGCGCCGGTCCCCCCCGGCTCCCTCCGGGGCCGGACGAGCCTCCCTGGCAGTGCCTCCCCCGCCGACAGGCCACCCCTCACCCTTCGGCCGAGGCGTGCAGGCAGCGAGCACAAAGAGAGGTACTTCCCCCCCCACTTCGTGAGAGGCTTAAAAATACCTCCGTGAGCGACATCGGGCACCGCGTGAGGCTTCGGCAGAGCAGAGGTGCTGTACATTTGATAATTCTATTAAAACGTTAGTGAAGTTAACGCAGCCTCGATGGCATCTGAAAAACTAAATAAGAGACCAGTTTGAACCCAAATCCCCACTGGAGGGGATACACTAGTATGTTTCTTATTTTTATTTTCCTTATAGCCTGTTAAATTGACTAATAAAGTCAACACAGAGTTCTCTGTGTGGCTTCAAAAAACTCAGTAATTTTGTTAGAAAACGTTGAAATCCAACCCCAAAGTATTCAGCCCAAATATTTAGTTAAAGTAACCCTGTGGGTTAATAAACTAAACAAAGGCAAACCATGCAAAACTGCAGCAATGAAAACCAGACTTAAATAAACGAAGGAAAGTTTATAAGAACCCTTTAGCTGGAAAAAAACAGCGAGGGAAAACTGCATGAAAGTTTAATATGAAGCATGTGATACACAGGGGCTCGTTTTACAGGTACACAGCTTCGCTTCAGACGGTCATTGTCTCCAGAAAAATTTCGAAAATTATTTTTCTGCTAAGCTGCATTTCCTTTGAAACCTCACTGCAGCGTTTTCTACCGAAGAAACATTCGACAGCTTTTGGCAGGTTAAGAGGACCTCTTCTCCGTCTTGCAGCTCTCTCACTGCCCACACTTCACCACGTTACTAATTTCGGTGTCTGACTTGTTTAGTTATTTCAGCTCCAGTAATGTGGTTGCAAAATATTTACCTTTCACACAGGAATCTGGATTATTTTGATTAGAGACCGATGCACTCTTCCAAATGTTTGCTTATGAGCAGGAGCTCCTCAATAAAGGGCACAACAAAAGATCCCTCTTCTCAACTACCGCTTTTAAAACAGTTGTTAATAGCTAAAGCCCGGGTTGCAATAGAGGTGGACTAAGCCTTTAAAAAGAAAATAAAGGGACATTTAAACCAAGCTATTTAAAATATATATGCTAAATTATCTCAGTTTGCCTTCAGCACGTTAGCAGTTTGCTAATAATTATAACCATTGTCGCTCTGCAGTTTATATGATCGTGGAAGAAACCTTCACGACAATTGTTTTTTTATCAAATAAAGGGCATGAGATTGATGACATGTTTTTCTCTATGGGTTTCCAAATTATTTTCTTTTGCATTATATCCCCAAAGAAGCAGCCCGGGAGAAGACCGCTGGAAAAACAAGCCCCAAAATAAGAGGAGATCGTTTAAACTTTTCTTAGTTGCTTTTCATTGTCAAGAAAAGCTGAATAAACAGCGTCGGCCCCGCCTGAGAGCGCAGAAAGCAGGTTTGAAATGAAAGAGACACGCAGAGGGAAAAGACGAGGGGTTTTTTTATTATTATTTTCTTCCCTTTTCGAGTACTTAACTTTCTCCTTTTCAGAAAGGAACTTCATGCAGCCCAGGGAGCACTTTATTTGCCGTGTACAGAAGAAACAAGTCAAATTTAAAATTAACCTCCAGTTGTGCTGGGAATAGATCCGACCAAATGTTGGGCGAATTCCTCTATTTCCCTCTTCTGATATTTTTGTCCAATTCCGCTGCTTAACCATCACCCGTTGTACTGCCAATGAAGGGAACGGTCCCTTTCGGTGACAAGCCTTGATGAAATGATTTTCTTTAGAAAGAAAAAGAGAAAGATGGACTAAGGAACTTGGGGCAACAAAGCTTTACAAGGAGAGAAGAAAGACTTGGGTAAAATACGACACATTTATCTATCAATTGCTAGACAAGACAAAGAAGGCTTAACAACAGTTTGAAAAGAGTGGCCTGTGAATGGTTACTATTCAATTTGTATTTTATTCCCCGCTGGTCATGGAATTGAGATCAGAAGAAAAAGTGAAAACACATGGCTGAGGTCAGTAGGATCAGAGAACCACCACATACAGCAAAGGGAAGGAAAAGCAATGGGAACTTGTGTGAAGAAATGGATTATATAAACAGAGCTTACCATCGCCTGCACCCCATTATCCTATAATTTACACTGCATGGGAGCATAGAAATATATTAAACTAGTGATAGGTTTCACCGTTGCTTTATGCCAATCAATTCCATTATATACTTTCAGACATGTTTAGAATTCTTGGACTAATGTGTTTATTTTAAATATCACAGGGAAATTAT
>VWZS01007392.1:108240-173240 GCA_013397075.1 Rhabdornis inornatus | reverse complement strand
GGAAAGGGAGGGAGTGACCTCCTCCACACAGTGAGTGCCCACACATTGCCCAGAGAGCAAAGCCCTGGGGGCAGTGGTTGGATCTTAGGATCAGAATGAAATTCAGACACGGCAAACCCAGTGCAAGAATCTCTGCTTGCAGCATCGGGGGTGACACTTCCCCTCTGGTTTCCAGTGGTTTATTGTGAGTCAGTTTGCCTCTCAAGACACATCAGACTCAGCACTTGCCACGCTCAGCGAGCTGCTCTCAACACTTATCTGATGGGTTGCTCACATCAGGGACATATCTTCTGGTCTGGACTGTGTATTTCCTACACACCAGGATGCCTTACACTTTGGAAGGTGAGGAGGAAACACGGCAACACGAATGCACATGCAGAAATGGCTTGGACCATCCCATGCAGTTTTGTGCTGGACTGGAGAGCTGTACCTGGAGATCTTCTTCATCTAAATATGCTTCTAGTAAATCCACTGCTCAGAGAGACCTCCGCAAGCACAGAGAGGTCTTGTAAAGAGCTGGCATACAGAGGAGCAAGCATAGGTAATCTGCTTGGTGCAGCTTCATCTGGAACCTGCCTGCAGGGAAGAAAGTGGACTGCCACCCAGTGACCAGGCAGCTGCATGCTTTATCCAGAGTCTCATGGCCCTTCATCCCCAGCCCATCTAGCAGGCTTTTATTTGGTCTCTGAGATCAAGGGTCGCTATTTCCAGGAGTTGCAATTCCAACACACACCCACATGGCTGGCCTGGAAACCACAAAGGCAGAGACTGCTTGATGATGGCACAGAAAGCCAAACCAAGTATGAGACCCTCATCAGGTGGCTCTGGACCTGGGCAGACCAGCTGGCTCTCCACAGTTCTCTGCAGACTAGCCCCAAACCCACGGATTCCTCTAGAAAGACAGCTTACATTCACATGCAGATGCTAACTGCATACCCAAGAGGCTGTCCCAAAGAGAGTAATTTCCCCAGACGCCAGCTATGTGGTCATGAATTCTCAGGAATATAATTTTTTCATATGAAAACATTTATTTTTCCTCCAGATGTTGTGGTAATTAAGGCGGAAGAATGCACTCTGTTAAATGTGTGAGAAAGATCATGGTGCCTCACAAGCCTACAGGAGTCCCTGGAGGACCAAGTACCAGATGGCACAGATGAGTCTCTGACAGGGGCATAGGGGTGTGTAAAACAGGCCTCAGCAAAAGACTTTCGAGAAGCAATCACAAGAGAGAAGCTGGTCACAAAGAGGGGGAAGGTTTGTGGTGCAGTGGGGAGACTCCAAAGTTGTCCAATCAGTATTCTACACTAGCCAAAGGGTAAGTGCATCATGGGCTGGTTAGTCAGATATTAATCTGTTTTGTGCCCATCATGGTGCAGTGTCTGCTGTGGTATTGCCAGAAGTCCTGGTCTCCTAATTTCAGGGGGGAAAACAAAAGAACAGAGCAATGAACAAAATATCTGCCAGGAAAAAAATAGTCTAAAGAGGCAGTCAGTGACACCTGTAGACCACAGGCAGCAAGGAGGGGGAAATAGAAAGCTGTTCTGGAGCTAAAGGGCAACGAAGTAATAAGAGTGCCTGAAGCACCCAGAAGTCTGTTTTCCACTGTGCAGATGCAGAACTTTTAAACTCAGAAGCCCTCAGAACCAATAAGTGTAAATGAATTGAAAAACAAATAAATTTGTGCTTGGTTCATGACAGGAAAGCCCGTGGATTTGTCCCTGCAGTAACTTCCTAAAGTACAGGTTATTAGAGGCCAGGAGGTTGCAGGTCAGTGTAACTCTCAGCTCACTTGGCTCTCGTGTTTTTTAACTCCCATTCTGGCACATTTTATTCTCTGTATAAACCAGCTTGTTTTGGAACACCTCAATAACACTAATAATATAAGAATTTGTACTTAAACAGCTTATTTTATCCAAGCACTTCAGAGGCCTGTGCTAACATGGTTAAGTTTGCAAAATAACCTTGGACAGACACAGCAGTTTGTTTACTTCTTATTTAGTAGAATCTTTGTGTACACTTGGAGCAACAGATGGAAAGACATAAGAAAATTATTTGAATAGTTTCCCCAGTGGAAGTTCTTCCCTGAATACAGTGTGTTGCAAAAATTTCACTGACAGTTTGAAAAGCAAAGGAAACTGAGATGAGAACTACACTGGAAAAATCTAAGGGTATAATATAATTAAATACAACTTACTGGACTGGATATTCTTGGTTTAACTGAGCATAGGTTTATATCAGACTCATATAAATTTAAGAGGAGTTGTTTATTTTGCAGTGAAAGTAGCTACTTTGAGATGATATGTCCTTCCATCATTCTTTATTTGACTCAAAGAAAAAAAAAAACACTGTTGTTTTAGCTGCTTCATCCAGCAAAAATGTGATAGAAACACCTGGTGTATCTGCCTTCTCTGAAGGTTCTTCCTAACTGCTAAAGCTCACTCTTTGTTTTCTGGACTGCATGTCAGACAGAGCCTATGCCTGTCCTAGTTTCAGCCAGGACAGACTGGTTTCATTTTCTTCTTAGTAGCTGGTATAGTGCTCTATTTGAATTTACTATGAGAATAATTTCAGTAGCACACTGATGTTTTGTTGTAGCTGTTAAGTAATGTTTATCCCAAGGACTTTCAGTTTCCATGCTCCAAAGTGAAGAACTGCACAAGAAGCTGGGAGGGAGCATGACCAGGACAGGTGACCCCCAACTGGAGAAAGATTCCGTACCACAGAACAATGTGCATAAGTTGTGTCTAATTCCCTGGAAAAGGGGACAGTCTCTGCTCAGGGACACGCTGGATGTCTATTAGTGGGTGGTGAGCAGTTGTATTGTGCATCACTTGTTTATATTGGGTTCCCTTTCTCCCTCTCTTTTTGATTACTACTACTACTACTACTACTAGTACTGTGTTATTATTGTATAGTTACATTTTTGTTTCAATTATAATACTGTTCTCATCTAAACCCATGAGACTGTCATGGTCTAAGTCCAGCTGAAAAATCAGCACTACACAGCCGTTCGCTCAACCTCTTTTCCCCTGTCCCTGTGGAATGGGGGGGAGCATCAAAGTAAAACTTGTAGGTTAAGGCAAAAACAGCTCAATAATCGAAGAAAAAGTAAAATACAGTAATGATGGTAAAATATAATAATAATTATAATTAAAAAGGGAAAAACAAGTGGCGCACAATACAATTTTCACCACTTGATGATTGATGCCAGACCAGCCTTCCCAGACCCAGACTGGCCCCTCTTCTGAGTAACTCCCCCCAATTTATATACTGGGCATGACATTCTGTGATGTGGAGTAGCCCTTTGGGCAGTTTGGGTTACTGTCCCAGCTATGCTCCCTCCCAATTTGTCTTTTTTACCTCCTCACTGGCAGAGCAAGAGACAAGGGGAAGAAAAGTCCTTGGCTTAGGATAAGCACAACTTAGCAAAAAGCTGAAACATTGGTGTATTATCAACACCATTCTCATTTGGAATCCAAAACACAGCACTGTCAGAGCTACTGAGAAGAAATCAACTCTACCCTCGCTGAAACCAGGACAGACATTTACCTCTTCATTTATATTCTGCTCCCCACTGGGGTGAGAGTAGGTGTGAGGGAGAAATGAGTGAGCAGCTGTGTGGCATTAGTTGTCAGGTGGGGTTAATCCATGAGAGTGCCCAAAGCTCTTTCTCTGACAAGTGTAATATGTCCAGGTTTGAGAGAAGACATATCTCCAACACACTGAAGGCAATGCATCCCTGCCTTGCATTCACAATACATAGGCAGTGGAAGAGAGGCTCAAAATGTCATGGCTCAGAACACCCATGATCTCCTCTAGGAACTGAGAGGAGGGTCCCAGTCACTGTTGGTGCAAGGATGTTTTTCACATAAACCTTGGCAGAGTCATGGAGAAGAGGACCTGGGCAGAAATTTCAGGTGTCCCTTCTTGTGAAACCAAAATGTTGCACAATGCACTTTTTGCAGTTTATGAGAGGATCTGAGCACATTTATGGACTGAGACGTACTGGTACACTGCAAAGTCATGGAAATGGAGGAGGACAGATAGAAGTTTAAGCAGTGATAGTGGAGCACTGTCATATTACTGATTTTCTCATGCCCGGTCTACCTATGAGAGACTGCAAGGTGCTGAGCTTGAAGAAAGAGCAGATCAAGTAATAAAATTACTATTATTTCTACTGTTCATATTTGAGTTAACAATATCTACCCTTTCAAGGCTGTTGCTGATGTAAAATAATCAACCAGACAAGAAGAGTGGAAAGAAGAGAGATGGGAAACAATTTTTCCTTCTCAGAAGACAGTATGTTTAAAGATATCTTCTTGATAATCACAGATATCCATTAAGTATGGATGTGAAGAACTGCTTGCCAGGTTTTACAAAGCCTGGGAAAGCAGGTCTGTAACTTCATCAGTGTCCCAAAATGTCTGTGAATAAAATCTACCAGAAGAGCATTTGTTTCTTTTTATTACTGGTCTTTCATCAGAGGTAAGCCTATCCATTCTTCAGGTGTGAAAGAAAACAGGCAACTCCTCAGAGTGAGATCTTGTTTAAATAGAAATTATCCAAATGTAAGCTGGGGCTAGGATTCAGTATTAGGCCTTCTGTAGATACTTGTGTTCTGACTTCTTTTAACCTAATAGTATGTAGGAAATGGCTTGAGAAAAACTGGAAGAGGCATTTTTCTCTGCCATGAGGATATGCACATGAAGGATTTTCTGGAGTTTTTTCTTCAGTTATGCCACTGGAAACAGTGAGCATCCTTTGCAGATGAGCTTAGAAACTGTTCATCTCTGTTTTGGGAGCAGGCAATTTTCTGCCTATGATAAATACAAAGATGGGGAAAGAAAGCTGATTGTGTTTTGATTGAATTTATGCCTGCCTTAAAGTCCAGACACATACTTACTTATTTCTTTTCCTTTAGATACAATGGACAATGAAAGTGACCTTGAACATTTCACTTCACTAGAGAAACCTAATTTTATCTGAGCTTAAGATATTTAAGTAAGAATTGTTCCAGTACTCGTAAGATGGGAACAGGATGAAACTTTGCCCAAATATGGTAGAAATAATTATCCACCAGAGGAAAGCATTTTGTGAGGCCTAGATGTCTTATAGGAGAGAATTCTAAATTATACCCAGGCGTGAGTTTTTTATTTCAAGCCTCTCAGTGGATCTAGAGTTCTGCATGGCTCAAAGCCTACGTCTATGAAGTGTGGTTATTTCTAACAACACTGAACAAATTTAAAACACTATGCATGCTAGGAAGTTCTTAATATACAGCGGTAGAAGTTTTTTCACAGAGATCTTGGAGCTCCTGGCTGGAGTGTTCCTCTTGCTCTGGTCACCACAATATCCCTAGGAGGACATGCACATAAGCAATTAAATAGTTATTATTACCTTCAACATACAGTTTTTGACCTTTTCAAGTCTGTGATGACAAAACCAAGCTTCCACTGGAGAGCTGTTGACAACTGAACTCCACTGTAGCCTTGCAACTTGCAAAGGTGCCTTTCTTAGTCAACTTTCCCAGAACCTTTAAAATAATACAGAAACCTGTATTATTATGGTCTGTGGACCACAACGTGACCAAAAAAATCAATTGGTTGGTTCAAATATGTTTCCAGATTTCCAGATGAAAACACAAAAAACACTTAACTGGGCGATACAGATCATGCTAAACCATCCCTTTCAGATTTTTCTTTACAGGATAATTCGGTTCTAGAGGAATAAACCTTGTGTTTAAGAGACAGCCTTCTGCTTTTGAAACCTTCTCAAAGAAAATCTCTTCTCTTATCATAATCTGAAGACAAGTTACTCACTATTTCCCAGCTGAGCTGCCGTCAGACTGTTTCTATATCCTCCTTGCTACTGTCTGGCCTGGCTCTCAGCTGCAGGTAGACCGTTGCAAATCCCATTTTATGTGCATTATTTAAATCTAATTATCTCTGTAATGGTTCTTTTATGTGAGAAGGTTAAAATCAGACCAATGAAGACAGAAACCCTGAGTCTTCGCAGTGTGTTAACTGCATCACTGTTTTCCCTACACTTTCAGCCCCAAACCTGTTGACCTTGAAACAGCTTGCATGGAACACTTGAGGAGAGCAGCCAACCACCCTGCTCACTTTGCTGTGACTTACTCTCTCACTGCATACAGAAGGTATCTGTGCTCCCATAGCTCAGAAACTTCAGAAGCTTTAGAAGCTTCAGAAGCCAGGTCTTCAAGTAAGACCTGGACCAACTGACCTGAAAAGGCCTGACAGGCTGCTGTCCTGGATCAGCACAATCATTAGTTCTGCCTTAGATTTAGAAGACTCCCTTGGAAAGTCAGGCAAGGTTATGTTGAAGTATCACCTCCATGTCTCAGAGGGAGACAATCCAACATGTTGCACTTGAATCAGATCATGTTGTTGGTATCTTACAGAAAAATATCACTTACTGAACCAATATCACACAGTGAGGCATAATCATAATAGAGGACACACGGTGAAAACAAATGTATTTAAACATAACCACATGTTCTGTGATTCCACAGGACTAAGTCTTCAAAGTAATAATATTGTTTGTAAAACACCTCCCTTGGCAAATTTTGCTGGACCATGAAAATACTGCAATAAAAATGTCATTTGGAATGTTATGTAAAATCATTCACAAGAAGAACAAATAAAGGAGCCTGGGATGGGGAAAATGAGCTTGGATACCAGTGAAACACACAGAATCAAGAGGGATCCACATAGGAAACATCTGTGGAAGGAAAAGGTATGTGACTGCCTGTAAGAGTAGTGGGGAAACAGAGAAGTAGTGATAAGTGCTAGCAGTTTCCAACAGGAAGACAGACTGTTAAATGGTTTCTTACTGCCATAAAAGAGGGAGTTTGTAGCAAGAAATAAACAGGGGATCTGACAGTGACCAAGGCTCTCATCCTCAAGTGTACTAGCCCAGATGATCTGTGCCAAGCTGATGCTTGGCTAGGTCTGTGTTTGAGTCTGTCTCTCTTCCTCCTTTGAGCTGCCACTTGCCTGAGCAGCTGGGACCACATTTTGCCAAATTGGTCATGGCCACAGGTGGCCCATGGAGAACTTGCTGGTGAGCTGCAGGACCTACCTGTTGAGCAGTGCTGAATGTAGCTTTCCTTCCAGCTGCCTATCATATGGAAAAAAGCAGCTATGTTAAAAATATCTTGTCAGTTGCTATACTCACGGATAAGGCAAACAGTTAAATTTTTGTGGAGAACCTATGTACTATAGGGATGTTCATTTAGGGCAACTGTCTATTGACACATACCCTCAGTGCTGGACCCTTGCCTGGCACCAGACACTGATTTCAACAGGGACTCCAGGTTTCTCAACATCTCAGCTGCTTTTGAAAATAGGCTCTTTAACCAAACCTAGTCAGAATTTTTCTGTAGGATACTGAAAGTGCAAGGTCACGAGAAGGGATCTAGCTGTGAACTGGAAGATGTAAGGGGGACAGGATTCCTTGCAGCTCTGTCCCATTTGCCCCACACCTTCAGAAGACAGTGCAGTGGCTGAGCAGCTTTCTTCTGACCTGACCTGGCTGCCAGGATTTTCTCTGGAAAGTGATAATTACAAATTTTTAATATTTCCAAGGAAATATTTTTCAGACACTTAGTAATGTGACATTTTAGTGACATAACAATGATACTGATTCTGGAAAGAGGATTTTTCCTACCAGCTTACTCATCTTCCCTGTTTCTGCCATGAGGATGTAAAAGGACTTTACAATTCCTGTCCTATAAAATGCTAAATCAGTTGTCATTGGTCCTAAAATAATGCATTCACCTCTTAAAATTTTGAAGGCTCTTAGTGAGGCAAGACATGAAACAAAAAACTTCTAGGTAGACATACATTGATTTTTGTGCCACACAGATGCTAACATAGACAGTTTCATGCTTACAGGTTTCTTAATATTTCTTTTCATTCACTGCTGCTTAGAAAATACTCACAACAACAACAACAACAACAACGAAAACAACAGCAACAGCAACAACAACAGGTCAGCTGAGTTACACAGGTTAAGAATGCCTAGATGAAAAAAGGGATGGTTTTATGGTTGTGATTCCTCAGTGTAAAGCTGCTGGTTTTTAATCTGGAATTTACTGCTGATTTGAAAGTATCAGGGTAATTTAAAAGCAGGTCGTACATGTGGTAGGCTCACCTGTAAAGCAGACTAAGTCGTTCCACTCGTGTGCAGGAAAGCAAGAGAGTAGTGTAAAAACTCACATGTGACGAGATGGGCAAATGAATAGATTAGAAAAGGAAGGAGAGGAACAGAGGAGTTCTAAGCACTTGGTAAAAGCTCTTCTTGAAAACAAGTGATTGAATCAGGAAATCCCACAGAGCAGAATGTGACAGTGAGGCTTTGGGATATGTGCATCTCTGTTTTTGGAATAGCACAGCCTGTACAAAAGGGTGATGTCCTGATATTACTTTTGTTGTGTTAGGTTTGTGATTAAGATCTGTGCTTAGAGTTTAAAATGTCCAGCCCAAATCATTTTTCAAACCGGAAGGAATTTGCTTAATTTCGGAAAGAAAAGGTGTACATTTTTGATAAAACATGAGGACTGTGCCAAGCACTCAAAATCTAAGAAAGAAAGAATTTTGTACAACTTATTTCATAAACACACACCCCACCTTATGTGCTGACATTATGGTAGCTGAGGTAGCCCAATTGTGTGTTTATGTGCTGGTCTTTTCTCTACAGGAGTATTTTAACAGTCAGAACGTGAGATGTGATACTTGGGAAATAAAATAGGTTTGTTTACAGGAGAAATCTGCTGTCTGGGAGCCTTTTTCCTCATTTTATGAAGTTGCAAGGCATGCAAGGAATAAGGCAAGTTAGAAAGTCATTATGTCAAGGTTAAGGTAGTTGAAATTCTTGTAAACACAAATATTCATCTCTGTTCCCCCCAAAATTCCTCTCTTATACTGAACAACTTACTTAAATGAAGTGATATGAACTTGTGGTTTGTACAGCAAGCCAGAAGCAGAGAGCCAGCTCACAGAAACGAGAGCAGGATCCAGAGCAGAGAATAGTCCTGAAGGCAGCCTGCATGTCCAGGGGGAGCCTCTCACACCGTCATCATTTTGGGTCCAGGCAGCTGGCTCTAGGGCTCCCTTTGAGTGAGGCTCTGCTTGCTGTCAGCACAGCAGTCAGCGCCTGCTGCCTGCAGGGTGAGGCATCCCTGCCAGGCAGTCACTTGTTCCCACAGCAGTGTTGTTAGGTCCCCCTTCCTGGGCACACGTGTGAGCCTGGGTACCACCCCATGGCAGGTCAGGTCAGTCTGGCTCACTCAGCTTCTGAAGCAACACCAGTATAGCCTGCACCAGGAAAAGAGAAACAACAACTACATGTCAAGAAAAGAAGTCCAGAGAAGTAGTGAAGTCAGAACTAAGCAAACAAGCAATCATTTATAGGCCACAAAATCAGTGCTAAGCTGCCAAACCAAAGAGGCCCTTCAGAGTTGCCTAACAGAAAAACCAGCAAGGAAAACAGTGTATATTACTCCCACAAACTGCCATAAAGCTAGAAAAAAGAAGTAAGAAAGTCCTCAGTGATTAAAAAGCCACAGAAACACCAAGAAAAAAAACAGCTGGAACACTTTTCAAACATCTAAAAGTGAGAAAATGTAATTAAACAGAGTCAGGCCTATGGTACTATATGACAAGACTTAAATCCTTAGAAACCACTTCTTTTTTTCCCTACTTCTGACACATTTTGCAACATAATTAATTATGGCAATAGATTGATTTAGGGAAAGGAATGCTGTTTCACAGTTTTACTTACCATAGACTCATAGAGTCACAGAATAAGCTGAGTTGGAAGGGACCCACAAAGCTCATAGTGTCCAACTCGTGGCCTTGCACAGGACACCCCAAAAGTCACACCATGGGCCTGAGAGCCTGAGAGCACTGACCAGATGCCTCTTGAGCTCTGTCAGCTTGGTGCTGTGACCACTTCCCTGGGGAGCCTCTTCAGCCACCCTCTGGGTGAAGAACTTTTTCCTGATATCCAACCTAAACTCTTCTGATTCAGCTTCATGCCACCTCCTCAATTCCTATCCCTATTCATATTCCCTATTCCTATTCATGTGTGTGAAGATATGAGTACTGCAAGTGAACCTGAAGTGCCACTCCACTTCCTCCTTTGAGGATGTTGAAGACCATCATGATGTCTCCCCTCAGGCTCCTCTTCTCCAGGCTGAACAGACTAAATGTCCTCAGCAGTCCCTTTTAAGGCTCTCCCTCCAGATCCATCAATGTCTTCTCCTTCACCATTTTTGTGTGCCTCCTTTGGATGCTCTACAATGGTTTAATATCTTTCTTATACTGTGGCAACCAGAACTGCCCCCAGCATTCAAGGTGAGGCTGCCCCAGCTCAGAGCAGAGCAGGACAATCCCCTCCCTTACCTGGCTGGTGATGCTGTGCTGATGCCCCCCAGGACACAGGTGGCCCTCCTGGCTGCCAGGGCACTGCTGACTCATGTTCAATTTGCCATCAACCAGGACTCACTGGTCCTTTTCCAGCATTTCTCTCCATCTTCTCATTCCCCAGTCTATACCCATAAGCCGAGCTGCCCCATCCCAGGGGCAGAATCTGGCACCTGTCCTTATTATGCTTCATACGTTGGTCATTGTCCATGTCTAGTTAGTCAAGATGTGTCTGCAGATCCTCCCTGCCCTCGAGGCAGTCAGCAACTCCTCCCAGTGTTCTTTCCAGTCCTTCATCTATGTCATTAATGAAGATGTTGAAGAACACAGGGTCGAGGATAGAGCCCTGTGGGACCCCACTAGTGACAGGCTGCCAGCCTTATGTCCCTCCATTCACTGTAACCCTTTACACTCATCCTGTGATTCAGTTGCTCTCCTGTTGCATAACATGGTTATTCAGCTGTGTGCTGGACGTTTTGTTCAGAAGGATAATGTGAGACACAGTATCAAAAGGTACTTCTGCTCATTTTTTCACTTGTCCCTCTATTATTTGTTTTTACCTTCATGGGTGTTGAACCCCATGGAACAGCTGATGCTTAGTCTGTCTTTCTGAGAAAATACAGAGAAAAAAAAAAAAGTGAAGATATCTTAAATGGCTCAACTGTAGAAAAAAATCCAGTGAAACACAAGAGAAAGAGAGCAAGGATGCACAGACCAGGTGCATCTAGTGACAAGGAATTCATAACATGGGTGCAAATACTGTGAGGCATCTTTTTCCTTATGATGTTTGAAATTGTAGCAATCACAGGTTCATAGAAATTAAGAAGCTGAAACAGATCTGTTGGTTCGGCAGCATATTCCATATAGGACTTTATGGTGATGGGTTACACATACAAAGTAAATTTAAATGTTCAACCTTTGTCTAGGATTTTCAAGTTTTTTAACTGACCCTGGCCTTTTGCAAATCACAAATTTCCTTTCCCTTTATTTTCATTATGGTGCTTGATTCAGTCACCCACAGATCTCTCTCCTTCATTTCTCAGCAATACTGCAGCACCAACCATAGCAGTAATAGCAACAGTAAATAGTAGCAGTAAGTAGTGAATAGTATCATGGATTTAATGGAGTATTTGATAATTTAAATAATAAAGTGCTTTGTGTTAATTTTCACAATAAACAAAAAAACCTACTGTAGGTTTGTTGTGCCCTCAGGGCAATGGGGTGACATGCACTGGCATCGCAGAGGAGCAGAGTGGTCGGAGCACTGCTGTACATAAGGACACCTTGAGCATCACTCACAAGTGGGGCACAAGGTGCAGTTGCCAGGTTCCATCTGCCATATATCATGTTTGAATCATTGCATGACATCAACACCTTGCCCAGATCCTAAAATCACACTGTCAGGATCAGGTTGGCACAGGAAATAATCTGAAATAATTAGCTGAGATCTGCAAGAATAAAAAGATTTTGTTGGTGTCAGGGCAGTAGTTCTTTAAGATTTTTTTAGTCCTATGTAGCCTAAAAATAGGAACAGTATTCACTCCATCCCTGAG
The DNA here is from genome assembly GCA_013397075.1 of Rhabdornis inornatus. Classification (NCBI taxonomy): domain Eukaryota; kingdom Metazoa; phylum Chordata; class Aves; order Passeriformes; family Rhabdornithidae; genus Rhabdornis; species Rhabdornis inornatus. The sequence goes on along the minus strand of VWZS01007392.1, from coordinate 161,239 downwards.
ATGTTGTCTGGAACACATAAACACTTGCTTGACATCTGTATTTTCAAATACAGTAAATTTTTTGTTTGTCTGTTCTTTAGGCCAGTGAAATGAGAGTACAGAGAATGCCCTTTGTCCATGAAGTTTGTAAGAGTTAAACAGTGACAGAAGAAGGCACTAAAGATCCTTCACAGGAGTTTTTTATTGTATAAAATTGCAATCTAAATGAGAAAACTTTTATTTACCAGAGTTCAATCCACATGCAATTAGACAGGCATCCTTGCTGGAATAAACCATTGATTCTTATATTGGCCAGTAGATGCTTTGAAGGTTTGTTTTCCAATGAGATGACGGCCTGCTTTCTCTCTGCACAGCCGTCTGTAAGCATATGCTTCCGTACTAAAAACACCTGTGTGGATGGTCACTTCCCTCTCCAGTGGGTGCCATCATTTATATCAAGGTGTTTGCTAACAGCTTACATGTGCTCACTGCTGAAGGGCAGTTTCAGCAAAGAGTGGTGTCATTTTTTTTTAATGCTCCTAAAACCACTGCTATCCAATGATTGCTAGGACACTGATCCTTTCTTTATATTACTTCAGTTAAATCAGAAAACCTGTGAAATCAAGAGTTATGCAAGATAGGTCACAGCATATGAGCTCATCTCCCACCGTTTTGAGGCACTGCAAATAAGTCAACTTTCTCACATCTTTCACTGCGCTAATGCAGTAAAATGAATTGTATAAGGCTGAATTACTATTTTTCTTTTGGTTTAGACTAGCATATATATTTCTTTTCAGATATTATGTCTGTTATATTATGGTCTTTGCTAGAGCAGTGAAACTGCTTCTAAAATCTTGTATTATTATTATATGAATGCCAAAAAACTGGGATAACTGACAATATAAACCTCAATGAAAAGCATGTTGTAAAACAATGATGTTTTCATGTACCAAATAGAAAATGTTACACAATCTGCAGAAAGTAAACATTTTGACTGCTATTTAAGGACATATTAATAGTTGCCTTTTACACTACCATACACTTGTTCCAGCTGTTGCACTTTAAAACTGTACTTTTTCATTATATTTTATTTATTATTTTAATTTTTCACGAGTGTGACAGAGTGTGATAGTGTCTGTTAAGAAATGCAAGCCAGGGTTCCCTATATCTGAAACTTGCTTAACACTACCTTGGGGACCTTGAAGAGAATAGTTAGACCAAGACTGTCTCAAACATTGATGGCAAAAGTTAGGCAGCTACATTTCTGTCTGTTTGCTAAAGAGAAGATTGTTTTTCCTATCCTGTATGCTCATTCATTTGATATGGAGCTGATTTTTGTTATGAATCCCATTTCTTTAGCTATATAGATATCTTGCCCCAAAGAGAGTAAGTTCTTTCAATTCCATTATGTTTGCAAACGTCACCTTTTTGTGTGTGGATGGAATATTGCTGCATGTAGCATGAGATTTGGAAAGGCCAGTGTTGATTTATTGACTTAATAGTTTAAAACTTAATAATTATTAACTTAATAGTTTCTCAGCAGCAGCTGTCAAACAACATGTTGGATAATTTTCCTAGTCAGAGTTGCTTTCTGAAGAGCAATTCATTGGACTTTGCTTTTGTAGGTCTAACACTAAGACACTCAACAGGATTCATCAGATGTAATAACACTCAATTATTAAAATATAGGCATTTTGACTTCATCAGAAAATATTGCAACCTACTGAAATTCATCTAAGCTGCCATGAACTAGACATAGTCTTCATATCCACTCTGCTGGAGATACATTCTCATTCTGTGAGATGTTGTGGCCCTGCAAGCCTTGAGCCGTGACACTGACAGTAGAACATCACTTTGCAGGCAGATATTTACCACTCATTATTGAGGAACTCTCCTGTTCTTTAGCAGTGGATGTCCCATTTTCAGGACTAACCTGGTGTGGAATGAGAACCACAACAGCTCTAGGACTCGCTTGTCCTCAGGCCATCAGGCATCCCTCTATTTTGAGGGTGGTGCAAAGCGAATTTCAGAAGTTAGGTAACCTAGTTCAGCTAAATATAGCCAACATTACTTATTGTAAATACTCTGTGCTCCAATTATCTTCAGTCTTTTAAACAGATTTCTGAGTCCTTCAGTATTTGCTTCAGCATAAAGGTCTGTAAATAATTAAATGTGTTGATTACAATAAAAAAATTGGATTATGCTGTAAGTACTTATCCTTCTGTGGTTTTACTGAGAAAGACATACTGTTCTAAGGTAGGGCTGTGCAATCACCATGTGAAGAAATGTGTCACATATATAAGTGACATTTTACAGCTTTTCAACCACTAGCACTGGTTTATTCATTCCTATGTTACAGATGGAACTTTTATATCAAACCTAAATCCCAGTTTTCTGAGCAAAAAATCTCACCAATTATATGACTGTAACAGAAATGAGGAATTAGCAGATTTTTCAGGTTAAGATCTTACTTTTCTGATTGCTATTTCAATGTACTCATCAGTCCGTGTGCTAATCAGGAGATATCTGAAGCGGTATCTAGGATAACTTTTTTTCTTGCAAGATGATAATATCTTCTCCTGGCAAAGGGCTTATCTTGTTAAAGAATCACAGAGGGGAGATCTGTGGACATTTTTTTTCTTTATCCCTCTCAGCATGCCATAAAAGGTTTCAGAAAAACAGAAATGGGCAGAAAAAGAAGTTTTCTGGTTCTTGGATGTAAAGCAAGCTGTAAACAAGGAAGCAAGTGGTAGAAATCACCACAGAGATTGCAACTGCAAAGGACAAATCATGCAGGTTTTAAGGAAAAATTACAGTGTGCAAAGGCTCCACCAATACACCAGAACTTGCAAGGTCTCACATTAAAAACTGATAAACCAATTTTTATGCAGTATATATCTGCAGATAAAATAATTTAAGATGTTTAAAACACTCCTGTCTGAAACAACTCTGATTTTAGCTAGGCTTGCTACTGGGAAATAGAAAAGGCTTATTAAAAATTTAATATTTCTGAATGGTCCAAATTTTGTGCATATCCTTTTGTGTTTGATATGATGATAGCAATGAAGACAATGCTGTTTCTCAGCTGCTCCTCAGATTTTCCATGTGACTTTTTGTAAAAAAGGAACTCCATCTTCTCTGTACCTAGGCTTGAAATACTGGAACACGGTGATAAGTTCTCCCCAAAGTCTTCCTTGTCTCAAGGCTGAACAAACCCAATTCTCTCACGTGCCAGGATTCCCAGGCCTTTGTTCATCTTTGTGGTCCTCTCTGGACCCTCTGCAGCCTGTCCATACGTACTTTGTACAATGGGGACCAAGACTGCACACCAGATTCCAGGTGAGGCTGGACAAGAACTGAGTAGAGCAGGATAACAGTTTGGTCATCTCTGTGGGTGATGTCCTTGGTGCCACCCAGCCTCCTGTCACCTTTCTGTTCCACAACAGCCACTGGTCACTCATACTGAACTTTGTCCACCAGGACCCCAGGTCCCTTCCCACAGAGCTGCTCCCCAGATGGGTACATCCCAGCCCATGCTGCATTTCTGGATGATGCTTTTCCAGGTGTTCAACAAGGAACATCTTACACTCATCCTTGCTGAACTTTGTGAGCTCCTCATTAACCCACTCTTCCAGCCTATCCAGATCTTCCTGCAGGGTGTGTCCCACATAGGGTCCACTTCCTCTCAGAGTTTCTTATCTTCAGCAAATTTCATTGGGTCACACTTGATCCTATCTTCCAGATCACTTACAGAGATACTAAACAGCACTGGGCCCAATACTAACCCGAGGGAACTGCAANGATAGCAATGAAGACAATGCTGTTTCTCAGCTGCTCCTCAGATTTTCCATGTGACTTTTTGTAAAAAAGGAACTCCATCTTCTCTGTACCTAGGCTTGAAATACTGGAACACGGTGATAAGTTCTCCCCAAAGTCTTCCTTGTCTCAAGGCTGAACAAACCCAATTCTCTCACGTGCCAGGATTCCCAGGCCTTTGTTCATCTTTGTGGTCCTCTCTGGACCCTCTGCAGCCTGTCCATACGTACTTTGTACAATGGGGACCAAGACTGCACACCAGATTCCAGGTGAGGCTGGACAAGAACTGAGTAGAGCAGGATAACAGTTTGGTCATCTCTGTGGGTGATGTCCTTGGTGCCACCCAGCCTCCTGTCACCTTTCTGTTCCACAACAGCCACTGGTCACTCATACTGAACTTTGTCCACCAGGACCCCAGGTCCCTTCCCACAGAGCTGCTCCCCAGATGGGTACATCCCAGCCCATGCTGCATTTCTGGATGATGCTTTTCCAGGTGTTCAACAAGGAACATCTTACACTCATCCTTGCTGAACTTTGTGAGCTCCTCATTAACCCACTCTTCCAGCCTATCCAGATCTTCCTGCAGGGTGTGTCCCACATAGGGTCCACTTCCTCTCAGAGTTTCTTATCTTCAGCAAATTTCATTGGGTCACACTTGATCCTATCTTCCAGATCACTTACAGAGATACTAAACAGCACTGGGCCCAATACTAACCCGAGGGAACTGCAATTGTGACAGGTTGCCAGTTTGAAAAGGAGCGATTTACCAACACCCCCTGGATGCCACCTGCCAGAGAACTGTTCACACACTACATGAACCACATATCCAGACCATTGCACAACACTTTCTCTAGGAGGGGGTTGTGGTAAGTGATATCAAAAGCCTTGCAGAAATCCAGTTTGACAATGCCCACCACTCATCCCACATTAACCAAGCAGGTTACTTTGGTATAGAGGGTAATCAGGGAGTGCATTCTTGAAAAAATTCCCATCACTTGCTAGCTTCTCTGTCCTTCTTGAAAGCTTACCATGGAATCCCTCTCAACAGAGGGATTTCAGCTGACTGAGCTGAAATTTGCTACTCTAAAACCTCATCAGATCTAAAACCTTTGCCTCTGCACTAAGCTTCAGTGTGCTCAAATGAGTCCCAAACTCCTCAATACTGTGATTGCAGCAGCCATGGTTATTAGCAAGTAAAATATTACATAGCAGATTTTCTTGGTTTGTGAATACAAAAAGAAAATGTAATTTTCCCGTATGATTTTAGTCAGTTATGCATGGATGATAGCTCTAAAAATAATAATAAAATTATAAGAATAATTGAGCAGTGATTTTTTTTTCCAAGATGCTTGCAGTGCTTGTATTATAAATATCTGGAGCAGCCTCTCTTCTGCTATTCCCTGAATTTGTCAACACCAGACAGACATTGCTGAATGTGTCTTCAAATCTGTTCCCCTCCCCAGTGTTTGCTTGTCTGAGTGCTCAACAAGTAGTGTTCAGCAAACACTGATTTTAATTAGCCTCTGCAGAGGAAGGAGTACATAGCTCATACTGCAAAAAAATGCAGATTAAGAGACCAGATTCTGCGTGCTGCTGCACTGCTTTTGAGCAATGTGTGTAAGTAGCCCACAGCACACTTCTGAAAGAACATGCTCTTGTTTTACACTCTAGCTGTCTCATCTTTTAAACTCTTTTCCTCCTCCTATTTTCAGTTTCATTTCATGTATCAAGTATTTTTTCACGTGCTAAAAGCTAAATACAATCATGTTGTTTGGGTATCTTCTTTTAATTATCTGGCTTTCTGCTTGAAATTATTGTAGAGATCATAACTAGTAATTATAAGTAGTAATATGTTTTGATGAATATTATATAGCCAGTATTGAATTTTGCAACCTCACTGATTCCATTCATCCTGCTGTACTACATTGCACAGCGTGACCATATTGAGTAGATAAATGATAGGCCACAACTATTTTTCACTTCAAAGTGCTTCAATGATCCCTGGATAAAAGCTTGAATCCACTGAAATCCTCTATTAACTTTATTTTTAATTTCAGTGACAGTTAGTGTAAGTAATATCTTTAGTAGAATGAAAAAAGGCAATTAAAATATTCATAAACAGCTTTGTGGACACAAGATTTCTTCTTTTGTGTTATAAAAATACTTACTATAACAACTTATTAAAATACTCACTATAACATCATGTTGGAACAGTGGTACCTGTCAGACAACTCTGTTCCCACATCTGAGGAATTAGTCCCAGTCTCACAGGGACTAATGGCTCCACCTTCATCAGAATTAGTACATGCTTGCACATAGGTAACCAAGCAACATTATAGGACCCTATAAATGTTACCAACAGCTATTGGAAACTACAAATGCAGCACATGAAATATTATACAAAGCTATTAGCTTATTTTTAAAACCTGTTAATATTAGAGAATGGTGTGTGCAATCTTAGTCTATATGTGGTATGGCCTATATTCTTTAGTCCATACCTAGTAAATCATAACGTAATTTAGAAATATTGACTGAGATCAAATTACACTGAATCTGTCACTGTAAAAATGCATATGAAAACAAAATCCAGATTTTACCCCAGCTCCCTGATTCAGATTTGGATCTGTCCCCTTCTGCTGTGGCTAAACATGTTTGCTCAGCCACAGAGATGCTAAATTGAGAAGCAGTTGAATAATGTTGTTTTCAGCTGTAAATCAAGCAGCAAATGTGAACCATATTACAGCTTTAGGAATTAACCCAGATCACATATTGGTACACCTTTTGGAAAGAAACTTCATATCTGCTACCTTCCATCACTGATTTCCAAACTATGTTGACTGCTTCCCTACAGTTGATACATATATTTGTGTATATACACTGACGTGGTGTATGTGAGATCTGCTTTGTTCCAAACTTTCCCTGAGAGATGCCTCTGCAAAGACAACAGGTGCATGTGGACTTTTCATTGGGTCCTTTTTCCTTTGATTGCTATGACTTCCAGCTAATGAAGAAATGGTCCCCTATAACTTTAGCATATATTTTTCCCTGCTGACCATCATACAGGGCTCTCCAGATAGTCTCAAGTCTCTTTAACATTAATTTATTTCTTTCATAATCAAACTGTTCTTCCTGAAGAGCAGATCTTTCATCTTCTGTAAGAGCATTTGCTTTGGAGGGCGAAGGGCATATCAGCCACTTGTTAATAACGAGGTCAGACCACTTTCAATCCCATGGTCTGCTGCAGCAGCTCAGCTTGGTGGCCATGAGGAAAAAGATCCACAAGAGTCGGTTCTTACTCCAGCAGACAGAGGGGATTTTAGGGTTTTCCCTGCACCCCCTAATTACAACAGGCATTTCTCTCTCTCTCTTTCTCTCTCCCCCTGAGAGCCACATACTTCACATTTTCCCTGTACAAATAACTGCTCAGGCTCTTTTTTCAAAGAGCCTTTATTAAACCACCAACTATTTGCTGTCAAGACATTTAGGATGAAATCATCATGTTAAACAAATAAACGCAGCTTCATACAGATCTCTGCTCTGGGAGGAGAATAAGAAAATAATTTCTGTCTGCTCTCCACAAAAGCGGCTGGAAAGGCTGAAAGAAAAATATTATTTTTACTTCATTGTGTGAAATATCGTTTTGGAGGATCTGTCGCGTTGAGCGTTTGAAGAGTTTTTGCTGGCAGGTTTCAAGGGTCCCCTGGGTTGACCCCCTGGGATTGTTTTCTTCATTAATAAACTTTGCATGATGTGTGTTAAAAGGAACATTTTGTTTGCTTTGTAAATAAGGGATGTCAAACAAGAAGCAGAAGCCTTGCAGACACTAGATGAGGTGCTCTTCAAGGGCAGGAGAAGTTTGTGTGGAAAAATAAAAGTCTCAGGGAAGTCAAGAGTGATGTGACCACCCTATCCAAGCTGAGGCATTGCTGTGCAAACTGCCTGTGAACCCAAATGAGATTGCTTCTTTGCAAATCCCAGAGAGAAAGAGGCACACTGTGCCTTAAAGCACCAGGAGGGATACTTTGGAAGGCAAGTGCAGGACCATCTACCCAAAGCTGGGCAAAGCAGGCGAGATGGTGCAGAGCAGGCACTGCCATCGCTGCGTGGAAGAAGCATTTTGACAGCTCTGCAAACAGCCCCAGGCAGAGGGATGAAGTGCGTTTCTGCACCAGCATTTGACAGTCTGATGCTGCCATGGAAATTACTGTGGTAAAGCTTTTGACTGGATTGAAGGCAGTAATTTGCAAGAATGAAATCAGCCTTTTGCTGGTCCTGGGGTTTTCTCTCCTATCACAAAGCAGAAGTAAAAACAGTCTAATGTTTATTGGTGTTTATATTCTACTGCCTGCCTCCTTGCCTGTATTGCCATTCAACTCTGCCACTGTTTCCGAATCTATTCATTTTGCATCTGTTGTTGTGTGCTCTCTTTAAGAACCCTAATAAGCCTTATAAAACAATCAAGCTCCTGTCATTCACAGCTAGAATATCTGAAATGCATCAGAAATGCCGTAGCCAGGAAACAAAACTGTCCCCAGTGTCACTTTTGGTCCCATTTCAGGCAGGAGTAGAAGCAGGCAGACAGGCTATGAGACCCCTGCTAGGCATGGGATGGACCAAGCCCCTCAGCTGGCTTTACCCAACCTGCACATATTCCTACAGTGTCCTATTCCTCTGACTGTCATCACAGGGGAAAAAAAATACTCAAACTGCTTAAAACTTGTTTACATTAGGAAGAGAACAGTCAAGCACACTGTTTAAGAGATGAAGGAGGATCAATTCTCTAACTTCAGTGATCCAGGAGAGGAAACATTTCAGTGTCCTACAGTCCTTGGATGCAATTACAACTGACAGGACCCTACTTACATTTACCATTTCGTGCAAAGCTGTGCAATGCATCAAGAAGAGATGCAGCTTCCACAGTTAAGCCTCAGGCTGGCTTTAGAAGCAATTCTAAAACAAACATGAAATTAACAATATTGCCTTTTTCTTAATCTGTATTGTATCTTTATTACTGAAATATTTATCATATGTAGGTCACATACCATGCAGTTAGTAAGCTCACTAAGCTGATTTCAGAGCTTTATTAATACTGAAAGAAAAATATTTAATTTCTCTAAAATAAATAAATATATTGTTTCAATAATTCTTGTCACAAAAATGGTGAAATGCAAATCATTTTTTGAAGAGGTGAATTGGTTGCAGAATCTTAAGAGTCACCGTAACTGGTGACAAATAGAATTTCAGCTAATTTAATTGACCAATAAACATAAATGATGAAAGAATGTCTACCAAAAATGATAAAATTTTTTAAAAACTGTTTTTGAAGTGATTTGCAGCGGATTTAGAATGGTGAAACAAGATTTTAAAAATCTGATTTGCCTTTATAAATTTGACTATGTATATCTCATTCCACAAACTCTCTGCCTGGAGTCCCAACTTCTGTTGTCTTAGAGTTACTGTCACTCTTAAAAAGATATTGTGCAATGGATAAGGTTCATTAAGAACCTGTTCTGTGTTGTGGTTATGCCATATATAGTCTTTCCATGTACAAACGTTGCTATTTTGATTTTGCATACAAATTCCCCTTTACTGATTCTTTTTTACCAAGAAATCTAGTTTTGACTCACAAAATTTGCTTGCTCTGAAGAGGAAACAAGCTGAGTGCCTGGTCTGAGTTAACTGAGTTGCACTAGCAGCTATTTATACAGCTTGTGAATTTACATAAGGGTAGGACATTTTCATCCACAGAATGGACAAGAAAGCTGTCACAAATTTTTCCAGGTTTGGGTATTTAGTTTCAATACAGGTCAAGTCATTTGTTATCAAGTGCTAGTTTTTACTGAACTTAAGGATTATATGAAATTACTATATTCATCTTATTCTTTTCCAGTGGAACATATCCATTGAACTGGTGGCCCTGATGGCAACATATTAGGGATACCAAAAATGGCGTGAACATAGAAATTGAGATGATACATTTGAAAGACAAAGATCTGATCAGATAGCAGTATGTAAAAAAATCCCCACATATCATTGAGACAAAGCTGGGTTAGATTAAGTATGGTTATGTCAAGACTTAAAGACACTAAATGTGGAAGCATCCTTAAAGGATGTCCAAGTATTTTTAAAAGAAATTGGAATTTACACTGGTATTCCTGAAAAACAAAGCCACAGAGAGGGAAAAGTAAAGTATCTCAAAGCACTGCCTCATGAAGTTTTAGTTGTGGAGTACCATGATATACAACTTCTAGAACCTTCAGCTTCAAACAAGATATTTATCATAGTTACTACATGGATTTTTGGTGATAAAGGTCTAATGTTTGTATGGCAACAATGCTAGGGACAGCTCTTCTTTCCATGTGAATGGTGCTCAGCACACACTTTCGAACAGATCAGAAAGATTAGCATATAAATTACCTTTAAGTACATAAAGACCATATCTTACAGGTGTTTGGATAACCCCTTTTAAAAAGTAAGATTCCTCCGTGCACCGCTCTGGGTAGACTGTTCACTAGCCCTGGAGTTAATGAATTGTCTAATCTATCTCCTTTGCTCAAGTTAGTGCACTTTTTCACATTCTGTCCCCTGTGGACATGGGAAATGATTGATCACTGTCCTCTTCATAACAATTTTTTACATATTGGGAAATTGTTATCCCTTCCTCCCCCTACCCTTGAGCCTCATGCTTAGTCTTCTCTTTTCTAGACTAAACAAACCCAGTTCTTTCAACCTTTTCTTGTAGGTCATGTTTTCTAAACCTCTGATCATTCTTGCTGCTCTCCTTTGCACTCTCTTCAATTTGTCTACATCTTTCTTGAAGTGTGGTTCCCAAAGCTGTACAAAGCACATCAGCTGAGGCCTCACCCATGTAGCCTAAAGCAGAACACTTACTTTTTTCACTGGTAAGGCATTCCAGGTGAAACACCAATGAACAATATTTGTTTTTTTCCTAACACTGCACCAGTAAGTCATGGTATTGTGATTGCCTACGACCTTCAGGTCACTTTCTACAATATTGCTGCAGTCATAATCTTTCTTATTTTGTTTTTTATTATTTAGATTCTTCTTAACCCATCTAATGTATTTCTCTCTCCTTTGTTTAATCTTGAAGGCTTCAGACCATCTCTTCTATTTACCAAGACTATTTTTCATTCTGATCATATCCTGCAGAGAATACCTGTATGATAGCAACTGCCACAGTTCATATAGGCTGTTGCATGCCGTGGTCTGTGACCTGTTACTGTCCCAGGACTGTATGGCCATGTCATGTCTTTAGTTGCAATGACATATGTACCAGTCTGCAGTCCTAGTAACTCACCAAACATACAGAAAGGAAAGTTTTGCCCACCTCACACATTCACCACAACAGATGGGCTGTTGAAAGCAAGTCAAAGAGCAACTTCAGCCTTAGTTCCTCTAGCCAGCGAACTCCTCCGAGAACGCAGCTCTCCTGCTTGAGTGCATCCCATAAGACACCACGTATGAATCAAATGTACCCTATATATATATTTTCTTTGAAGTAGAATAGTCTGCTTTTAGGATGACTTCATCACCCTGGACCGCTTTGCCTTATACTTTTTCTTCTGAAACCTGATACACTGGTTTTTTCAGCTTCATGCTTTGTTTTTTTGAAATATAATGTTGGTATTCCTCTGCTCTTCTTACTTCTTTCCACCTGTTCAGCCTTCCTTTTTCATCCTATGGTCAATCTTCCTCTGCCTTCAGATTCTAATCATATTTTTCCAAGAACCAGTGTATCTCCCCCCATAATTGTCCTTTTCCTTGAACCATTTTCTGAGGACAACTGGACATTTTCAACACATTCTGGAAACACGATGGACTATTTTTCACTTTTGCAACAGATAAGTAAGCTCTGATGAAACTGTCCTTTAGATATTTCTATATTGAAGGATTTGGAGTTTATATATTTTACAACTTCCACCTCACCATCCAGTAGGATGATTTGTAATTCAACTCTGCTAAATCTTGCTAGTCCCAGACACAGACAACAGTGCTGCCTCACACATCTTGGAAATTTCACAATAATTACATAACCAGTATTTAGGTTCTTATATCAATACATAATAGAACCCGCACTTGCATTTTCAAAATAAACTTACAAAACAATATAAATAAATCTACAAATTTAAAATAAAGGTAGAGAAGTCAGTTTTTACAAAGCTGGTGGTGAAACTTGCTTTGACATGGTCCTCAAATTCTCGACATTTGTCAGGAGATGCATCAGCAAATTGTTTTGCTATGGTATTTAATTTTTCTCCTCTCATGTTTCTTTCCCCCCATCCATTATCTATTTCCAAGGTTATTCCTGGATCTCTGTTTCTAGGTTTTTGTTCATTTGAAGATCCTCTCAGTAGTTTCCTTCAAAGCCAGTGGAAGTCCAGGCCCCACAGAAAGTTTTTCACTAGAGTGATCCCATTTCTGACTAATTCCCCTTTGCAACATACTGTCTGGTGTCTAAAGAAGCCAAAATCCTTCTGTCAACACTCCATGCAGCCAAGTATTCTGCTGTAGCCTGGCTATTATAATCTCTGGGATCACATTCAGACCCTCTGTTCTTAACCTGCCAGAGCTGTGCAGCTGCTGGTCATGTGGATCCCGTAAATCAACCAAGTCTTCCCTCCCCCATCCTCCAGCTTCTCTCAGCCTGGTTCTGGGTTACTCCAAGCTGTCTTTCTTCTCTGAGCCCCCACTGCCGGCTCTTGCCATTCCTCTGCTGTGCACACGTGCAGGGGCCTCCTGAGGTGCTCCTGGCAGCGGATGCTCCCTTTGCACATGCCCTGCCTGGCCAAGGGCTTGCATGCCAAGCTGCCAAGTCCACCTCTCCCGTGTCACCTTGCCATGCTCTGCTCCCCCGTGGAAGGCTGCCACTGCCTATCCACTTGTGTATCTTCTGCCAGAAGACCTCAAAAGACGTTGCAGATTTTTTCCACCAATGGGTGATAGCAGGAGACAAACCAGTGATGTAATTATTGCCATAATTGACCTGGTAAATTAAGAGCCAGCTTAGGAACAAAACTGGTGACCTTATTCCAGTCAGGAGCCTCCAGTCATGTCTGACCTATGGAACACCTGCAGAGGTCTAGAGGGTCGCTTAACTCTCCCACAGATTAGAAAATATTATTTGGCCTGCTTTATGCTGTGACATGGATGGTCCAAGTGATTTTTTCTGCGTCACTCAGCAGAAAATTTCCATTGCTCCTAAGCATTACCAGGCTAGACTCTGCTGCTTTTCAGGTTCAAAATTGTTTAATTACGTCTCTAATGTTTTGGGTTTTTTAATTGCTTGGTTTGCATGACATATTTTAGGACATTGTTGCTGTTACATTTCTTTGAGACAATAGATTTTACAATTACCATCTTTGTTCAATGACTGGTTCAGTGCTCTTTGAGGAAGCCTGTTAATTTCTCTATATGACTTCTATATTACTTTAGATCTTAAAAAAAAGATGTATTACTGCAGAATGAAAATCAAGTTTTGGAACTTTTCAGTTCAAAGCCATCTACAAAAGATGTTCTCCTTCTCTTTTTTTAAAATTTTTAATTTTTAGTAATGGACTCTTTCCATTGATGAATTTTTGACATAGCCTGTTTTGAACCCTTGGTATTTGAAACAGCTTGCTGATGTTTTCTTAAATTACATCCTCTTGTGGGTCCGTAAAATCCTGAAGTTATTACAAATAAATAAACGAAATTTCTCTTCATGATGTAAACCAGCTTTGAATGAAGTCATTGAGTGGAAGTTTGACTTGGATTGCTTCTGAAAAATTGCTCAGACCCAAGGCAAAATTCTGCTTTTCCTCTGTGTGCTGCAGAAATATTGGTGAGCAGCTGTTCTCAGTCAACTGAGGGGAGCAAACCCCTGTTGCTTAATGCCTTGTTTTAATTTCCAGTGGGAAACCAAGTATCAGAAAGTCTGTACTCTCCAGTCCCTTTTCTTTCATTGACTTTTTCCAAGTAGTATCCTCCTGAGCAAGTTGTACGGTTAGGTGTGATTGAATGATATGAGATCTGAATTCTCTTTTCTCTCTAACATTAGGCATCTCATCCCATCAGGCAACGCAATGGGGCTCAAGCTTCCCACGCTTAGTGGAGTTGGTATCAATATTTAATGACCTGTTCCATTCTGAGCTGAGCCACAAAGGTTGTGACACCAGCAGACAGCACAGTTCAAACTCTTCTGTGAGACACAAGGCATGAACTAGCAGTGCTATGAAATCAGGCCTGCACTTCATTTAATTCTCTCCCCATTTGTCCCCACTGTGGTCATCTGCTCTTCCACAGATCTTCATCCCTCTCATGGATAGCCTTTATACCACCAAGAGAAAAATTAGACCTATGGTCCCCTGCAAAGATTGATATCTGGGCCTGTATCACTTCAATGACAGTTTGCTCAAATGCACTATGAGGACATGCCAAAACCAGTTCTGGTGATTGCTTGTAGATTCAGGAAATACGTTTAGTCTTAGCACAAAGCTGTACATTTCTTCAACTACCATCTGGAGTTCTGATCACTTATATTTATAATTTTGTCTTTTCATTTTTAGTAAAGTTTTCACAAATACCCATCAACAACCCAAACACTTAAACAAAATGAATCATTTAATGTGTTGAGCATATCAAACACAATTATCACAATGTGCTTTTTAATTATTTCATTAGCTGTGCTAATAACTTAGCAATGCAAGCAATAAATGCAGCAGTCTATCTCATAATTCTGAAGAACAATGGCTGGGACAACCTGCTTTCAATTCTCCTGAGAGATGGTCAGATTCTGACACTGGAGTTTAGACCGTGTTTTAAATGATGCTGCTGTCTGAAAAGCCCTACACAAGCAGCGAGTTTGCTTATGGAGTAGGGCACTACCTAGTCTCTTGTCCACATATGACAAGATCTGGCCACAATCTTCACAAGAATCAAATCACGGATGAAGAAAAATACAAATGAGATGACAGGACTTGAAAGGGAAAATGAAAGTTTTAGGTACAGCTTGAATTAAAAAGAACCGTCTGTTAATACGTGGAAGTCTATATAAGTATGACATTTAGCACTGTGAGATCTAAGTACTATTTGCTCCTTCTCAGTTGATAAAGATATTTAGCAAGGTGGCTGCCAGAGGGTTGTCACTCTGATTCCCCAGGGGCTGAGCACTCACACCACCACATTCCCCAGTTCTACTGGCAGATGTTAGCACTGGTTGGAGAGTGATGTTTTATTCCTACCTCTCTCTCCCCCTACCCTGAAAACTACAAGCTGAAAATCAAAATATTTGCAGTTATTTCTTTGTACCTGGAAATGCTGTCACTGCAGCCTCTGGCAGAGCTTCCAGACCACTTCTCCCACTCCTTCCAGAGAGATGGGGAGATGTCCCACTTCATCCTGCTCTGTGGGATGGAGGTCAGTCGAGCAGCACATTTTGTCAGATTGAGCATAACCAGACATCCTGACTGAGATCAGGAGAGCTTCTACATTCAGCTTCCAACCACAGCTCCCATGAAACTTTGTGGCAGCATTTCAGTGTGGAAATACTTCGATTTTCAGACATTTTGGGGTAGAGTATGGGATGGAAAAAGCTTGTCCAAAAACTGGTACTGTTCACAGAAAACCAATACTTTAACAAATAATTTATTTAGCTGCACACTGATTTTCTGTCAATAAACAGTTTTAAAATGTGCCTGATCCCTAGTCAAGTCTACAACCCATACTGAGCTATTTTATTACTGAGTACCTCTGAATCAGTTAGCCCTGCTGTTTTCTCTTCCTCCACATAAGGTAGAGATTTGTTCATCTCGTGGGATGCTCAGTCAGTCCTTGGCTCCCCACACTGACAGCCAAGTTACAGTTTCAGCTCCACAAAACAGTGTTTATATAAGAGCTAGAGAGAAAAGACACCTATGAAAAAAGAAAAATAATTATATTTGTTTGTGTTGTAGAAGCCCTCAGCAGCCCCACTCACAGTTGGGCCCCAGTACACAGCACAGGGTAAGATCATGGTTGCAGTCAAAGCTGCTTGCAATCTAATTAAGACAAGATGTTAGCACGCTGAAGCATTCATTCCTTAAGAGGAGAAAAAAATTAAAGATTTTTGCTAATTGCCCAATTCCAGAATCTGGAGCTTGCAAAATCTTATGGAATACCACAAAATCAACAAATAATCAGGAATTTGCAATAAATCTTGAGAGCAGATAAATGTTTGATATATAACTTGACATTTTCTGCTTGGAGTTTTTGTGGGTTTTTTCCCCCTTTCCTGGGTCCTTCACATTTGTGCCTTTAAGTGAAAGGTGAGTTAGCACAAGCAACATCAGACCATACTTTGGAGTGCCATTTTCACTGCAGTTATCTGCCCCAGCAACTAGCTGTTTAGGTAGGCTTTAGAAGACAAAGGGTTTTTTGGGCATTATTATTGTTGAGAAAGCCTTAAAAACTGTTACGTTGCACACAGTCTCAACAGATCAGCTCCATGAACAGTAAGTACAATGCTGAAAGAACAGATCAGAGGTATGGATCAACTTTTTTCATCTGAATAAGAAGCTGAATCTAAGAATTGCCTGTAAACCTTGGTGTTTCAGTATCAATTACTTCCCCATAAAAAGTATTTTTGTAGGTACTCAAGTACTGTGTTTATATCAAAGTCCTAGCAACTCCCTGTATCTTCACCATCCCAGCTCCCATTTTTTTCTAGACACTTAACCAAATCTCTGGATTTTGGAAGAAGGAACTATGGTTTCCTATTTAATCGACAGAACAACTCCTCTTCAACAACTGCAGAGAGCAGGCAGTAGGAATACAAGTGTGCAGGAAGCTTTACATCAATCAGAATCATGATTATGAACTGTAATGTCAGACAGAAATGTGGAAAAAGTGACAATATGTTCCCCCAATCTAGTGTTGTGTTGATGTAGTACTGACATATTGGCAGGCTCAGTAGGAGTAGTTTTGATTACTGTTTGGAGTCTACCTGTAAAAGAAAAGTGCCTGGCAGAAGCAGAAGGTAATGGCAATTCAGTCTGCAACACTCCTTTCTCTAAATTATGGCACTGGGAGAGTTACAGTTCTGTTTGAAAGAGTTCAACCAATAAAGCCTTCTCTTTAAAAAAGGTGTCAGAGTAGTAACTAGGGGAAAAAAATAAATTAAGTAAAAGATTCTTCATCATCATTCAGTCAGTGATTGTTGGTGGTGAAAGCTGTAAGAAGAAGTCCAAAAATGTCAGTTTTTCAATAAGTTTTTGACTGAAAATTTGTACCTTGGAAGGGACATGCTGAAATCTCACCACTTTCATATGACATAGTCTTGAAAATGTGTAAATATATTGAGTTTTAAAAGTGTTCACAAAACTTTGCAGCTGCTATATATTTAGATTATCAATCAGCCATTTGTAAAGTACTCCAGTAACTAGATTACAGCTCAGCCACCCTAGCTTGAGAGTACCAGTCTCCACTTCTAATGATTTCAACATCATTCTTAGAACTGCATAGTTCTAAATACCCCTCAAAACTTTACTCCAAACTGGTCTAATTCTTCAGAAAATATAATCCTTCAGAAACAGTACTGAGTTAATACTTCGATAGGATAAAAAGGGATATTCATGATAAAAAGGGATATTCATGATGCTGATTAGAATGGACTGTCAGTCTGACAAATCATGAACATGAAATACAAACTGCTTGTGATCATTTAACTCCTTGCAACACAGTGTCCTCAAACTAGGCTGTTCACTCAATTTCCCAGTTAAAGCAACTACTACTTGCTCATGTACACTTTTAGAGAAAATTAAACATAAAGGTGATATATTTCTTAATTTCCTGCCCAGAGTTTATGTAGTATTGCTGCATTTTGTTGAAAAAGCTGCCACGTTCCACCCTACCACTGGATGTATTTCAAAAGTAATTGAGCTAGTTGTTAAAGTATACAAGGAGCACCCACACTGCAAAACTGGTTCACACAGTTATTTCCAACTATTTCTGTGTTCTAGTGGACAAGAATGTTTGCACAACGACCATTCACATTTGTCTACACTTAATATTTTTGCTCTATAGAATAACAACACCATTCCCCTTAGGCAGGAATGTAAAATGTTAAAACATGACCACAGAGGCTGCCCACTACTGAGCTGTGAACCTGCTGTTCTCTGTACCTATTTCGATTTCTGTTTCTTAGTCAAATCCCAGTGACATGTCTCTCATGTGGCTCAGTAGGGCTCCCAAGCTTGCGAAGCTAGCACCAAAAGAACGCAGGTCTGCCCATTTACTACTAGCAGAAACTACATCCAGTAAACGTGAGCTAGTGATTGAAAATCTTTTGCACATTTGTAGTCAGGGGGAGTTTAAAACCTTTAGACTGCAAAGATAATACTTATTCTGATGAAATGAGATTTTTTTTCTAATATGCAGTTTATTAGAATAATAGGGAGGTTAAACAAAAAAGAACTGAGTCATATTGGCTGGGATCTGAAAACCCAGAATGAACTTTTGGAGAAGAGGTTTTTTAAAATAATTTTTCAGATATTAAGCCTTCCATCTCAAGCTATCAGCATATTTTGTCCTTTCCCTTAGCCTGATCAAAAACTTAGTGTGCTTGTATGAAGACTTTTTTTCCCTCAATTCTTTATGGAAATTTATTCATGGCTTGAAGGAGAAGAAATAAGAGATGGGCAGCCCTCTTCTAAGCAGGCAGTCCATGTTCCATCAAGCTTCTGCTATTAGGACCTGACAGAAGCCTGCAGACAAGTGCTAATGAGGAAGTGCCTGGGGAATATGAGAAATTACCTTTGTTGTAGCACAAATAGTTTGTTCACTTTACAAATATGAGCAATGTAAACAGGGACCTTTCTATATATGTCATGGCAAGGAGACCAAAACTATCATGGAAAGTGCTTGTTTAATGGTTCTAGCACATGGTCAACAAAAAGGCAAGAAGGTCACGCCCTTTCCAAAAGTTCAGGGTGCAAGCTGGTGCTGGAGGACAGGCAGACACTGTACCACTGGTATAAAGCAGTCTCCTACCAGCTGCTCTGATTTGTAGGAGCTGTAGAAGTGCAAGCCCACTTCAAAACCAAGGGGATAAAAAAGAAGCTTTATGCCTCTTGTGTCCCCATCTTTATAGTCATGAATTCTGCTCACTTTCCTTTTGGAACCTCTAAATTTTCATCTAAATATTAAAGGGACCTCCAGGTCCAGAGGCCAGCCCAGACTCTCTTTGTTTACAGCTACCGATCTGCTTTCCTAGCCACAGACTGGTTATCTGTCACATTCTGTTATCTGTCACATTTTGTTTATGGATATTCCAAAGTCAATCAAGGAGATAAGTGTCTCTTTTATGCAGCTAGCAATTCCTCAGATAAAACATGTATTATAATCCATTAATCCATGCGCATCAGTTTCCAATATTTGGGTCTATTGGTCTGAGCTACCTACTCATCAGCTGGCATCAAGAAACAGAAGTACATCTGCAATTTTCTACTGAAATAAAAGAAAATATACATAAGATATCCCTGTACAGCAAAAAAACCAACCAACCAACCAACCAACCTTCCTCATGAAAACATAATCTTTATTTGTAATATAGATGTCACAGGATGAACAGAAGTATTCAGTTCATGTAGACAAGGGCTCATATTCTCCTAACAAAGAAGGGCTACCCACACCCAGATCAGAGAAACCCTTGTTACACATCTGTTTAGATGCCACTGGTTGCACATCAGGATGTGTTTCAGCCTGAAGGCTGATGCTCTCCTGAGTGGGGGGCCACAGGCAGAACCGCCCTGGGCTTCCCACATCGAAGTGTTCAAAGCAGGGGGAGCCAGGCTCCAAGCCTGGCAGTCACACTCCCTTTTCAGAGAAGATAAAAGCAGCAGAGGAGAGTTACAGCACAACCGCAGAATCTCAGCTGCTAAACAGTACTCAAACAAAATGTGTTTCTGGTTAGTTTAAGGAAGGATAAACAAGATTTAATATCTGGCAAAGAGCACAAGTTGTTTTTTTCTTGTCCTATTAATGATATTTGGATTCATTCAGATTCATGTAGCTTCCACTCACGTAAGACTCGGTTCCATTTCCTAATTTTCCATCTTTTTTATTTCCTAAAACATGAGTTGTTGAGCTAATGAATTAAAACACTCTGAGGTTTGGTTTTGGCTCTGTGTGCATCTGTGCTCTTTTACTACCATAATTCAATGTGACAAGTTTATTGTCCTAACAAACACTAGCACCTATTGTAGAACTATAATAAAAAAAGAAAGATTGCCTTAAGCAGCACATTTTCTTCAGAGAAGACCAAATACTACCTATTGACATTTTGTTTTCCTCACATCATGTTCCTCTTTTCATTCCATAGTGGTCACTAAACATGCAAGTCTGTAGGCAAAGTGGACTAGATTAGACTTTAAGGATCAGCCTCTGCAATGAGCTGGATCAGATGGAATTCATTCTTCTTATTAGCTTTCAGCTGATACTTATGAGCCTGAACTCAGGACTTCATTTGTGCAAGGCACATTAAACACCGTGAATGCAACCCCTGCCCCAAGGAGCTTGCAGCTCGAAAAGACAAGTATGCAAAGATAAGACAGATTAAAAAAAGAGCCTAGGACTTTGCAAAAAACAAAATCAAGACCAGCCTTTGCTAAATCAATGCACAAAAAGTCAACACAAATGAGAGGTCAATTTTTGCACAAGAACCAACTTAAATGTTTCTATACTAATCAACCACGTCCAATACACGGCTGGCCCTCCAGATGAATGCCTGTCCAAAAAAACACAAACCCCCACAGATCTACAGCTAAGTAAATAAACTACAATGACCCAAAATAAAATGTGAAACACTCTGTTTTTCAAGGCTCACAAAACAAGGTTATAATGATGCATATGGTCCTTATTTTACCCATAATGATTCTTTGATATACAGTGGCAAGACTTCAATTCATTGACAGAATAACGTGTTCATGTAACCCATTCCATTGCTAATGAAATAATCAAGTCTTCTCTCCTGTATCGCTTTGACAGGCTATATTCAATAGCAGGTCATGGAATATTTTACCAGCAGAGGAATGACATGAGAGTAACACACACAGAAACTGAAGAGGAGTCTGTCAAAACTCGTTCTCTATTTAAAAAAAACAAACAAGAAACAAATAAACCCCCAAAAAACCAAAAACAAAAACAAACAAGCAAACAAAAAACAAAAACTAAAAATTTAAAAACTGATATTTCCGCAGAGAAATGCTAATTCTTTATAGGTCTGAGTCAGCACAGGTAGACACCACAAAACACTCCTTTAGGAAAAAAGTGCTCTCTTCTAAGCTATTTACACTGGTGGTGCAAGTGCCCTGGCAAGGTGGACTTCCTGCTGAAGCAGGATGCTTGGCATGGGCTGGGGCTGGCGGTAAGCGCTTTACAAAAGCACTCTTTCCTGCTCCCTTCAGTCCTCTCCTTCCTCAAGCACAACAAAAGCATGTCCTGAGGTCTCCAGGGCTTGCGTCCCTTGATCTCCTCCTCAGTCTTGCAGTGGCAGAAGCAACCTGACCCCAGTCCAGTCAGAAGCAACCTGACTGGACCCCAGTCAGGTCCAGTTCTTCTTCTGTGGGCTCAATCCTGCTTACACTTCCAAGAAGGCTGCTTTCAGAGATAAACTGGGGAAAGTATAGATGGGGTGGAAACACTGGTCTCTTTCAAACTAGTTATTTCCATGCAGTCGAGTGCTCAAGAATCTGACTGAGAGTAATTAGTGCATTTCACCATATTAAAGACTCTCAAATTTCTGTTACCTTTTACCTCTGTGAAAAAGTTCTGTGTCATCAAGTGGCAGAGGTACGGCCTATTCTTAAAATGTTGGATATAATTTATTACATTCATCAATACCTAGTGAATTGATGAATATAATAAATCCCATTGCCTTCAGCATCCAAGCAGACTGCATTATGCACTGGAGGAATCAGTCTGACAGTAATTTCATATTTTATGACATTTTGTTCAAAATGGTTACACAAATACAGCAGGCATCTGTTTAGAGCATCTTTGGCACTGTTCAGAGAATCTATATTTCACTCAGTTTTCATGCCTGATTTAAATTAATTACTGCTCAGGGAAGGGACAGGAAACAGACACAGGTATATATGATGCATGTGTTACATATACATAATTCCTCTAATGGAAAGAGAGTGGTGGGGGTTGCAATTTTCAAAGCTTCCCACTTAGCCTACTTTTTCTGCCCCAGTCTAACTAAAGTGGCTGCACAACCACAGCTGTTTGATACAGTGAGATACCATGTGTAATCTGAGGAGGAGGAGGCAAGCTTCCTCTCACACCCTAGAAAATTCATACTCATCCCATGCTCTACTCTGTCAGACAGACCAAGACATTCCATTTCCAGCCCTCCCAGACACTGTGGTGGAGCAGAGCTCCACCTGCAGCATGCAAATGAAGGGAACTCAGGGGCTGGATGGGAGCAGTAGCTAATTAAACTTTTCACCAGGGATAAAATTTGGCAGATCTACATACAAAGCTAAAATCCCTAATCAAGTTTAGGAGTGTAGGGGAAGTAAAATCCTGTTATTCTATGCATTGCTGAGGACCAGCATGGTACTCAGCTCAGAGAGTTTATCTCACTGTATGTGAAAGTAAAAAAACCTAAAAAGATAAATTATTCATATTGTGATTTGCAACTAGACTTTGAAAAAGAAGTCATTAAATATTAGATGTTTACTGCATTTGTCAATTACTAAGAAAAACAAAAACATATCTTCCACTAATAAAATGTTTTAGCTGAGGCATTTAGCATTGCATTTTAGTAGACCTATGCATACCTGTTTATTTCCAGGCATAGAGTGAGGACAGAGACAAATTTTTCATAGGCAGCAATTTCCCTGGTGTAAGTTTGCTATTGAGACTTACAGCTAACATATTGAAATATATTAATAGGGTTTAAGGCTTCCATTTATCTTCATTAAAACCAGTTTGAGTCTGAAAGCTGACTTGAGGATAATTTTTCATATCAGGAATGAGAAGGCAAAGGTTTCACCCCAGCTCTTCAGCTGACTTAAGCAATGATTTCAAACAATTCCCATCAGTTTGGAACAAAAAAGTAAACTTAATAGCACATCTCTCTCTCTGAAGTAGCCTGACATGTCTTTAAGAAAGTCTGTGAAGGAACAAGAGTATTGTAGGTGAATTTCTCTTGTCTAATAATTACGAATCTGAGCAGATGGAACTTCACATGCCTAATCCATCCTGCAAGTTTTATACTCTGGGAAACTTTCTGCAGGTCTTAAAAAATGAAGCATTTTGTAAAAATTGTATATACTGCTGTTTTTAACAAAATAAATGCTTTTCAAAAACATACATAAAGTCAGTGCAATAATGCAAAATTTCATGCCAGAAACTGCTTGGGAAATCATACCTTTCCTGCATTAAAAAAATATTAATTATGTATCCTGACAGTGTTATGCATATAGGCAGAACAGTGCAGCGTAATCCTGCTGGATAAAGGCTTAGAAGAGGAGTGGTGTCCATGTGGCTTCATACTTTCCTCTTCATGCCCTGCTGTGTTCCTGGGACCATTTGGAACATCTGGGTGGGAAAGCATCCAGAAGAAAAACACAGCACAGAACACCACAAAACCCTGGGATCGTACTGAGCTGCCACAGGTAGTGGTGTGGGCTTGGGGTGCATGCTGGGGGGGAGATGCAGCTGAGGGAAAAGTTGCCTCTGTGACCAGCTTTAAGCACTGCAGTTCTCTGTTTGGTCCTTAACAAAGTGGAAAGACCATGCAGTTTTTTTTTCAGCTTACAAACAGTCCATGGATAAATGAGGCTGGGAAACAGGCACCCAGCAGAGATCATAAATAAACACTTTGTCCCAAAACTCTGAATTTGTGATCTTTTTTGGAAGAGGGCAACAGGATACTGCGTTTTTGTTCTTTAAGTACTCTGCCAGAGTACCACAACGCACACAAGCACTGCACAATCCTGCTGTAATTTCTGTGTTGTAGATAACACCTCAGCTACAGACTTCACTGTTTCAACACCCTTGTCGGTGATTAGCAGATCCCGCAAGACCTATTGCATCTTACAGGAACATCAAGCAAAGTAAGACTGGAGTAAAAGTACCTTGAAATGGTCTGAAGTTAAAGGGATTTCAATTTTCTCTCTCCAATTAGAAGGGAGATATTAGAACAATACATCTTGAAAATTTTCTGTCTCTGTTTTCTCTCCATAAAATGGGTGTAACAATACATGCTTCTCTTGGTAAATGCTGTGAAATCAACACATGAAAATGCTATATGAAACTTGGGTATTTTTATTGGTAGTATTACTGCTGTTGTTCATGAATTTGCTCTGAAACTACAGTTACTGTGCTGTAACTGGACATCAACCAAAAAATCTTACTACAAAAACACAAATAAGTGAATAAACACCATAAAGAAAATTCACACACTCTCAGTTAAGCAAAATACCTCACAGAATTAGGTCAGACTCTTCAGACAACACCTGCAAAATTCAGGCCCCAATTTTTTTTAATTCACGCTTTATACAAAACTCTTTTTTGATTGATCAACTGGTTTTCAGCAATGTTGTAAAAAAAGCCAGAACACCTTCTCAGGGATTATGCCAACAGGAGTTTTGAACAGGTTTGGGGCAATACTCAATGAACTGTAACTAATCATTTTCATCTTATCGCCTACAGAGTCATTGCATTGGAATGATGTTTGGCTAATTTTCCAAAGGACACGTTTACTATGGATTGTTCTACATCGCTGTCAGGAATGACAGTGAGCCAAAACATACTCTGCCAAGGGAAGTGTTTGGTTGATGAAATTATAAATAAGTCATCAACAAAAAGTCTGTTAAAATGAATCATCATTAAATGTTTCTCTAAATACAGTGTTTAATATCAAACTCCAAAATAGGAACTGCAAGACTGTCTTTCCCTACCTCATTCACAGATCTCCTCTTTGAACACATCATGAGAATATTAAGTTAGTTAATTTAAGCTATATGTGCATGCAAGCACATGCAGAGAAGCAAAGACTGTGATATGTTTTACATAAAGCAGGCCATTGTGCACTGATTATAATGTGTAAAGAGGAAATATGTTTATACCACAATCCATTCTAAACTCAAATAGGCAGCAGTACACTGTGTTTATAAATACAAATGCAAAACCTATGTTAAGATAATGTTAAGAGTCTGGATTCTAACCACAAACCCTAGGAAATTCAGAGCAAACCTTGAAAGCTTGGGCATGATTCTGATTTCTATGTAAGCCCAATATCTTCAGCAAAGTTTGTATGGGAGAAAACAAAAATTTCAGTCTGAGGCTCTCTAAGTATGGCAGGGCTTGTGCAAAGTATTATCATATTTAGGACTGAAGGCTAGGTAAAAGAAAACAACATAGGTAGCTGTGACAGTGCTCCTCAGGGCTTCGCTTAATCTAATGAAGTGTGTATGCATATGTGGGTGTGTGCAAGAGGGGAAGGACAGAAATGTGCAGTTTTGACAAGCACATCCTCAAAACTTTCTTTTGTTGTTCAAGAGACATGTAGACATTACAGAAAGCTTGGAGCAAGCTGAATATTATCAGTCTTTCATGATGCATAATTTACAGCATTACATTACCACATTTTAAGAGGATTATAACAAAGGAGCACAACCAGGGATGTCCCCATTGAGATACACAAATGAAATATTAATCAAGAGACTTCAGTGAGGAAGGAGGAGGAAATGACCTAAGCCTGTGCAGTGCTGTGCATTGGAACATCTGTGTGATGTTCCAGTGCACAGCCATGACAATGAAAGAAAATCTGATAAAGGCAAGAACAAGGTTGGATCCTTTCAGGTAGACCAGGAGGGGACATGGCAATGAAGAACGGTTGATCTCGTGGTAACTTCTGACAGCTGAGGCAGATGTTGGCTTTTCTATATCAGCAGAAGTGAACTAGCCATCCAGATGGTAACGCTGAGACATCCAAGCAGCCAACAAGGATTGCCTGCTGTTACAGTGTATTTAATGTTTTACCTTTCTGCAGCTTTCCATATATACAAAATCCCATACATACATCCTCCAGTAAAAATTACTTTGAATATCTTATTTTCCCTAGCAATAACGCCAGTGCTCTGATGAATACAGCAAAGCCTTCCCTGAGACATAATCTTCTATGAGTGTCTTCTAGACAATATAATGTGGAGTTCACAGACATGTAGATAAATCCACTTAGCTAGAGGGGACTGATAGGTGGTTTAAAAAAATCACCATGTTACAGTGTGTTATGTCTCTCAGTAAATGCTCACCCGACTTGGGCCAAACTTGGAAGTCACAATGAGGTTCCTGAAAGAGCCCTGAGAGGGTAGTTTAAGTGGAATTTAGGCACTAAAATGAGCAAGTCACAAAAGCATATCCGACTGCTTTACTCTTAAGCAGCTATAGATATCTATAAATGGAGCAGCCATGTAGCACAGGCCCTGTTAGCTCTGCTCACAGGGTGCTGAAAACCTCCACTTTGAATGGCCTTAATCTGCCTAAAAGCAGAAGTTGGCCTCCACCTTTCCTATAATACCTGGTGTCTGGTGAACCTCCTGAGGAGGAAGAGATACAGGCTGCTCACTGTCCCTGGCCTGAGGCAGCCCCCACTCATGCCCTGCAACACATCCAGTGCTCTCCTAGCAACTTTCCCAGAGACTCACAGCTATTCCTTGGATTGGAGCTTCCTTGCAGACTGGAAGGCAAACAGCACCATCAGAGAGGAATAAGACAGTGTCCATATCCATTTTACTAGTAACAGTGGCAAAACCGACTCCCAGATCAGACACAGGAAGGACCAGATGGCACAATCTGACTAATCTGGAAATAGATATGTAAACCTCCACTGACAGACCCAGAGAGAAGAACTGACAGTCCGCAAAAAAAGGCTGTCCATCTCACTTCATCCAAAAGAAAAGGAAGTCAATGCACAGGCTCTGTGAAAGTGAGGAAACAAAGTATGCTAAAATAATGGTGGATGCTGGTAGAGTCCCAAAACACATCAATAAGAGTGGAATATACCTAGAGGAAATTTTCAATAATGGTTAAGTTTGCTTAGACATATACCACTTTCAAAGGAAGCACAAAGGGGGACCATGTTAATGAGTTTCTGTTCCCACTTAATGAAAATTATAGTTCTGATGTTTCTCCTGGTTTTCCACACTATCCATCAAATGATTTTTAATGAGACACAACTTCAGCTGCAAATACATTGATCATCTTTCCATGAACATTGACATGCTTAATGCAATCAAGGATCATTGCTTTATTAGCTAGTCCTAAAGTGCATTAGTGTAAAAAGCCTGAAAAAAATGTGTGTGTATTGTTTGCTATTAATTCAGTTTATTTAAACCAGTACTTTCTTTCAGATTAGTTTATTCATGACCTCTATGTCATAAGTAAACCAGTAAGCACTTTTAAAAAGCTCCAAAAGTTATCTTAAATGTAAGGAGATGAAAATATTCTGACTGTAGTCCCAGTTGACATATTCTAGTGAAAACCAGGCATTAACTCAACTAAAGGAGTCTTCCATGGGCAAAAGAGATTATGAGAGAAAACTCAGGATCAGCCCATTGTTCCTACCCCAAGGGTAACAAATAAAATTCCAGGAAACTTGCTCTTTATTAAAAAGCCATAAAGAAACATGCTGTATAAATAAGTGTGCCAGATGGGAGCGCTTCTATATATGGCTGGATCTAGAAGACCAATTCAGTGATAAATCCTGCCTCCAGCCAAAAACACCAACACAGACCATCACAAAAGCAAAGGAAAGATCTCCAGTAGAGGCAGCTTGAGATACTAACACAAGTTTGAACCTCAGTAAGACAGAAATCATCCCAATGGAATAGTGTTCTTGTCTTCCTATGAGAAGAACATGTTTATGCATACTGCAACGGTTGTTAATGTGTCGTGGGAGATCCATATAGAATTTCCATCACATCTAGATGGAGTTGTCTCCTAAGTGTGTACTCAAGTATTGAATTTTTGTACAATGCTCTTTCTACAAAGAACTCAGAACTAAACCTGAGGAATTCTTCATCTCTTTAAATTCTTGATCCTCTTGAGAGATGTCTTGATGCTCCTTACAACTTTTTATTTCTCATAGCAGCTTTATCTGATAAAGATTAGATAGATAGGGTTAGGCTGACAGATGAGTAGATGGGCTCAAGCCAGAGATGAGCAAGTCAGACAGTCTGCTGGAGACCCTGCGAACTTCATCACAATGTTCATCACCCTGCTCTGAAAGGAGCCCTCAAGGCCACAGTCCACAAGTTATGGAGATGGCTGCCTGACATCCTGTTGGTTGCGGTTTCCAGGCTTTATTTCATTTGTTGTCATGCTGACACAAATCTTGAATAACCCCATTAGGGACTTCTATGTTAGGGGGACAGCCTAGATTTGCATCTCTGGAAAGTGAACTTGGCTCCTGTTCCATGGGGCCTTACTTGCTAGATAGTGAGAGAACATGTTCAGACTCCTCATCTATTTATTGTCTGCTCCTGATAAAAAAGTAGGAACTCGTCAACTACACATAGAAAAAGTAAGATTATTTAAAATTATTAATAAAATTATTTCCATAAGAAATTGTTACATCCAAATATCAGACTCAAAACTTCTGAGAAGAAAAGTATTTATTAAGAGTTTGGAGTTTTGATGGATTTTTGTTAGTATTACAGCCACATAACAAAACACCTAAATCCTTATCAACTCTATATTTCTTAGTTTGCTTCACAGTAATTTTTTAAAGCATGTCCCACTAACTATTTGCAGATAATTTTTTCTATACCCGCAATTTGATGGTAAAACTGCTTTGGAGTTTATGTGCAATATCCTAGACTGCTTTTCTGAGGAGAAGTACGGATTTTGTTCATTGATAATCCACCTGGTGATTTATCACCAAGTGATAATATAGGTCATAATACATTTTGTTGTAAGCATCAGGCATTTCAGAATGCATGAATGCCATCGAGGCAGCTCATGCACCAGAGGACATAGTGCCATGGTGTTAAAATCCCAGTTTAGGTTCAAGATAAACTCATGCTGTTCAAATTGCATAAAAAATTAGAAATTAACAGGCAAGTCTCACTGGAATCACCAAGACAGAGGAACAACATGGGACTGAGACAACATTGAAGGAAGATTAGGTGTGTTTTAAAGAGAAGGACGAGTACAGGGCCTTGTCTCTTCCTGAAACCAAAAATAATCCACAATATATACAAGCTTATCTGAATCAGGGAACTAGACTAAGTGGAAGAAAACAGGAAGGGGCAAAGACCACATAACCATATGGATAAATCTGAACAATATGTTCAGAAAGAAGGAAGGAAAGTACGAAAGAAGAAGTGGAAGAGAAATAAGAAGAGAATGAAAGAGAAAAAAAGAGAGAGAGAGAGATGTGTCTATAGGATTTCAAATATCTGGGAGACTGAGAAAAAGAGAATAAGGTTTTTCTGCCAAGGAACAAGGTAAATTTCAAAGGAATGTCTTGTCCAAGGGGACAGAAAGCATGCCTTAGGTTTTGCATAGCATTTTGCTCAGCACTTACAGCATCTCCCACAAAGTCCTGCAGACACTTCTAAAATCTGAGAGTTCTGTTTGTTCTGTGGGCTTATCTAAACTTTGAACTCTGCCCAGGCTAATCACTAGGGTGCTGCTTGCAGGTTATGCTTCGTAGGTATTGTTCCATGAGCAGCTAGTGTGTGACTACAAAATTTTTGCCCAGATACACCAAAATTCTATCACACTGAGTGACAGAAAGTCTGAGGGTTCACCCCCAGTCAATGATACAAGCAGCAGCTCTCAAGATATTGAGGTGCCTAAAGTAATTGTAGATATAAGTCCAGCTGCCAGATATTGTGCTTTGAATTATAATTTCATACAGAAAGTGCTCATGCCAAGCCATATATAATTCATAATTTGAAATATTTTTTACAAATTTGTGTGGTTAATTTTTTTCCTCCTTTCAAAAGAAGCCTGAAGGGCTCCTTTTTATATCTGAAAACGTACCCAAAGCTTGTGAAGGAAGTCCCGGTCTTCAGGCAATGTAGTGTTGTCTTCTTTCCCATTTTCCACAGTGGTTCAGTCATTTCTCTTTCATGTGGTCTCTGGCACCTGAAAAGCAAGTAAGCCCATTTCTGCTCTTATGTGCCAGCATTTCAATACCTCCAGCCACCGTCTTAGTACCTACAGCTGAACACTGGGGCTGGGGATAGGCAGAGGAGTGTGAGGGACATCCTGAATTACATTCCTGCACATCCTGACTTCCAATTCTAAAACCAACAGCATGGCAGTTAGCCAGAAATCTTTACCACCAGAGTCAAATAACATCCAAAAAACTAGGATTTACGCACATGTCAGAGACCGATCGCAGCTTGTCAGACACTCCAGGCTAAGTGATTTTAGAGCAATTTCTTCAATTACCAGTCTTTTCGTTTGTGTGGACCACCATGAGCAGATGAGCAGACACCCAGAAATCTCATTACTCCAGTAAGGATTTGGCAAAATATAAACACTTGCATGTATACATACACGAGCAGGCAAACACATGCACAAGAGAAAAAGGATATAATGCCTGCAATTTCCTAGTTTATTGACTGAATTACTTTTTCGAGACTGGTTAAGCAGACGCTGTGCTGGGTGGTTAGTGATTATCATTTTTCTGCAGTGTTAGGGTACTTGACATTTTCATTCCCCAGTGACTTCAGTTAAAAACAAATAGGTCTACCTGCAGTCCACATCTGATTGCCAGATGGTCTTTTTGCCTATGAAGCTCCCATCTCCAAGTGAATTCAAATGACCTCACACATACATCTTCAAACATTGCTATCTGACCACAAAAATGTATGGAAAACGCAACATCTGTACACGTCCACATCTTAAATCCCTGTTGTTTTACAAAATATATTGCTTGTCACCCTAAAGTCTAAAGCCTGTTAATGATCTTCAGGAGGAGATGTAAATGGTAGCCTATGTATTTAGAAGTTGTTTGTTGTATTAAACTGTTTAATTTCGATGAAAGGTCAAAAGATAGAAAACTATTCATTTCAGTCCACTGAAGCAAACAAATATATCCCCATTAAGTACTTCAAATGGTCCCCAATGCACAGCAGCATATTGCTGTGTGTCTCCATGTTGTGTGTATTATTATGCATCTGATGCGTCCAAGCAGTTAAAATAAACTTGAGATATTATGAAACTGTCACTAAAAGTTCAGAGCTGTTCTTACCCGTGCAACAAAGGTTTACTGAGCCATACAGCCTGTAAGATCTAGATTGGTTCAAGGGGATACCTTGTCATGTCAACATCATTGTACATGCAAACCCAACGAGAGGGTAAACACAGGTCCACTCAAATGACTGGGTGAAAAAACAGATGGACTATCACAAACATTTTCCAAACTGCAACAGACTTCTAGGCCAATTAAATATGGTTAGCTTTGAATGGGAGAGGAAATAGTTTTCTTTGCTGTTAAATGTCAAAAAAAAAAATTTCCTTGGGGCATAAAAACCCTGTTCATTTTTGGAAACTTGCTAAAATTAATCAACCCCGCGTGAACTTTTAACCAAAACAAAACAACACACAAAAAAATAGAAATATATAGGGGAATATAAGAAAATGGAAGTGGAACAAAAGAGATTTTGAGTTATCTGGTACTTACATTAGTAAGAGCTTTTTCTCAAGATGTCTTAACCAATCAGCATGGAAAAACATTTGCATTTTATGCTTAGCAGAATAAGAAGGTGAGGATAAAAAGAGCTGGTTTATTATTACTATGCGCTTTTAAGCTTAAATACAGTTGTGAGAAGCCAGGCTGAGATATTTTTTCATGACAAAGCCAGTGTGTAGAATTTACATTTTCAATTTTTTTTTTGCAGCGTTTTTTTGTTTGTTTGTTTACAAAGCAAACTTAAATTTTGGAACCTGAGAACTGCAATTTGCTTTCTGTGAAATTAATTAAGATAACTAGTTACCAAGGAGAAAATGCCAGTTTAAGTTGTTTGTTCCCTTCTACCCTAGTGGGACTTCATTTTAAAAGGGAAGAAATCACATTTGAAATCCTCCAAATAGCAAGCCATCCCAAAGTTCAGGTATCCAAAGTTTCCAGCACTGATACATATTTAGCTCCTTCAAAGGGAGAGCCTTCATCACACAGCAAAGTCAATAGTGGCCATCAGGACATAAAGAAAACATTGGAGAAATTCAGTTAATCTATCCTAGTAGACGAGGTCATGACAGGACCACGTGCATAAATAGAAGAGGTATTATTTTCAGATGTAGATGTTCCACACAGGAATGGACCAGCTGGGGAAAGGTTTCCTTCCAAGTCCCCTGAATAAATGGCAGTTTTTGCCTAGGGAGAGTGTGAGCTGGAATGTCATCCTTTTCTATCACTGTCAGCTCAAGGCAAAGTGGGAGCAAACCTCACACCAAAGATACAAAGAAAATTTCTTCTATTATACCTGAGGGACAGTAGTGCATAGTGGCAGAAAGAAATGAGAGAAAATGCTTTTGTAATTGCATTTGTTTTCATTCTTACTCACTTTTTTGCCCTGAAGAAGACATATTGAATATTCAACCTGCAGTTTGCAGCGTGGCTTTGCGATACTGAACTTAGATGGGCTCCTTCATCCTGTGCAAATGAGAACTGCCCATTTGCCCTGCGCTTTAAATCCTTGATAGTGTAGGGATTAACCACTTACTCTCTAAACCAAATAAATGCAGTCAGACTAATGTCCCAGAGGGTTTTTCAGTCATTCTGTGTCATCTGACATTTAGAAGTGTTTGGGCTTAAATTCCCTTCATATTCTGGACTTGTAGAAGTAACCCATAACCAAAGCATTTCCGTTCCCTTGAAGCCACTATTGCAAACACTTTTTGCACCACTCGTCAGATGTGAAAAGAGGATGATATAATTGAGCCTGCTTTAAAAAAAAATCAAACTGACATAATATTGCTAGTAACTTGACAGCTTTATGTAAAGCCTTCCCCTGAAAACCCAAGCTGATCACACTGTTGAAGACAAGCAAAGGTTAGGGAGAAGGTTTAGGCTCTAGGAATCCTAGACTCAGGCTTTCAGAGGTTTGGTCATATTTAGCTTGCCCTTTGACATGACCCAGGCTTAAACAATAGCTTTGTGGATATGCTAAATGGCCACATCTTGCCAGTTGCTGCCAAATTAATGAGCCCATGTCATTTTTAGTTTACAGTTCAGTCATAAAGCAGCCAAGTGGAAAATGAGGCAGGGACCGTTAAGGAGTGTCACGCAAATTTTCAAAGGGTATAGTCCCTAATTCCTCATTGCCTCTTTCAGAAGTCTCTAATCATTGTTCACTTTCCTCCCTTGATTTCTTCAGATCCTCTAAAGATCCCCCTCACTGGGCAAAAGAGGTTGGTCAGAGGAACTAGGTACTGGTGACTCAATGCAGGAGAGTTGAGGAGGAGTAAAATGCAATCTGCACTCATGATTTGCGCGAAAGTTTAAGCAATCTAAGTGATCACCTGAATTCCCCAGCTCCCACTGGGGGCATACGCGCATGAGTGTTGCATAGTTATGCAGAGCATAAGCATTAGCTGGAAGTGACAAAAGCAAAAGGAAGCTTCCAAGTTAAAAGGAATTGGTTTAAAGGGAATCCTGTCCAGAAAAATGCCTGGAGAAAATAAAAAAAACATAATTTTCTACTGTCTTTATTTATAGGCAGGAAAATTCAAATCAATGAAACCTAGCATCCCATCTGCACTTTTAGAACTCTTTTCTTGGTCTGTGGCTTAATCAAAAACCCAAAATTCAGTTCAGAGTTGCAAAGCTTTCTACTTCAATACTACAAGGATGCATATGTTGTACAAGTGGTTTTACATGCTTTCAACCTGAAACCACACAAATCTTGCCAGCGTTACAGTGTGACTTTGGAATTTTGAGCAGCTCTGCTCTTTCCTGTCTCACTCAGCTCCCACCTGTGGTTTACCTCCTCATGACAGCTGTACTGGCATATTTCCTCGTTCTTAATCCATCTACTTCCATGTCTTCTGTCCCTGTTTCTCACCAAGCTGTGGACCTCATTCTTCTACTCCACAGCCTGGGCTTCTGCCTTGGAAGTGTCTCAGCTTCTCAAAGCTCAACTGTTGGATTTTCTTGTGTGTGGCCTTGCCCGGATGCACAGGATTGTCTCCTTTGCAGTTGTCAGGGATCAACGTTCACATTATCCTCAGGCAGCCTCCATGGTTCCCTATTCAACTCAAATTTGGCCTTGTTGTTTTTAAAGCCTGCCTCAGACATGCCTCAGGCTCTCTCACACAAATTGTCTCCCTCTGTTCCTCTTCTTGCTCTTCCTGATTGTCTAGCACTTGGTTTCCTGTGTCCCTCCAGGAGCTATGTGTATTCCTTGAAATTTTTACTAGGACTATTCAACTGAACAAAAAATGGTTTTGCTTCATGCTGCACTCACACCCTTTTGGCTTGAGTATAGAGGGTGAATTCGCTAACAGGAATATTTGCAGATGCAGCAAATTTGAAGAATATAGGTCAGAATATTCATGGGATATGAATATAAGTATTTGCAAAGGAAGTCAGTTCTAGGAGGTATGTTCTTCCAATTGGGAAGCAGAGCGATTGTCACATGACCTCTGTGCCCATCAAAAATTTGAAACACATTTCACGTTTTAAAGAAAGAATTTTCTCACGGAACCTCTTGCAAACCATTTACAGACCCTTGGTTAGATTGTGGTGCTGCACCACATGCCCTAAATAGAGAGCAGTTCAAGGCCACACAGGAAGAGCCAAAAAGATTGAGCCTGTCTAAGAAATAATTCTTCCCTGGGGTTGCTCACTATGCATGGAAGTGAACAGTTTATATTAACTGGTAGGAATAAAAACATTTAGGAATACAGAAATCAGTCCTCAGAATACCTGAGGTATTCTGGCTGTCTTGGAGTGCGCTTCAGGTCATACTTCTCTCAACCCAAGCAAGCTTCTCCCAAAAGCAGGTATGGTCTTGTTCTCCTGCTCCAGCTAGAAGCCAATTCCAGCACCACACCCATCTCAATTTAAGGAAACCTCTTCCAGTTCCCAGCCTAGCCTTGCTCCTAGCTATTCCAGACACTTGTGTGTTTGTGATAAGAACACCATTAAGCTGTCATTAAGCTATTTTTTCCTCCTTAAATGCCAGCCCATGTGGTCGCTACAGCTGCAAGCAGATCCTGTCTCACACTGTTTCATTGGACTAAATGCTGCTGAGCAATTTTAGTTTTTCCTTGCAAGATCAGTTCTTGTTCCCCTAAATGTGTTCAAAGTCAGCCCTTCTGGGCCTCTGTTCTTATTTGACTCCTTCTTTCTGAAACATGGGTGCTCAGAAAGGCACGTTTTATTTCAAGGGCCTCACTGGTATCTGAGA
The DNA here is from genome assembly GCA_013397075.1 of Rhabdornis inornatus. Classification (NCBI taxonomy): domain Eukaryota; kingdom Metazoa; phylum Chordata; class Aves; order Passeriformes; family Rhabdornithidae; genus Rhabdornis; species Rhabdornis inornatus. The sequence goes on along the minus strand of VWZS01007392.1, from coordinate 126,026 downwards.
GATTAGCATCAGTTCCTTTTTATCTAGTGAAAATGCCTCTTTTGGCATATACTGTGATCACACTTGACCTATCCATTGCTATATCATGCCCATATCTATTTTATATTCCCGTTATTTTCAAACAGTAATTTTTATAGCAAAATCCATGCTACCCAGCAGTAAATGCATTGTCTTAAAATTTGCACTAATGACTGTTATCCTATTTCTATTACTTCAAACCAAACGTAATTTAGGTTTTTGTGTTATAAATTCGTGTTATGGCTCACTGCCATACCATCTCCCTTTCTGCTGATAACAAATGTCTTTAAACCATTTCTATGCTTTCTACAAAGCGACTTTCTCTACCATTAATTAAATCCTTTTAAAAGTTTAGCTCTGGATTAATCTTTGAAGAGCTCTCTCAGTACCCCTTGGCCAATGAGATTCTCCGTTGGTTGTCCTGTTGATCTTCCACAAGTTCCAATATCTTCTCTACATAAACTGTTAATTTCTCGTGTAAAACCATGTGATAATGTTTTACCAGAGCTGAGATGAATTATTGCAATTATTTCCTTGTTTAACAACGTAGTTAACAAGGAAAAAGTAATTCTTTTAGTCTTGCTTATTTCACCTTTTCTAACTCAAATCCTGTTTTTCACTAACTTTCATCTGTGTAACTATCTTTATCTTAGAACTGGCATACTGCTGAGGTCAGACTAAAAGGACTAATTTTCCAGCGTGCCACTTTCCTACTTCTTAAAACAGTATGTACAACATCTGCTGTCCTCTAAGCAAATGCTACCAGATTTGATTTAAATAATTTATTCAGGGTTTCATCACTACAAATTGCAATCTCATCTTTCAGTTCGTTAAGGACCCAGGAAAAAGTTATCCCTTCCTAAACACTTTGTGCCCTCTATATCATGTTCCTTCTCAGAGATTGCAAATTTCCACGCCCATTCTCTCATTCTTAATTGTCTGCCCCGTTCCCTCATCAAGAAAAATGTCCTACAGAAAGGGAGGGAAAACTCATAGCTTCTCAGACCCCATTTAGACTATGTGGAGTCTATCCACACCCCTTACTCTTTAGCCATACATGGTCATCTTTTTTTTCACTTTTCTTCCTCCCCTTTCACTTCCTTTTGCATGGGCTCATCTTTGACCTCAGCAATTTTTATCCACCCCTGTACTTCTGGTGCTGATACTTGCTTCCTCATTGCCCCTTTAAATCTTGAACAGGACCTGAGCACAATTCAAAAAAACGTGCCCCAATTCCTCTGACCAGGCACCATCTCCTAATCTTCTTGTTTTTCCAAAACTTTCAAACACTCTGGTAAAGTAAAACATGACTCCTGTAAGCAGGTGCTGTTCAAGGAATAAGAGCTCTACTGATTTAACCCCATTGTACAACTGTGAAGCCAATCGCAATCTTTCTTCAATGGCTGCCTTCAAAAGATATTGTGAGCAATGGACAAACTTGAGACAAATTAGATTGGGTGTGTGAGAAATGTGTGATTCGTGTCACGAGGCAATAGTAGAAATAAAACCATGCGACTGCCGTATGCTAAGCAGAAAAAGTGCCTGGGATGATTGTAAGAGTCAGTTTTAAGAAAGCCAAATAAAGCATGGAACAATGTCTGCTTGCATAAAAATAAGGAACTTGTGGTTATATTTGCTTGCAAACAAAAAATGAACAAAAATTAAGCAAATTGTGAAAATTGTATTAAGCAAATGACTGTAGTTATATAAATAGCTGATAGCTACACATGTGGAGAGAAAAGGTCGAGAAAAAGACAATGAGGAAGAGGATGAGCCTTCGTCCAAAAGACCACCGACCATCTAAAATGACTCCCTAGCAACAGCCAACACCTGCACAGAAGACGACCATCAATATGAAATCAAAGAAACAAAAGAAGGCGGGAGTTGTCAGGAAAACGAAAACTCAGACTGTATAAAAAAGCTGAACTAATTCTATGTGGCGTGCATTGTGGTGGGGCGCACCCAGTGCTGTTTGCTTGCTGCTTATTCTATTAATAAATAATAATTAGAGAAATCATAATTTCTCGTAAATTTATAAAAGATGCATGAGCTATATCCTGCGAGAAGAAGAGAGATAAATAATTGGCATGAACAAAACAATAGTTAAAGTCACTCACTCTAGTGCAAAAGGTCTTTCTCTTCCTTTACCTTTCTTTCTCCTTCTTTCTGTCTTCATTTTTATTCCAGCTCCACATTTCTGCATCACAATTACTGTTCCCTGGATTTCCCTACGGCTGCTAGAAAGCATCTTAGAACACCATCTCAGATGCTTCATTCTGAAGTCACGGAGGTGTAAGGTACTGCTCTGCCACTTGCTGCAAGATATCAGTTCAAAGTCATTACAGGAAAATGCTGGTTCTGGTTTCAGTTAACCTCTCTGGTGAGGTGCAGGGAGTAGTGGTCTCACTTGAATCCTTCACAGCAAGACAGCACAACCTGTCATAGTTCATGGAGAGAAACGGAGGCAAGGAAGATCAGAGTTGGACTGCTCAGAAAACAGACAAAACTGGCTTTAGAAAGGTGTCCAGGACCAACAAAAGAGATACTGAGTTACTGCAAGTGTATCTACACCAAATAATTTTGATATTATTTGGCAGCAGAGAAATTTAGATCACTAATGAGGTACCAGCCTTCTGCGTACTGCTGCTCCTCTTGTGCCCTGCTGTCTCGGGGTGGCTTTATGATGCTTGTATCCCTAGTTGTCTGTTCTGTTGGTATTGAATATTGAGTTCTGCAGCTTTAACACTGGTTCCAGGAGTGAAGGGGGAGAGAAGAGGTGCAGAGTTTGTTATCAGAGACTGCACTTGCTCCCCCGCATCCTTCTCACAGACTGTGTTGTCTGCAGTGGACAGCAGGAGAGAGCTCTCCTTTGCTTTTGGTTGGTTTTTTCTGGCTAGCTGAGGCAGAGAAGCTCCCTGGACTGTGGGTTTTTTCCCTTTTTCTTGGAATTGTTTGAACCTGCTCTGGACTGAAAACCCAGAGGAGCAGCAGGAGCTCCCACCTGTGTCCCACCAGGCCTGGCCTGGGCTGTGGCATTCCCCAGCACCAGAGGGACTGAGAACAGACTGAGTGAGCCAGGCTACAACCCATGGAAGGGACAATTCTGAACCTGCCATCTCTTCGGAGCAGCGAGAGGTTTTGCTGCTTAGTATTGTTCATTTTTGTGCTGGGGAGTGTTTGCCTGTTAAATAAACAGGATTTTTTTCCACTTCTCTCCAGTATTTCCCTGAACCAGTTGAGGGAGGGACTGCTTGAATCTATTTCTTAGAGGGACGCCATTGAGAGGTTTCCTCCCAAATTTGCCCTAAACCAGGACGCCTACAGAGAAACGCTCTCTCATCAGTGGCTTAACTTGCCAAAGGGGTGGGCACATGTTCTATCGGTTCTTCCTGCACCACAGCAGAATGAGCAGCTGAGAGCTGTAACTCCTTAAACTCCCATAAGCCGGAGTTGCCAGAAGAGGAAAAGAAAAGCACAAACCCCAAAACACCACCAGATCTATGTTACAAAATCCATGGTGAGAGACTGACATGTTCTCCATTTGAAGCCAAAGACCCCACTCCCACTGAAGACATCATTCACAATACAGGCCTGTAACCCTGACCAAACACTTCTTACTGTGCAGCTGAATTTTTAGACTATGAACGTATCCAATAGGATGCAAATCTTGGCTAAGGCAGTTACAGATGAAGTATTTGAAAGGCAAATGTGTTTCTAATGGCAAAAGTTCATACACAAAGTCACTGAAGAATTGTTTATTATATTCTAATCTCTCATTTAGTGGGTATTTTATCCCTCATCTTCTGACCTTGAGCACTCTACACAGCAGTTCTGAAGCTACCCCAATTAGTTACTTAGAACATAGGCTGACATGGTCGAATGGCTTGGCATTTACATTCAGCCATAGCCTGAGCAGCTAGATTTGCTTTAATCTCATAAAAAGTAGGCAGGAATACAAATGTGCCAGATTATCAGCTGAGAGAAACTAGCTCTGCATCACTGGGCCCAGTGATGCTGTGCTGATTGAATCCATTGAAGCATTTGGCCTCAATATATCCTAGAGAAACAGTCTTTCAGAAAAATAATCAATGCAAAACAGTGTTGTCATTGGAAAGCCTGGAACTGATGCACATTAGAATTACTCAAGTTCTTCAGTGTGGTATTTAAATACCAGTGCTTGAATGCCAGGGAACTACAGGCCAAAGAAATTGTTCCAAGTTGGATTTGGTAAGCACGGGGTTTTTCTTTAAAGCACTTTAGACAGAAAAGTTCAGTCAAAAGTCATACGGAAGATTATTAGCTCTTTTGCAGGGGTTTTCTCATTTGTGTTGGCTCTTCAAATGCTTTGGAAGCTGTACTGAGCAAAACTTGAACAGCTGAAGATGGTTGTGCTGGAGGCAGGCTTTTTTCCACACGTCCTTCACTGTGCATCCACTTGCCATTGGAATCCCACAAGAAACAAATTCCATTATTGCAATCATAGTTTTGGGAAAGCAGTTCTGCAAAAGGGAGGGAAAAATATTATGATGAAGCCTCCTTATTCCAGCTTTCTTAGTATTAGAGACAACGGACACTGTGGTGTCTCATGTAGTTAAACAAGGAAAGGGTCCAAGCAGCAATGAACAGCATAGTCATGCTAAAATAATGTTTCTAATGCTAGGACTCCAAGTTATGAATTAGTCACAACCTTAAGTCTGCCCCTTGAATATATTTTGAGACAGCCCCTAATTCTCTCCTTATTAATTCTGTCACTGAAATATATTCATTACTGAATTAAGACATTATTAAAGCCAAAAACATCAGCATGTAAGGGCCCAATAGGTGGCCCTTACAAAACTTATGCCTTGGGTTCATGTAGTTGTGAGCAAGTTCATGGTCACATATGACAAATATATTATATTGATCTTTCCTCTAGATTGGCCCAAGGCTGAACTGCTTAAGCAATACTGTCAGCACTCTAACAAATGGAAAGAGGCAACAAGTACCTCTCAGCTTGAGCTCCCTCTCCCTTCCTCTTCTCCACTGGCTCAGCTTTCAGCTGCACTGACTCCTGAATGGCCTGTAGGTGTCTTTCAGAAGGAAGCCCAAGCAACCACTTTGAACATGGTTTACGCATAGCAGCCTCTGTGAATTTATTCTATACCATGCTCTGCTTCTGTATTCAGCTACAAGCATTATTTGGCTCTAAAGACAAAAGAACTTGGAAGTTGCTTTCATCATATTCATTTTATTTCAAATTATGTAGCTCTAGAACTGGATTTATGCCTCCTATACATCAATGCCTCTTAAAGAATAGCTGAAACCAAAACTACACTTCAAAGCAAAGTTGAAGGTGCATGTGAATGCATAAAAATGTGTGTGTTTTGCCTTTTTCCCCCAACCTTCTCAGCTAACTGTGATGACAACACTAGCAACCCAGTGGCAGGTCAGTATGCTGCCAAGCAGTGGTTCAGAGCAGATTTCACCAGGTGGGGAGCGGGGTGTACCATCCAGTTACAACACCTGCAGCAAATCCTCCTCCCATCCTGAGCACAGAGTAACATCTTCCTTCAGTCCCTTCAGTCCATAGTTTAGACCTCTGGCTTGCCTTGTTATTTTTTTTAACCTACTCTCTAGCCTGCTGCTGGTGAATATCAGAAAATTCTGAGCAAGCTGCCTTATGTCCTGATTTCACAAACTGATGGCCAGTCTAACACAGAAACGGAGACTGGAAGTGAAACTGTTGTAGTAAGAGCCTATAAGAAATACAGAGGGAAAGAGAGAGAGAGAGAGGGAGAGGGAGAGAGAGGGAGAAAGAGTAGGTCCTCTTTCCCTGTTTTACAAAGGTCTTTTTTTCCTTTATTTTCATGGATTAATGAAAAAACAGCTGAAGGGAGTTGTTAGAAATTTGTGTTCTATAAACATGGAAAAAAATTTTTTTTTTCTGCACTCCTTCTCTGTATCCACCAGTTACCAGTCCTAGCTACAGATCTGAGATTACTGATTAGTATCTTGGACTTGCACAAATGCACAATGCACAAATAAGATTATCAGCGTATTCTGAGTAGAGAAAAGTTAATGATTATCATGTTTATAGCTTGAGTTAAAATGAGAAAGTCATAAAGACAAAGTTCTGATAAGGTAATACCCATATCCTAGTGAACTGTGAGTTTTCTACTGGGCACCAAGGTCTCCAGCTTCATTAGTGAGTCACTTGGACAACCTGCTTACGAAGTCGTTCAACCTAGCAGGACTAAATTTGATAAGTGTCTGTAGGAATGCTAGCATAATTCCTTGCTTTGGTCAGCTGCTAATGTTAGACCTCCTCTTGGGTGTAACTCTAAAGGAGTGTTATTTTTTCCTTTTTTTTCACTTTGAAAATCCAACAGAGTCTATCCAACAAGAAGGCAACATCTCTAAATTGCAGTATGCAGCTTGTATGTACATTGGTTTAAACCAAGTGTTTACTTTGGCTAAATCCTGTTGCAATAGATGGATCTTTCATGAACACAGCATGAGAAATGGAAGAACCTGCTGTAGTCAGAAAAGGATCTTAGTCTTCAGATCTCAGACCTTCAGCAGTAACATGGGCCATTTACTCTATGACTGCAGTTGGGCTACCCATCTGCTCAGTAGCATGCTGCCACAGGTGTAGACTGTTGTTGTTTCTGACCTTTTACATACGCTCACCTAAACAACTGGACAATCATCTTTTTGTTTCATGAATGTTGTCAAGCCTGTTATTTACCCTGCAGCTAGAGCTTCATATAACAAGAAACTCATGTAAAGTGTTACTGAAATAAAACAAGGTTTTCCAAAACTTAGCATGATCACTCTTGCAGTCACTGGAATTGGATTGGAACTCAAGCCTTGAAACACAGAAGAGGTTGGAAAGGTAAGATCCATTTTGTCTGCTAGAAAAGAAAACAATAGTCAGCTGGATGGTATCTCCTCTATTGCCCTAAAAATCATGGCTAATTGATTAGGATGAATGACTACAGACAGTAAAAAAAAGAGTGAGGAATAGTTACGACATTCAGATAAAAGGTGCAAGTACATCACACTTTAGGCAGAAATTAAACCCTGTGGTATTCTCGCAAACATTGGCCTGTGTACAGCAAAAGTGTGAAAGGTCTAAACTCTGATTTATGTACTTGAGAGGTCTTAGAACACTACAGACATCCAAGAGCTGCTAGTAGAATATTCAGTCTTTTTCTGTGTGTTAAATCTGGAAAGGGAAAAAAAAATCTCAAGTAACATGGAGATAAAATGGAATAAGCAAGCATAACTCTTCATTCAGTAAAGCTCTGGAAAACAAAAGGGCTGCCTTGGGAGATTATGGATAAGGAGATAGATGAAGCTCTTATATTTTATAAGATAATAAAACAACTATAGAAAAATATTTTCTAGTGCTGCTTATATTATCATAACTCTGAGCAACAATAATATATTGACTGCACGGGTACCGTATGGAATTGTGTATCGAGTTTGTTCTTTGCTGGCCAACACATTGCAGTGAATGGCTGAGTTTAATTAATTTGTTATTGTGGGTTTTTTTATATTAAGTTACAAGTAAGGATTTCAGTTTAAAATAGGTTTCACACAAAAACTGGGTAGAACTGCATCTGTAATTAGAGGATTCCCAGTGGTATTGTATTTTTTTGCTTTTAGCTGGGAACTTAAAAAAAAAAAAGTATCTTAATTGGCAGAAGTATCTTAAGTCTCTCCAAATGTGAAAGGGTTTATTACCAATTACTATTTTTCAGTTCCTAACCAACTAATGACTCTCCCAAAATAATCAGAATGACAAATGCTGTCCCTATATTACAAAATCAGCAGAAGTACAAAGAACAAGCCTTGCACTTTACAAACAAGTATTTTTCTTATGTTTTGATGACTAGAACATGACATCAAGCAGCAGTCCAATAAATTCCAAGTGTGTGACTCCCAGCTACCTGCTAGGAGCTGGTGTGGGGCTAGTGAATATGCAGTTCTTGTTGTCTTTTGTGTTTTGGATTGTCATCATTGCAGAGATAAATTTGTAGCTCTACAGAATCCTGTCTCTTGGGGATTGCTAACACTCAGAAATGGAATAAGCTTTAGAAGTGGAGTCACCAGACTGGCTAAATACGACAAATAAAGGCCTGGCATAGGGAGAATGGGAAATTCCACAAGGCAGGCATGAGACATATATACAGTACCCAAATTAGCCAATCCTAAAGCAGCAAATTAAGAAACGAAGAAAAATAAATTGCAAGAAAACATGCTGTGGTGGTGCATTTTCCCCTCACAGCCTCCACCCCATCCCAAGGCCACATTATGATCTGAGAAATGATCATTAGACTTTAGCCTTGATGAACAGTGCCTGGGCTCGGGTTCTCTTGAGCTTGTTAAAACAGTCTGCTCCCAGAAACTTGTGTTTTCTAACAATTTTCTTTTTTTTTTAATGAATACTCTTGGAGGCTTATTTTTTCTTGCCTGAATAACAACCCAAGTGGAATAATGTTTTTGTTATCAAACTTCCAAAGTTACCAACCCAAATTGTGGCCAGGATGGAAAATTACTCTGACTAAAGCCCACTCTCTTGCAACCTATGAATAGCTGTCCAAAATGAGAGCCTTTGAGCTTTTCTGGACCACAGCAGGTTGTGGACAGAGACCTCCATCTGAGCAGGGCTTCTCAGAGCCAGCAAACTCTCAAGTTTGCCATACTCAGAGGACCACTGAATGACAACGATGGATGACATCAGGATGCCTCCAGATAACCTTCAGAATGATGTGAACATGGGACAGAAAGGCTCTCCAGGGAAAGTCTTGGTACTATGCTGTGCAAGGGATGCTCTCAGGACCATGAGATCTACTTTGATAACCTAGTTTGCATCACCTCCTCTCTCCAGTTATTTTCTAAATAGTGGCGTATTTCTGTTGCTTTACAACTCACAATGGAAGGTAGCTAGCATGCTGGCACTAATTTCAGGGAAAATGAGTTCTAATGTCAGTGGCATTAATACTTTGTAGTCTTCTGATCTCAGTAAATTTGGCTCCTTTTGATATCTCCTGTTTCCAGGAAGCTGAGCCATCACAGTTTCAAATTTATAAATCTTATTACCAAGATATTCTTGAAAATATATATTCATATTTATATATGCAATTATATATTTTTAATTTATATATGTAAAAAATACTTAAAGTTGGCATAAGCTAATATAGACTATACCCAAAGGACAATATATAGCAACACTCAGCCATAGGTGTTTATAAAGACTTGTACGGTCTGAACTAATCTCTCTTTACATTGCTTTTTCTCTGCCTGTGGAGCTAGAGACTGTCTGAAGGAATTACGGAAGACCCCCGTAATACAAATAATTATCAAAGCAATCTGGCTGAGCAAAACTGTTTAGCGGATGGCAAGCTGCTTCACACTGTGCTACATTATGCTTTACCAATCAAATGCCTCAGTAGTTAATTCATTGAGCTCCACATGGATTAACTAGGCTAGAGTGCACTCATCCTCTCCTTATGCAAAAGGAGAAGATTTGGTTCAAATGTTGATTTGCAACATGTCAAGAAATGTTTTCTTCAATTAAGTAATCTCATACTGAAGAGAGTTCCATGCCAGAAAAATAAACAGTGCAACTTTTCTACACATGGGCAGCAGTTACATGCAGGATACAATCTTATGATTTCTGTGAGGCAGCTCTTGAAAGCCGGGAATTAATATTTATATCAGGATCACAGCTACAGAAGTATTAGGCAAATTTTGGGTTCAATTTCACCTGTATTCATTATAGCCAATTCATTTCTAGTGGATCTACACAGCTTTAGTAATCAGAGAGAAAAAATGTCTTTCAAACTGGCACTCCTTAATGAAGAAGAATTAACCCACGGACTTTGCTCCACACAAACTTCAGTATTAATACTCTCTTTATGTGGTTTAATTCCTCACAGAAGGGTTTTTTTTTTTTCCCTCTGGTCTGAAACGAATTGTTTGGGATAAAAACAGGTAATTATTACTAAAAATAATAACAGGCATGTCTTCTCTGGTCTTTACTACTGAGGAGATTAGAGACACAAAGATAATCACACTCCTAAGATAACGAAACAAAACAAGAACTCCATCATTGTCAGATGAAAGAAAGGTACAGAAGAATAAATGCACTATATGGTTTTATCTCATCTTCAAGACAAATGACTAGGGGCTGACCACACACATCCTGAAGGCTATGTAGCTACAGCAGAGATGATTTTTGGCCTTGTGACAGGGAGTTTGCATAAGCTAGACCTAAGGAATATATTTTCACAGGGCTTTGTCATGGCATAGCTGAATTATGAATAATTACTGACATCCCATCTGAGAGCCCAAGCAGCACACCATTATGCAGCTCATTGGATCTCCTGGGAAACTGGCAGTAACGCAGCTTTGCTTTTCTATACAGTTTTGCCCACCCAGCTGCAGTAACTGGCATGCAGTGGAAGAAGGCTGGGCTCCTTACTCTGCTATGACCCATGCAGCATTGGAATAAAACCCCAGGAGTGTGACCCAGAGGTGAGGGGACCCAGGAAACTGGGAAAGCCCACACAAACATATGGTCCAGGTCGTCATTTGGTCCCTTCATCAAGCTTTTAGAGAGCACAAACTATGGTGGGGTTGCTAGATTTTTTTTTTTTTGGTTGGGGGGGAGGGGTGTGCAGATTTTTATTTTATGGGGGACACATTTAAAACCTGAAATAATGTGTCAGCACCTTGTTTTATATTTTCTAGAAGTAAAAACATCTGTGATTTTCTGTTACTTACAATGAAAAAAACAAAATAAACACTTCTTTAAAATGTAGACAACCTAAATATGAACTGTATCTATTAATTTGCCCTCAATGTCAGAGCCAAACCAGGGGAAAAATATACCAGAGAAACTGATAATCTACGAGGTACTAGATACCTCACCAACCAAATCTAATAAGTTCTGTTGCAAGGTTTAGAAGGTGGTAGTCTGACTCACACTGTACTGCTCTGAGCAGAAGCTCGAAGATGCTGCTAGGTCCTTTGCAGAACCAGTGACAAGGAAGGCCTGTGATACACAGGAATTTCCTGCTGCTAGCCTTACACCTCCTCATCCTTGGTGTGATCCCACTGAGGCCAGGTGTCCTGACGAAATGTTATGCACCTGCTGAAGATCTGATTAGAGGCCTTCACCCATTCCCATTCACTAAACACCACCTAGGAAACAGGCTCAGACATGGTCCCTGATCCATCCATGCATGCATTGATACCAGCTCTGCAGGTGTGTTCTAGCATACAGCCAACATCCTCTAAGAAAAAGCCTGATGGTGTTGCCCATATGGAGGACGAGACACAGTGACCAGCACTGACACGCTGTAGAAATAGAGGTTTTACTCCCATATTCCCTGGTTCTGGAGTTTGTACTGATGCTTAAACCTGATTTGGACATGAAGCAAATTTGAATTCAAGTGCAGGAAAAGCGTTACACTCGTATGATAAGCTGAAAGTAGTGAAGTGGCCAGGCCATTCACCAGAACACAAGTATTAGTGAGAGCATCTAATCAATTAAATTATGGCATAATAAACGATTAGTTAATCACAAAATTACAGTGGATTTTTAAATTCAGGTTTAAAATTATTTTTTTTAAGTTTTAGATTTTCCTGACACTGTGAAATTTTTGTTTTGAAAAGGGGCAGAAACTTCTTCACGGAAGAAGAACAATCCCTGCTGATGACTGGACTCAAGTAGGTACCACTGCTCTGCACAGGTAATATGTCTGGAGTAACATCTCTTCTTGATCCTGCTTTGCTTCCTATCAGAGGAGGCTGAGCAAAGTCAATAGGTTTTCTTCTTGTCATTGAAAGGCTGGGGATAAATCTTTACCTTCTGTGCATAGGCTTTAATTTGTTCTAACCACTGCCACAGAGATGCTGCAAGGACTAAGTGCAGCATCACATATAAGATCTAAATAGGATCCCATTAAGCAACTGGCAGTGAACAGTGCAGGCAGTAGAAAGTAAGCTCTTTCCCACCAAATTCCAGTTTCATTCCATATGAGCTGTTGGGTGCAGTAGGTACAGTCCTGTGAAGTTCACCACGTGTACACACATACATTTTCTATTCCATTTGCGATACTGACACCCTGTTCCTACAGTTTGTAGAGATCGGGATTTGTTTCAACGGTCTTGACTGGGCCACTGCTTGTTCTCAGTTTCCTGTTGCTTTGATCATGGTTTTCCAGCTCTCCTCAAGTAAGTTGTATCCTCCAAGGTGGATTTTCTCCTTTCCTGTGCTGGGCCAAAGCATCTAAGTGACCTTTGATTTTTTTTTATTTCTTTCCTCTTTTTTTTCCCCTTTGGCTTTTTTTTGTTTTGTTTTGTTTCTGACTTGCCATATGTGAGGTAATTGTGCCCACAGGAATTCCTTTCAGAGTACCTAAGCACAAAAGAAAAACACCCGGCCAGTTCTTCTTCTAGAGCAGTACAAACATTTCCTTAAACCTAAGTGTCTCAGGAGGGGCATTGACAGAAGGCTCCTTTCACCCAGAAAGCCTGCTCTGTGCTGAGCTGCCGGTGAACCCTCAGCCGCCTCCTGCATTTTGACGTCACTAATGGAGCAAAAGTTTTGCCAATAAAAGCAGTCAAGTTCTTTGATTCCAGCTTTATGACAATGGAAAGGAGGCCGGAGCCAATCACGCTGTGGTGGGGTTTATTAATGGAAAAGGGCAGTGGGAGCCAGTAACTCTTTGGCAACTTTGTTCCTTTGACTACTGTCCCCCTGCCTTGCATTTGATGGATGGAAAACTGCATGCTCTCCTCTTCAGTGATAGCTTTCCCATGCTAATAATCTCCCCAGTAAGAAGGCCTGGACTAACATTAGGAACTTGCACAGCTTGGGAAGGGCAAAGCAGATCTTAAAACCACCCATGTGATTTGACGGCTGCAAGGAACCATGCTAAGAAAATATCCCTGTACTCTGAACTCATCTTATTAAGGGAATAAATCTGATTTCTTCTTTGAGCTCTTCTCCCCTGTGGTCTGAACTGCTAACCCCTCGGTTTTAATAGATGAGTTATGTCCCTGGACAATGACACAAAAATTTTAGTCCTATTTTCAGCATATCCCAAGAAAATGAATTGTGATCTCTCCTCAAAACTGTTTCAGAATGCTTCTGTCTGTCGCTGCACTAACAAAAGATGGGGCTGACAATAAGCTTATCAGGGGCACATTTTTCCCAGGTTCAGCACGGTTGTGTACTGAGAAAAGGGATTCTGTCTCTAAATCTCAATTTGTGGAAAGGGCAGATAGGCATTGCTTATCCCCACCTTCCCTACGCTGTCACTAAAAATGCCAGTAAATGCCTGGAACTTGTCCTCCAAAGAAAGAAGGATCCCCATACCGTGGACCACTGAATAAAAACATAGATGGGGGCATCTGCTGTAGTGGCCAAATCAGCTTTAGGGAGGACCAAAATCAAAGTAAGGAGCAAGACAGATAGAGCTTGGCTGGAAGGTAAGAAAGAAGGTGAAAATGCCACTTCACTGGGAAAGAAACTGATAGAGGGCCTAAGTGCTTCTTTTTTGCTTCACCGAACACATCACAGAACAAGGCAAAGCCCGGAAGTTTTAGGAGCTCCTTCCCTCTCCACTGTGCAATCCAAAACACTCTCAGTGCAGCCAGAAGTCACCCAGCCTGGATGGTTATTCATGGACCTTTGCTGGGCACCAACAAGGAACCAAGCACATCAATCACATCCTGAGCAGTACACTCCTGAACGCACCTCCCAGGGAAGCCATAGCCATAGAGGATATGAAGTTCCTGGCAGAAGAATTCTGCAGCACAGTCTGAGATAATGTCAATAAAAATTCTGAAAAGCACAACTCCATAGGACCCCATGCTTTAGGGCATACTTTGGGCGTGATGATTTTATTGTGGTTTGTAGGAAGAAAAAAAAAAAGGAAGTATTTAATTTGAGCTACACATCTCCAATGTTTGTAGTTGTAGAATACAGATTTCAGAACAATCCTTGCTAAGGGACATTATAGATAAGAACACAAGAATTTATTCCTCTCTTTGTCTGACAGCTAATAAAACACCTCTCTCCCCCAAACTGTACAGCTATAGATAATTAAATCTCCTTAAAAGTGCATAGGAAAAAATCTGCATTGAAATATAATTTATTGATTAGCAGTTGTGGGGGGCGACAATGCTATGTGTCTAGAGATTTTTTTGGAATTTTTAAGACATGGACCCCGATTCCTAAGAAAATTTGATATATGTAGGGTGGGGGAGGGATGGTACCAAATATGTAAGTGCTAATGTTCACAATATGCTGTTCAAGTTTTTTATAGCAACTTGAAACCAGAATTTATAGAGTGTTATTAAAATGTCTTGATTGTATGTGTTAGACCTTGATAGCAGCCGAATTAGCCTTAATTTTTACATTTTTTATAGGACAAAGAAGAATGTGGCTGCGCATCCCAGCATGTGAGCAAGTTTATCAAATACAAGGCAGCAGACAGAACAACAGGAAATCGCATAAGAAAGCCCAACTCCTGGTTGGCAGAAGCACATTGACCTCTCCTTCATGTCACTGGGTTTAATGCTCCAACTTCACTGTAAAAGCTTCTTCCCCGAGCCTGGGTTCATAAACGTGTTAGTGGTTCTTGATGTTCCCAGCAGAGGACAGTAAGGAAAACACAACCCTGAATAGCTCACATTGATTGCAGCAAATACAGAGCAGGAGGGTCAGAACCATTTCCCAGCCCAGAGCCAGTGCTGTAGAACTGAGCAGCTATTCATAGCCACTGGATCCTCTCCAAGCCGTGAGCGTAGATTTTCTTGTATCATCTTTGCAGAGAGGAATTGTGGTCCCCCATGCCTCCCGCTTGATTCCGATAGACTGTTTATTTGTTTAGTCCTGTAATGATATTATCCACAGGGCTAGAGCCACACAGGGAGGATTAGGAATTCCTGGGGTAGAAGCCGTGTGTTTATTACCCTGACAGCCCCGTGTGACACAAGCCAACAGTTATTTGTAGTTGTCCTTCCCCTCTGAAAACATGGAGCATGAAGCGGTGGGGCGAAGGTGTTGGATCGAACTCGCAAAGGGACAAGGCGAAGAGGCTGTCACACGGAGAGTGGTAGGATCAGCATGCTAGAAACTCCTTGTTCGAATACCTACGAACAGCTCTGCCTCTGGATGCTTTTAAATGTAAATGGTGGGAGGGGGGACATCAGAGACCGAAGCCTTTCAAACATTGATAACACTCCCAACCCGTGCATTTAACCTGCCTTTCAAGAGCGTTTAATAACCCACGCAACTCAGATTTTAGCCGGCTTTTAGAAAAAAAAAAAAAACAACAACCCTGAGTTTTTAAAACAACAACCAAAAAAAGCCCCAGCACAAAAAGCTCTTGTAAGTATGTGCATAAACCTAGCGAAAGGGGAAGAGGGGCCAAAGGGGAGGAAGAAGGTTGTTGGTTTGGGGTTTTCTTCCTATTATTTTTCTTTATAAAAAAATCGTTTCCTATTTTAATAAATATTTAATCATGGAAAGTGAAGGGAAAGGCCAAAAGTAACAAAAAAACTGTAGGTTGTTTAGATTGCTTGGGAACTCCCTCTTTGCAGCTGACCACTGCTACATGTAGGTTAATTTCCACATGGAGCTGGAGAAACTCTATCCCCGGTTTGTGAAGTATGGGTCAGCCGAAGCATGTTAATCTGTTTAGCATGTGTGCTTCGTGGAGGTGCCAGACCACCGCCGTGCAAGAGCAGAAGCAGCAGCAGCCACAGTCCTCAGGGGTAGTTAATAAAGACTTAAAGGGAAACAAGTTTATAAAGGTTTCAGTTTGTGCACCGTGCCAGCTTTGGACATTTCAGGCTTCCAGCCCTGCGGATCAGAAAGCTGAGAAATCCCCGGGCTATTTATCGCAGCCCTAGAAGGCAAAGCGCCGGTGACGCAGCCTGCGCAGCCGGGGAAAGAGCGGGAAGAGCAGTAGTGCTATTTCTCCCCGTGAAAATGGGGCACCAGCTGGATCTCCCCAAGGCTCATGGGGCACCCCGAGCCCCTGTAGCCCCGCAGAAGTGAATCTCCACTGCTTTGGGTAGACAGAGATGGTTTTGGAACCTCTGCTTTAACCTGCACCCTTCCCGATGCAGAGCCTCACACCCAGCTGGAGGCTTGGAGAGTCGTACGAGCCGCTGAATGAGATAATAGCAAATAAAACTCCGTGGGTTTTTTCCTACAACCCCCCACAATGCCGACTAATCAACATCTCGTCTCTCACTTGGGGATGAGCTGCGATACATGTGGCGCTCGGGCTGACACGGCGCTTCTCTCTCATCATTTTTTAAATTTTCCTTTGAAATTGTAGACACTTATTAAAGCATTTTTAAATAATCAAAATATTTGCTGATGAGTATTTATTTTGACAAGGGTTTTGGTCTGGCTTTCGACTTTCCGTTCAACTATATAGACTGCAGTATTAATTTACTATGAAACCAAATGTGGTTGAGATTATTCTGCCTCGACGCTGCATTTCAGTCATTCGGGAGAAGTTTTTCTAGTAGACGAAATGAACAGTCACAAACAGACCTCGTTCCATTTTCCAGCGCGCTTTGCCATGTGTTCTTCGGAGCCAAAGGAAGCCTTGAGTGCTTACCGACAGGAAAAATATCCCGTGAACAGATACATACCGTCGTCGTATCCTGGAAACAAGCGCATTCATGCTGTCCCGCGGTGTCGCTGTCCTCGCCGAAGATCAGAAGAAGCCACGAACTGGGACGGGGATCCGGAATCCGGAACCGAATTACTCCATCCCGGAGGAGTTCCGGACGGTGCCCTTTAAATTGCCGGGCACCCGGACCTCGAGTAGAAGCCGGGAAAGGAACCCCCAGTTTGGACAACCTCCACCCGACAAGGCTTTTTTTTTTTTTCTCCAGGCCTTGAGCACTCGTTTCTATTCCGTAATGCTGCATTGACGGCGATAAACTCACAAGGAAGGGGACAGAGCCAGAAGCAGCCGCGATACGAATGCAGCTGCCTGGAGAAGCCTCTGCCCGCGCTTTCGCTGCCTGGCAGACGGGCTCCCAGCCGTCCTTCCAGTAATAATACTCACGTGCACTATTTCCACTGCTTCTTCTTCTCTTGCAGGGAACAGTGGTAGTGGTCACCCACTGGTGTCTGCTGGCACCGGCTCATCATCGGACTGGGATCGGGCTCCTCTCAGTGGATCCAGCTCCCTCCAAGAGACGAAGCACAGAACCAAAAGAGCCTCCTGTTAGGTTTCCTGGCCTTTCGTGGCATCTTCAGTAGTTTGCTTTCCCCTGCAAAGCTGGGGTTTTTTTACTTTAACGTTTTGGCAGTTTTGTTGATTGGTTGATATGTGGGCATTGTTTGTTATTTGTTGTTCTACAGCCTTGCACGCACTTTTCTCATTACGTTTTTTATTAAAGCTGAAAGAATTGGTCGAAACCTCCTTGGCCTCGCTGTTACCTGTAGTGACAGAAGACACGGTCACTTTGAGACGGGCGGCAGCTCCATGGCTTGACGTCGCTTCTGAAATCAACCTAACACGTCAGTAGAACTCACTGACACTGACATCGAGCATCCTTAGGCCGAGGCGTGCAGGGGGAAAGTTTCAACTATTTCAGAACAGGATATCCCTCCCAGTTAGTGTTTGTGGAGTCAACACACGCACACACAGAATTGTTTAAAAAATTTGCTGAGGAGGAAAAAAAAGCGTTCTCTGCTTTCCACGCTGAAATCTTTTACAAAATGTTATTTCCTT
>VWZS01007392.1:94130-108152 GCA_013397075.1 Rhabdornis inornatus | reverse complement strand
GCCCTGTCGATAAACGTGAGAAGCCGTTCTCTGCTTAGGGCGTCTAATGCTCTGAAGCCCTGTCCTCGGGGGGGAAGCAGAGAGCTCCCCTCAACCACTGCTCCTTGTCCTGAGCAGGCCTGTTCTGGCTTCTCCAGCTGGGCAAGGAGCACGTGGGGAGATGACATTGTCGTTTCAAGGCGCTAAAATTCTTTTTATTGCTCTAATGACCTACAACCTATTTTCTTTCTCTGAAGGATCCACTAAGACCTATTCTGTTTGAAACAGTCGCTGCGCATTCTGACTGCAGGCCAAGTAAGAGTCCTGCCAGAGGAAGTTTAACAATGAGTTTCAGAGAAGTGTGTGCATTCTGCGCTTAAAACATGCTCCTGGTCAGAAAGCCGGGTGTTCCTCGCGCGGCAGCTCTGCTCTCGTTCATCTCTGCTTCTTTTGGAGCAAGAGACTACCACTTTCACTTCGGTCAGTAACGCCAAATCAGGAAAACGAGCCTGCAGTGGTTCATGAATAATCGCGATAATTTGATGGCATCTGTCTCGCAGACCCGTTACATCCAGTAACGGCATCCACTCGGTCTTTTCAGAGACCAGAAGCATGGCATAATTATGTGCAGATACCAGGTTGGCTTTCCAGTAACAACGAAAGCTCAACCTCCTTCGGTCCAGCACTGGCACAGCGGTAGCAGGGGTAGAACTCTGTGGATGGGGAAGGTCCGCCCTCAAAGCCAAGCCGCACGGAAGGGACAGGCCAAGGGTGACGACGGCCGCTTCGTGCTGCTGCAGAGTGAGCGCTAGGTCAGGGGAGCTCCCCAGACACGATGCAGGGAGGCCCGGCGCACGCCTCACACCGACGCGAAGGTGCCGTGGGCACAGCCACCCACCCGCGGAGAGCGAGGGGAGAGGGGCGCGGAGCCACTTAGCATGGAGAGGAGTAATTCCGCGGCTGAGAATCTGGTGGGGAGCAGTGATGCATTGTGGAGGCGAGGCAGAGTGCCAGTGCTGGGAGATCCTTCTCGGCCCGTGCCGAGACGAGAGCCATGGAGGGCCAAAGCGGCGAGGATACCCAGATCCCCGGGCTTTTGAAACAGCAAGTCAACACCGAACTGTCTAGTGGGACCACCCGCACGGTGACCATCCCGCTGGGACGCTCATCTCCCTGGCCAACAAGACTGAAGAAAAAACAAAGAAACAGCAACAAAACAAACAAAAAACTCTGCACAACCCAAAACAGCTATACAAAAAACGCACAAAAAATTTCCGCCAAATAACCCACCTCCCTCAAGATCAGGACGTGAAATTAGGATTTCACAGGAGGCAGGTCAGGCACGCATCAGTGCCATGCATCGGCTGGGGGCCGATGCAACCTTCCCGAGCCGTTTGAAAGGCGTCGCCCGCGGGGCTCCTACTTGCCGGGTGGCTCCGCAAGGGCGCCCCAGACGGGTCCCAGTTCCTCGGCTTCACCCGCCGCAGGCAGAGGATTTCCGTGGCAGGACGTCGCTGGCTCCGTTCCCTCGGCCGGCGTGGGGCACGCGTGGGCCCGGTGGACACGCGTTGGCGCAGGCGATGCCCTCCGGCCGTGCTGCCGGCACCAGGCCCACTTGCCGCGGTTTCTGCGCGCCTCGGGCCGAACGGCATTACAAAATGCGGTACCGCGGGCCAATAAATTCCCCCAGCTCGACGCAGAGTAGGCTTCCCCCTTTAGAAGCTCTCCACGTGTAAAGAGGTATTTGGGTTGTCTCCGAAATAATAAATCCTAACAGCAGACAATAAAATTTACTATCACAGGAGTAACAGAAGCCTAAAATATTCCGAACATATTCCCTGAACAAATAGCATAATCCCTGGCACACTAGAACACATGGTTTGCTTCAAACAAGTTTCATTTTGTCATCGCATTGACTGTACAGTATTTCTCTTTGGGTGCAAGAGTGATTGATATCTTTGGAAGAATTGTTTGCAAGAACATGAAAGTTGCCAAAGCAAACACGTTGGAGGGAAGTGTGCAGAAGGGGGAGCAGAAGTATTTGGAGTAGATCTGGGTTTGGGGAGTTCACACAGAGGTGAGACAGCTAGAAGTAGAACAAATAAAAACATTCTGCACACTTCATCTAAATAAATTATATACAAAAATTTCCCTTTTGTAGCCGGCAACAGCACGGTTACCACACTTGCCTCATGCCCCTATAGAATGTGGGCTGGAAGCCAACTTTCTTCAGCTAATGATTTGTAACTTTTGCTCCACTTGAATGAGTCTATTAATATTTAGATCTCTCCAATTCTGCTCCATACAAGCTGTCAGCATTGTTAAACGAAATAATCTATTTACCTTCTGTTGTATGTGTCCAGCAGTGGCTTGCGTGGCTCCATAATGTACATTAATATGTTTTTCTTATGCTCCACTGCACTGGCCGAAGGCAAAACTTCAAGTATTCTGTTCTGTCGTTTTAAAAAATAATGTTTGACAAAACTCATTAGATAGCGCAAACTTCGGGGTGTTGATTTCATAACTTCCATTCCTGAAGGACAAATATTTATCTCAATTCTCTTTTTATCTCTGCCATCAACATCTGGGGAAAGCTGTTGTTCTGACTGGTTGAGATGGCCAGATCACAAGGGTACTTTGGCGGGAGATGGCGAGGAGTGCGTGTTTTCAGACACGCAGATCGCTGTCCCTCTGAAATCTCCCTTAGTAAAGCCCCTGACCCTTCGCGCCCCACCAGCACGGCGGCAGCGGCCCCCGGGGCCCTGGGAAAGGCCGTCCCCCAGCGGGGCGGGGTGGCGTGGGGCCCCTTGCATCAACCTGCTTCTACCGAGGCACCCGCGGGAAAAAAAAAAGAAAAAAAAGGAAAAAAAAAAGAAGGGAAAAAAAAAAAGAGAGAGAGAGAGAGAAGTGTCCACAGCTCCAGACATCTTCTCCGAGGGGCGGCTATGATTCTGTACCCCTTCCTGTGCGGAATTTTTACTGAGGTCTGGATTTCAGAGAAGCCTAACCCGTCTTCTACCCTCAGCTTTCCACTCTCTCTTCCCCGCTCCCCCCTTAAAAACATCTAATCTCCCACCACCTGCCTTCTTGACCAGCCTGAGGTGAATGGCACGACTGCACAAAAGACGTCCGAGGCAAAGACATAACCCAGACTAGAAGCAAAAGAGGAGTGGATAGGTGTCAGGGCATAGGTTTCAGCTAAACCTCTCATCCCAGAGCTCTGCCTCTCTGCTGCTTGCAGAAATTCCACAAGCGAACTTACTAAAAAACAAACAAGGAAAAATAATAAGAAAAAAGAGATAAAATCCCGGCGCTAACGAGGAAACTTACTGTATAATGCCCACGAGGAAAGTAATGTGAAACACGTAAAATGTAGACAAACAGCTCAGCCACCTGCTGATTGCAATGGACTACCAGGCACACAGCTGCAGCTGCCCTGGGTCTGGACACGAAGCTCTGTCCTCATCTGCTTGTTTTCCAAAAGAGAGAGGTCACCAGGATCAGTGTCTGTCTTTGGGCTCTAGAAATGCAGACAGTGGTCCTGGGAAGATACTGTACACTAAAATTAAGAAACACTAAAACTCAGTTAAACTCAGCAAACTCAGCTACCTGTCATGCAGTTCATTGATTCTTAGAGTCTGGGCACTCTTCCTGACTGTATCTTGGGCATCTCTGGGCTTGCATTGCGTGATGAAATTCCCTAGGTGCTCTGCGTGCTGGAGGGGTGTAGGCAGGGGCACAGCCCATGAGCAGGAGCAAGCGGCAAACCTGCCTTTTGGAGACTCTGTGTATGTGTGTGCGCGCTCTGTCTTACATCCTCTGTAACTCAGCGCGGCCCAGCAGGCTTGAAAAAGTTTCCTGCTCGTCCCCCAGGGGCAAATTCCTTCCTCTGACGGAGGGGTCTCCCCTCTCAATTCCGTAGGCGCGTCCCAAGGCCCTCAATCCGCGGTCCCCAGTGGGGCAGGAGTGAGATCATCTGAGAACATTTTATGAAGAGATGCGCTCTCTGCAGACGAAAAAATCTGTCCTCTGAGCTGGACTCACTTTTGGAGGGGGAAGGAAAAAAAAGATTCTATGTCCCTAAGGGAAGTCTTTGATCTGTTTTGACCTTGGGACTCGTCCTGTTCAATTCACGGGAATTAGACATGATACAGCGTGAGCAGCTCCACATATGTCCCTAAGGGAAATATTTGATCGGTTTTGTCCTTGGGACTTGTCCTGTTGAGTTCACTGGGATTAGACATGGTACAACGCGAAACAGCCCCCTGCCTGGCCGAGGAAGAGTGCGGCAGAGCCGGGACACTGCGGGAGCCACCCCGCTTCCCAACTGCCGGCTCATCCGGGTCTCGAGCAAGTCCTTCCCCCGCTGGTAACGTCGTCTGACTACCGGTACGAAGAGGAGCAGATCCTCTCAATTCTCTCCTGTTTCCCTCCCCTGCAGAGGGTTTCGGGATAAGGTGACTCTGGACACTTGAAAGATGGGGAAGATGTCAACTGGATTTCTGTGCCTGACGCCTCCGTACATCTCTCAGGAGATCCCACCTGCCAGAGGCTCAGAGGGGCCTCTACTGGGGCAATACGGGGAAAACGGGATGCGGATATATTTCCCTGGTAGATTGGACATTTCATCTAGAACGCCCACCGCATCATTCTCAAGAAGAAAAACAACAACAAATTTTTAAAAAATTAAATCCCAGCTTTATTCCTCTGCCGATGCTTGGTGCGCTGTAATCACCAAAGGCCGGGGTGTGAAATCCGCACCACCAGCCCCCTACCGACCCAATGGTACCGACGGGGCCGCCGCTGCACCTTCGTTTGCCGGCGCAGAGGCAGTGGGCTACGCCGGGTCACAGCCGGCTGTCGCGGGCTCGTCGCCTGCCGAGTCATGAGCGTGAGCTCTTTTCAGGCGCTTTTGGTCATATCTATCCCGTAAATTAAGTCATCTGTGTAACAGGCTCGAGTTAATGAAGAGAACATTTTCCTGATCCCTTCCTTCGCCAGCGCCAACCGTTGACTCGCCTTTATGACGACAAAATGTATCTCTGTCGTACGGAGAAGAAACGGCGCCGCAAATTCGCGAGGTGTCAGACTGAGTGCTCGGCTGAGGCTACCTTTCCCGGGAGCGGGGCGACCCGGGAGCTGCCCGCACCCCTCCGCACACCCCGCGGTGGGCGTAGAAATGCGTGTGTGGGTACTTAGGCGCGCGGTGGTGTTCTCAGGTTAGAGACGGAGGCACAGCGTACCCTGGGGAGGGGTTTCCAGCCGTTCTTCCTTCATTCAGCCCGGCGGCCTGTTGGAAGCTGCTGCTGTGCGTTGGGCATCCTGCAAGCAACGTTTGGGGGACAGGAGCCGTCATTTCCCTGGGTGACTTTTCCCCACCCTCCATCCTCCCCTTCTACACTGCACTGTTTTTTCTGAACAAGGCCAGCGGGGTGCAGCGAGGAGGGCAGCGGGGCAAGAAGGGAACCGGGCTACGCGCTCCGCACCTCTGCGTGCGAGGGGAGGATGGCGACGGCTTTTCCCCTTCCCCGAGCTCCTGACTGGCTTGCAGCAGGAAGCGGAGAAGGAGCTGCCCAACCTTAACCTATCGCGACCTCTGAAAAGGAATCCAGGAAGAAGAGCCTGTGCCTGCCGTCAGGAAAAAACAGGGACGAAACACAACGCTTGCGGAGAAAGACTTTGGCCTAGCACCATTTCTCTGCCCCGTTTTTGTAGCTCCGTTATCTTCTTTTCCCCTTTCCAACTCACTCCCCCGCCCCCCCACCTTCTTTCTCTTTTGGAGGTGGGGGCGGGGTTGAGGGGAAAGAAAAAATTCTGCTGAACAGAGAAGCCAAGACGGGGAAGGAGTTCCTTTTGACTGTCCAGGGTGATCTACCCAGGCCCTCTAATTAGAGAGGGATCCAGGGTGGCGTTAGTTTCCAAACATTTTAATCGAGCTTTAAGCAGAGCTCTTTTCAATAGCAGGAGATAAATGTAGCAACTGTTACCGTACCCCTGAATGGCCACCTCCCATGGCGGGCATTCAGCTTTCCTTTCAGAAGCCCTAAGCAGTTTAGTCTATGGACCCAGCGACACTCCACATATCTTCTAATTAGTCTAATTAGAAAGGTGGATTGATAGATACAGGCAAGACACAGTTAAGTTAGGAAGATGCTCAATGTTACCAGTCTGTGCTGGGGAACCTCTTGTTCTCAGTATGAGGAAAAAAAGAGATAAAGGAAATAAAAGGAAAAAGAAAAAGAGAAAAAGAAAAATAAAAGCAAGAGAGGGAGAGAAAAAAAAGAAGAGAGAAGAGAGAAGAAAAAAGAAAGAAGAAAGAAGAAAGAAGAAAGAAGAAAGAAGAAAGAAGAAAGAAGAAAGAAGAAAGAAGAAAGAAGAAAGAAGAAAGAAGAAAGAAGAAAGAAGAAAGAAGAAAGAAGAAAGAAGAAAGAAGAAAGAAGAAAGAAGAAAGAAGAATCCCGGAGCCTGACAGGAAGAACAAGTCCAGAGAAATCTGACGGGAAGGGGCTGCTGTCTCTTAATTGAAGGGAAGATACAACTGAAGTGCTTCTCCTGGCTGAATTTTCCCCCGATCCGGGTTGGAAGCACTCCTCGCTGCACGACACAGCCGCGGGCCCTCGCCGGCTGCTTCCTGGGACACGGGGTCCTAGGCTTACACAGATAGGGAGAGGAAGGAAGAGAAACAGAAGGGACCGAAAGGCGGCCACCTTGACCCATCACCTCCCGTGCTGTCGCCGGGGAGACGTCAGCCGCGGAGACTCGTCGAGCGGAGGCAGCACGGGTGGCTCAAGGAAGGCTGAACCTTTAATTGGGCGATAAATCAGGGAGAGGAGCATGGGGCAGTGCGCGCAGATGTCAAAACAGAGGAAAAGTCAGCATGACAGGGCAGGGCCTCCTCGCTCCCTCCGCCGTTAATGTCTCCGCGTTAACTCTCCTGCCCTCAGACGGGAAGGGAAGAAGAGGGGAGAGGGATAAAGCAGAGCCCGCGAATCTCGAGTCATCTCGGCCACGGTGGGGAACGGGGCCACGCATGTTATATTCTACGCTCTATGCTCCGAGCAAGTTTGTGCACCTGTGGGCCTTCTCTTTCTCTTTCTTCTGCCAGGCCGGTACAAAAGCCAGCAAGAGAAGCTTGGGAACTGCTCCCACCTCTCATTTCGGCATTCAGTGATAATTGAGCTCCCACTCCTCTCCGTCCCACTCTCCTTGCTCCTTCTTCCTCTACCTGCCTTTGTCCGCACATGCTCGATTTCTGGCAGATTGAGATTACCGACCAAATTACGAGCTCTTTCAAATTCAATATTTACCTCGGGAAAAGGGGGTGTGTGTGTGTCTGTGTCTGTGTGTCTGTGATTACAATCCAGCTTGTCAAAGTCCCTAATCAAACTGCTGGCGAAAGGGGATTCGTAGACAAAAGGAAACAATGGCAGTCTCGTTAGATCATTTTTCTGGACATTGTTTATGGTCTGGAAGGGATCAATCGTTTCAAAATGTTACGAGTAAAAATGATCCTGTGTGGAATGCAGCTAATCCTTTTAAGTTCCTGTCAACTGTTTCCACTCAAAGAATCCGATTTTCCAAATCAAAGGTGCAGAACTCAATTGCCGAGGGATTTATAGCGTCGGCACCGGGCTCCCCTCACCCCACACGCCCCCGCGCGCCCCACGGTGGGTGTCGACGGCAGGACGGGACTGGGCCGAAGGTTGTCCTCGTCGAGGGGAGTTATGAACCCAGAGAGCTCCGTCGACGGCAGCAGTGGTCTGCTCTACCGGCGGGCGGCTGAGACAGACCTGTTAGGACGACAGCGTACCTGGGGCCGGGAGGAGGCACAGAGCACGGTCCCTCCTGCCGGTCTTCCGACAGCGTCCCCGGCTCCGCCCCGGCACGGCCGCGGGGCTTTGTGCCGCTCACCCGGGCGAACCGCGCCGTCTTGCAGCCGCAGGCACAGCAGCATCTCCGGGACCGGGTTCAAAATCTCTTGTGGAAGCTCTAGGTTTGGCTTGCCCATGTGTTAGCAAGTTGTTGCGGACTCCTTCTGTGTGGGGAGGAGGCTGGAGGGGAAGAGTGTCTTTTTAAAAGCAAAAACATCCATTCCACTCCACATTTCTTGTCGGTAGCCCCGCTCCGGTGCGCGGGACGGGGGATCTGCCTTAGGGGCAGACTGGTGGGACTGGGGATTCCGCCGAAAATTACCGGCCGCCGGATGCTAGAGCACCAGGAGGAGAGACATCGCAATGGAAGTAGGGCTGAAAGCGATCTAAAGCGGTTAATTTTCAGAGAAGCCCTTTGGCTTCTCATACAGAAGAGAGAAGCAGAAGGGAGGAGGTCTGCGGGGTGTCCGGCTGCCGAGGCTTGAGGGACAGTGCGAGGATACATACTTGAGTGCGCTGCCCCATCGGCCGCGTCGTCTGCACGGAGAAAGACAGGTTAAGGATCTCCATTAAGGAGAGAGGGATGTTTGACAGAGCCCACCGAGCAGCCCCAGACGGCCTTTTGTGAAATCAGAGGCAGGCTGGAAAGAAAGTATACTTTTTTTTTCCCCATGGTCTGAATTTCTGATGCTGTCCATTTTCGAGGAAAGTCAACTGATATATCTGATATGTCTGATGTATCTGGCCCTCCTCGCTCGGCACCGGATATCTTTTCTCCTTTTTTCCCGCTCACTAATGGCTCTTTTAATCGTCTATTTATTCGAAGAGGCTGTTCTTCTCTACCCACCCCTCTCCCTTGTGCATCCGACAGGTGGAATTTCACTGTATACCCGTATATCAGAAAGCTATCTGTTTCGTCTGATTGTTGATGAATAAGCAGATGTCACAGTGTTTATTTTACAAAAAGAAAACTCAGGGAAGCCACCTCATTAATCTTGATTGTATGTATTTAATGTATCTCGTATATACAGGTGTGCATGTACTCCCCTGCAATGAAAATAAAGAAGCAGTCCTATGACCACTGCGGGTACGAAGAGACATTCACGGTTTTTTAAAGGACTTGCCGAAGCCTGGGCATTAGCAGGAGTGATGACCGCAGTGCGGGAGCTGGATGGTGATATCACCGGGTGCGAGAAACACACTCCTGAATGTTCAGACGCGTTTCGATGCTCTCACATAGTTTCCTGTTGCACGCAGGGGACAGAAATACCTTCAGATTTACCGTAGAGATAAGGCTTTCCCAGCCTTAAGAAACGAATTAATGCAACAACTGAATTATCTAATTATCCTTTTGCTTCTAACACAAATTGCATAATCTGTCGTCTAAATATGGGGGCTCGCAGATTTCTGCATGCCGTTTACGTTTTATCAGCGAAAGGGAAACAGAATCAATTCAACAGGTCTCCTGTGGCTTAGAGGAAGGGCAAGTTTAATTATTTTGATTACAAAAATTAAAAATCCATAACTACAAATTTCCTTCTGGATTTAGCCCAGCGGTAGAATTTCTGAAATTGACTAGACACCACGCTTTAAAAAAACAAACAAAAACCAAAACAGCAGCAACAACAACAACAAAAACCCGCCTTTCGCCCAGTCCAGCCTATATGTTTTTCTACATTTTGGGCGCTGCGGCGCCCAGGCGATAGGCCTCTCCGTGACGCAGAGTGCAGCGGGTGCCTCTGTGTCTCTCTCACTGCTGCACTGAGGGCACATCTTCGTACGCTATGCATCTTCCGTGGGCTTCCCGCGGTGATTCCCGCGGAGACGCCTCCCGGTGCCTCCCCGCTCACAGGCGCGGGCTCGGCGGAGGCTCTGCTCCGCTGCGCCGCCGCGCACAGCCCGCGGTGCCACCAGCACTGCGGCAGCCGGGCTGCTCGCGAGTCCGGCCCAGGGGCTCCCCGTGCGTGCCTTCCCAACCCCGCAGCCTTTGCCTTTGTTGTTGTCGGTCGTGCCGGTAACTGAGCGGCGAGCTGAGCCAGGCGTCTAGGAAGGGGCCGGCGTGTCCCCAGGGCCGGCTGCCCACAGTACACCTCCAGGCGGGGGGGACTGGTGGCGGGGGAACAGAGTTCTTCCGCAAGTGAAAAACAAGAGCAAGAGGTTTACCGACTTGGAACTCGCGTTCATATCCCCGTCTCTTCCCAAAATCGACGGGCACTCAGCTACGCAATGAGGCACCGAGCACAGTTGTTGCCACAGCGTGGATCCGGCAGCAGCTTGTTACCTTCTGAAATGCCGTTCTCCTGCACACGCGTACACACACCTCTGCGTGAACGTCTCCTCCACATCTTGGGTGTGCTTTGCAGCGCAGGAAGGGGCAGAGAACAGAGACCCAACGGTCGCTGCTCGACGTGACTCTCACAGTGAGGGTTAGAAAGGAGAAAGAACTTTTGGAGAAGGGTGGAGAGGCCTTGCAGTCACTTGCAGCAGGTTACTGGGGCTTGGGGGTGAAGAACGGCGGAGGCGAGCACCTACCTGGTCGGGATGCACCTAGCTTGACGCACGTGGCAGACAGTCCCTGCCGGTGCTCGGTTCCGATGGTGTGTGCGGCCCATCGCCGAGAGAAGGAGGGGAAATATCACTGGAGGTGGTGAAGCCACTGTGAGCAAGCTGAAAGACGGATCTGCAGTGGTTAGCAAGTTCCAGAGCAGAGAGGGTTTGGCATCGATCATAATTTCCATTACTTCTGTCAAATACAATATTATCAGAGACTACAGCAGTACTTACTGTAAGTACTAATGGAAAGTACTACATACGGAGTGGGGTCTCAGGGCCGTGACAATGGACAGTTAAACCAGATCCACTTTTCCACAGATCCCCCGAAAAGGCCTCAGTCTCGACGGGGCCGACCAGTGCACTCTGCTCTCGCCACCAGCGCTGCAAGAAAGGAAGGAGCTGAGAGCAGGTGAGGGCCTCGCCCCCCTCTTTCATCATCCAGACTTGGTGATGGGGCCGGTCCTGGGTATTTGAAACCAGCCCGCAAGCACGGGATATGCACCCCGCTGACCCCCGGGTCTTCTCACCGCACCTAAAATACAAACCAGACAGAAGGTGTGGTCCAAAGGAGCTGTGGGTGGGGAAGGTTTGAGTTGAGAGCAGCCTCAGGGCCGGGGAGCTGTGCACGGGGGCCACGGGGCTCGGCCGGAGCCCCGGGCTGCGCCGCCTGTCGCAGCCCATGGCAGTGTCGACAGAGTGGGCACGACGTCCGGCCCCTCTGCACAAGGCTGCGGGAGCGCTTCTGCGGGAAGGGCAGGGTGTGTGGACGTTCAAAATAATCATCTTCGAAAACAGGGAGGGAAAGGGAAACCTCTTTTACAGGGGATGCGGGAAGGGACCTAACACAGTGCTGCTTAAGAGAAACGTTATACGAGATACTCGAAACATTTTTTTTTTTTAAAAAAAACTAGTTAAAAATATATAAATCACCCATCAGAAACAAAGAGCTATGTGGAAGGAAACATTTCTGGATAGAGACACTGTGTGTGGCATAAAAGACGATTGAATACATAAGGGCTTCATTAAATTCCCAATAGATAACATTTGGCTAAATCTATCCCTAGATTAAAACTCCGCATAATAGCACCATAAACTAAAAACTTTCTTTTTGTGTGGTCCTTCAGGATGAACTGATTGAAACATTAGCCCCTCATAGAGCAATCCCCTCCCAATTCAGATCCAGTAATTCGTCTCAGCCCTACGGGGATAAGATGAGCAAGGAAACGGGTTAATGAATCCACACTTTGTCTCCGGGAGGAGAAGGAGGCGATACTATACTGCATGTCCTACCAGATTGTTTATTAGGGCCCAGACTGTTTTGGAGGAATTGTTCGTCCGGGCTCAGTCCTTGCGAGGACGACACTGTCAGCCTCTCTGTTAGTCTTGAAAGCCGCGGAGAGCATGGCGGGCTATTAGCATGCGAATGGGGCGCTGCGGCCCGGCGGTGCTGCGAGCTCATCAAAGGGCTGTGGGGCCGGCGCCTTTTCTGGTGGCACCTGCTCCGGGGCAGCAGCGGGGAAACAGGGACCCTCGGGACCGGGACCGAGGCTAGGCGGCTTCCCCGCCGACTCGAGGAGAACAGGCAAAAGGGTCCTTCACCACGACCCTAGACCTCTTCCTCGACGCCCTTTTCCTTACAGAAAAAAAAAGAAATCTATACCACCTACTGCAATTTGCTCCTGTCAGCTTCCCTACCAACTCCCAAGGGAAGGTCCGCACGAGATGCAGGCAACCGGCGAAAAGCATGGAATGAACAAGTGGCCAAGCAGTTTACTTGCCATATACATCTCTGAGGAGAACTGAGGGACGGGCGGTGGCCACACTCGGACCCCACTGTCCACCGGCCTCGGCCGGGCTGGGCTCTGAGTGGGGGAGGTCGCCGGGCTCTCCAGGGTCTACTGCGGAGAAGCCAAGAGAAACAAACACAGGGTGGGTCGCCGGAATCTACCCTTCTCATGTAGCTGCTCGTGAAAATCGCTAGGATTCGAGCAGACAGAACCCAGACTGAGGGCCAGCAGCATCCCTCCTCGGGGAGCCTCGCACCGCCACACGGTCACAACTGCCTTCTCCCCCGCAAAACCTTTCCCTGCTTGATCTGGCTCTTCGAGGGGGGCCTCTGCTTAGCTCGGTACTCCGCGCTGCACCGGCCCGTCGGCCCGGCGTATCCCCCGGCCTGTCCCGAGGAAAGTGAATTAATCGGTCTCTCGTGAAAAAGACGCGCTCTCCCCAGAGGATACGCACACGGTGCCTCTGGGGTATTTTCCCTTTTGTTTTAGAAATTAGAACGGACTTTACTTCTTTTTCTGCTGAGGAGCCCGGGACACTCAGAGACGCCTTCCAGCTCCAGACTGCAAATGGAGCCTAGGAGAGATCTTATGTCCAGTCCTCCTGCTTTTTGAAACCCACTATTTTAACACAGCATTGCTACAAACAAAACAGAGAAGCACCACTTTTCCACCTACGAGAATATTTAAAATCAAGGCGACGAAGTACTTCTACATGTAAAACCCCTCCTTACCCCAAAGAGCACTAAAAGGCATCCCTCCCTTTTTTTTTTTTTTATTATGAAAATTCACATAATTGATCCCCGAGTCTCCTAAATCGTTATAAATACAGTCGCAGTTGAAAAGCGCCTCCCTGGTTTGAAAAATGCATATTCCTAGCCCACAACAAGCATTCATACACCTATTCTTAAAACATGAGATTCTCTTTTCCATATATAACCTCTGAATATTTGAGGCCGGATTTTTAGTTAAAAATTTTTTTAGTCTATAAAATAGATATCTATCGACCTTATGCTGTTAAAAACGAGTGTTTGGAATCAGAAAAGCTGCTTTCATGGATTGTTTTGTTCATTTAAATATCCTTACTTCGACAGCTTATAAACTTAATCAACTCGTCACACGAGGATTTTACAAAGCGCATTTTATATTTTATGCATTGAAAAGTAGAAACACATGCCACTATTATCGTCACAGAAACATAAGTGTCTAGAACAAATCTCTCTTAAGTTCAATGCATGCCCTTTATTAGTAGTATTTTCCTTTGGGCCTCTTGGAAACCAAACTATGATGCAGTTGTGATTTAAAACACACTCAAAAGTATAAAAATAGTTTTAAACCGGCTTTTTAATCAGTCTCCTGATTGGTGCCTTACAGAACTGGGCTTTACTCCCTCCAGAGAGACCTATTTCTATTTATCCCCTCTTTCATTCCTGCTGTTTTTTGTAGAGTGTTTTTTTGTTTTGTTGGGAGGTTGGTTTTTTGTTTTGTTTTGTTTTGTTTTGTTTTTTTTTGTTGGTGCTGTGTTTTGTTGTTTTTTAATTTTTTTTTTAATTTTTATTGTTTGGTTTGTTTTGGTTGGGTTTTTTTGTTTGTTTGTGGTTTTTTTCTTTCTTTATCTTCTAGGGTTAACAACGAATTGACTGTAAAGACTGTATTTTTATTTTCTTCTTTGCAGTCAAATCTGCACATAATAAATTTCAAGCTAGAATATTCCTTGACTATTGTGCTATTAATCCCAAAGAAAAAAAACCAGTGTCCCAAAGAAAGGAGAAGTGTTAAGGAGGAAGGATCCAAAGCCAATTGTTTGGCTGGGCTCCTTTGGTCTTTGGGTTTGG
>VWZS01007392.1:19266-92203 GCA_013397075.1 Rhabdornis inornatus | reverse complement strand
AGGAGAGGGGAGGAGGCTGGCGAGGAGGGAGGGCGTAGGGGATGGCTCACTGGGCCTTAGGAAACGCGGTGAAAAGGCTGGGGCTTAGTCCCAGGGAGGGCGGCCTTCCTCCCCGCCTTATAGCGAGGGGGCCATCACATGGCTCCCGGCGTCAGACCCTGGCGGGGGGAGAGGCGCCGTGTCTCCCCCCCGCAAGAAGGGCGCCTCGCCACCGTCCCGGCTCCCCGGGCCTCACCCCATCCATCTGCGGGGCTGCGGGGATGCCGGTGCCATATTTAGTGGAAAAGGGGGGAAATAAAGATAACACTTGATCCCCCGGGAAAAAAAAAAAAGAAAATAAAAAGAAAAAAAAAAGGTGAAAAAAAAAGGTGCAAGTCTGCCGCAAAGTGTGGGAGCATCTTCCCAGAAACCCTCCGGAGGGTCTAGAAGCTTCTCATCATCCGGGGCTGCCCTCAGAGACGGGGTGCTGCTTCCCGTGAGAAAGGAAAGGGGGAAAAAAAAATCAAACTGGAGAGGGAGATGGTGAGTTAGTAAACTTCAAACTTGCGTCCGCGGAATGGTTTAGAGACAGCCCTTCTACCTCTCCGCCGTCACTCTCCAGAGTTTAATTTACTTTAGAATGAAATAAAATACCTCTCGATGTTGACCTCACAAGCTCTAAAAGAACAGCCTCCAAATCACACCACTATTCTCAGTTTAATTGTAAGGCTATGGCTACTAAAGAGAGAGAAGCAGCTCCCTCCATTATGAGAAACACTAACAGAGAATTAGCGTTACCTCCTTTGTATGCAAAGGAGATAAATTCACTGCCCTTTAGAACTGGACTTTCGCTTTAAGTAGGAGCAACACCTCTGAGAAAGCGACACAGGATTGCTTGCTAATTTAGTGGCACTGTTCCCCTTTTCAGGTGATCTATAAGACGACGGAAGACCGGGGCCCCCTTTACGTAAGGGCTGGGCAGGGGAAAAAAAATAAACAAAAACTCCACCAAAGAACCCAAACAAAATAAAACCCCCACAAATTTGGACAGAATGCAATTACCATGGTCTTAAAAAGAAAGGCTTTGAAAAATCCCATCGTTCCCAGTTCTGGCAGGATAAACCGCAATCAGGATCCGACTGGGATAGGAGCAGGGAAGTATTTCGTTCTTAGGCAGAAATCGTCGTAAGAAGGGCAGACTGATGCATAAAATCTTACTGATAAAATCTCGCTTTGCAAACAACGTACACACCCAATTTCTTGAAACATGTTTTCGATATACTGTCCTAACCCAAAGTTACAAGCCACCCTGTTTCAAACCCAGTTCCATGGATTTACAACATAATCCTTTCTACTATTTCCAAATAATCCTATTTATATTTTGTTCACTACTAAGGTGCCTGCAAGACAATAAAACCAAAAGTTACAAAACAAGGAAGAAAAAAGTAAAGAAAAGGAAAAAAAACCCCAGACCTCTAGACCTAGCAACTGACTACTTTTTTTTTCTGTAGAAAAATAGATATCACTAGAGATTTACAGTCCCCACACTTCATAAAATCTCTCTTCGAATTAGTTTTGAGGTCCTAGGGAAGCTACTAAAAGAAATGGAGACAGGATTTTTCGTCTTCAAGAGGTTTCTCGTCTTTACAAAGAGTATTTTAGCTTTCTGCTTCCTTTCCTCCACCTTTCATTCATTTTCTTCTTCTAGTTTGAGCGTTTAAAACCACCTTTTAAAAATTATGCTCTTAAGTATGAAGAACGGTGAAGTTTAAAAATGCACGGAGAAGAACCACTGTAGAGACAAACCAAAAGAGCCGGGATCTGCCCTCGATCCTCTGCTAGCAGAACGCAGGGGTGTTTCTCTGAGCGTGTGACAGCGGCTCTTCGACAGCACCGAGTTCCCGGGAGCCTCGGCTGGGGTGCGGGTCTTTCTGGACGTGGCCGATCGGGGTGGCCTCGGGAGGTGATGGTGACCCCTCTGGAAGGCTTGGGCAACACTGCAAGCTCGTCTGTCGCTGCAGGGTGTGTATGTTGTGTGTGTGAGCTGCTGAGGAGATTCCTTTTTGGGGGTCAGTTGAGTCAGCCTCCAGTGCGGGCAATCAAGACCTGATGTTACTTCAGTCCCTGGAGATAGTGGCTTGTCTTTGAGTATCTTCGGATCGTTCCCGTCCTAATCCCGGCAGGTGCCGTTTCAAAAAGACAAGAAAGAAAAGGAGGAAGGAGCGCAGCGGCGGCTCAGCCGTGAGTGGCACTTCCCCCGGTAAAGCCGGGCCAGCGGCGGGGCCGCGGGCTTTGCCCTGTCCCTCACCTCGCGGCCAGTCCCGCTCCGCGCCGCTCCGCTCCGGGGGCTGCTCTGCGCGGGCGGGGGATGCCATCTACCGGCAAGGAGCGCCGGCTGTGGGACGCCGTGTGCGGGGGCACGGGGCCCGGCGTGGCCTCCCCGCCCAAAGCAGCCCCCGAGAAAGGCAGGGTCAGGCAGGAATCCCCTGCTCAGCGACTGAGCGGGACCCCGAGACCCTGAAGAAAGGAGAGTTTTGGAGGGGACGTAAGAACAGGCCCTCCGCGAAATGGCTGGAACTTACTCGACCACCTTACCATCTCCATCCCATGGGTCTCTGCCCACATACCCAACCAAATGACCACCCTTGACCCAGAGTCTTGGGGGCTGTGTTCTAGGTTTTCCTGATAGTTGTGAAAGATCTGATACATCATGCACCTAAAACCATAGCTGCATAGAAGCAAGATGAGAAACACAGTTACCCAGCTAAGGTTTATACTTCTTAAAATTGTTTGGGCAAATTATTAATTAAAAACTCAAAATTAATATAATCTGTGTCTTTTTGTTATATATTATACACACAATTCCTGCATGCATATACAGAACATCCCCATCTCATCAGTGCAGCCCAGAGCTTTATCAAAAATCAAAGATTACCCTGGGCACTATTTAGGGCATTTTCAAGCAGCCACACTGGCACTCTGGCTGAGGTTCTCTGAGTTTTCTGGAGCTGCAGAACTGGACTTTTTCTTAATGTATAGAACCATTTCTTGAATAATTTATGTCTTCTGTGAATGTCATGTCTTGGGTCAAAGATTGGACTGAATTCTGAGCTGCTTGTCATGGAATGAATAAATGCTCCAGCAATGACCTTGCAAAAGGATGGTGGTGTCCATGACAAAGGCAGTAACAGTGACAGCTGTGGTCTTCCTTGCCCATTATAAAAGTGACCACCATTTTATCTCCACTTTTTGGGTATTTATTTTCCTCTACTCTTGCCACGCAGTTTTGGGGAAGGTAACAATTCCTTTAAGCCTTCTGTGGAGGCTGGGATTACAACGTCTGTGTAATCACAATGCAGAGGGTTGGCAGCAGTCACCCGAAAAACTGAAGAAAAATCTGGGGTTCCAACCATGTCTGCTGCTGAAAAATGGTTTACCACCCTCAGAGATGATCTCCCCTCTACCCTTGTCAAACATTTCTTTCTTCTTGAACAAGTTGGTTTGGTTTATTTGCTTGGTTGGGTTAGATTTTGTTGGGGTTTTGTTTTGTCTGTTAGTTGGTTGGTTTGGGGTTTTTTTCCTCCTTGTTCTATAATTCTTGCAGGACATGTACATTTGCTCTGACAAGTGAAAGTCACTTCCTATAAGTCCCTTTGGGCTTCTAATTTCTGTAAAAATGTGATTGAGTGTTCTCATGATGTTCTGATCTTAAGAAACATTTTTATCAGATTAGACCAAGACCCATCTAGCAGCATAAACTGACTTCAACATCAGCTAAGACCAGATGTTTAGGGAAGAATATAGGAATAAAACAGGTGTGTAAAATTGATTCCTAGCTGCCAGAAACCTAAGTTGCAAGTTGTTTGTTTGTTTTAAAGCAGAGATAATATCTGAATTTAATAGTCTGTGAGAGAATTTATTCCACTAATTTGTCCAGTCATTTTTTGAACTCATGTACATTTACACCACTAAACATATTCTGTGGTGAAATGCTTCTAAGCTCTAACCATGAGCAGTAAGAAGCATCTCTTTTCATTAGCTTTTTGCAAGTCATCTGCCCATTTAAATGTGACGCGCTCTCATTTTTGTGCTAGAAGAGACAAGGAACAAGTGTCATTAGACACTTACTCGCTGCTCTTCATGACTCTGCAGATTCTATCACAAATATTTTTATTGGTCACTCTTTTTACATGCTGAGGAGTTCTCCTTCAGAATCACTGGACTAGCACAGAAATAAT
This sequence comes from Rhabdornis inornatus, assembly GCA_013397075.1. Lineage (NCBI taxonomy): Eukaryota > Metazoa > Chordata > Aves > Passeriformes > Rhabdornithidae > Rhabdornis > Rhabdornis inornatus. The sequence continues at coordinate 87,986 of VWZS01007392.1, read as the reverse complement.
TATGTATTTCTGACAATCTTTGTCATTCTCTCCACTTTTTCCCTCACTCATCTCATCCCTATTGTTTTCATAATATTCCTTCAAAACAGCATGAGATTCTTAAATTTGCTTTACCAGTTTTAATTTCAACTTATTATTTCTACTCTTTTAAGCCAGTAACTATTCCCAGTGCTGGTGGAAGGATACCAGATCTACAAAATGAAACACTGGCTGCCAGAGCTGATATAGCAGAGTACTTCTCACACAAAAAAAATCACGCTTGTTTAGGTTTCCCTTAATTTTATAACTTGACCAACTACTGAAAACCTTTCTAATATTTTCCACATAAGCCCTAGTTTTTTTGTTGTAGACAAGCTTCAGCAAACTAGGAGGGAGATCCCATAATTAGTGCCTCAAATATCTGAGATATTTTCCATTTCATTCTGTAGAGATGGAAGTAAGCCCCGAAGGAGTACAAACTCATGCATAAATGCAGTGAATATTGGCAGGTATATTCTTTGTTCACTTGGAAATCCTTGGGGATAGCTATATTGTGATCAAAGACAAAGAAGATCAGTTTTTCTATCTAGAACTTAGTTGGTAATGGGTTCCTGCCACGACTCGAGCAGAAATAACACTAGCTGTTGCAGAAGGAGAAAGGCACTTGCCTTGTCCAGCCTTTCCACCTCTTGCCATCTATGCTTACCACTTAATTCCTGCCGAGCAGCAGCTGGACCAGGAGTTCTAGAAAATCAAAGAAACCAAATCCAGAATGAATAAGAATTTTGCAGCTGCCAAGACATTAGTCAAAGGTAGCATGATGGCACCTACACGTCTAAAGTGGGCCAAATTTAGTCCAGATTCATCCTAGGCTAAATGTGATACATTACACATTTACATGCTGAGGTTGGGTCATGCTGTCTCAACAATATCAATATTTTGACTTGTAAGTGTTAATTCTTTAAAGACAATACAAAGACCACTGTCTTAGCAGAGGTCAAAAGATTTCTGTGACTATGACTTGAAGGAATAAACTGTTTGTCGAAGTCTCTCATATCTGTGCATAAATTTAAGGTACCACCTTTTTCACACATAGCCAGTAAGGAATATAGTGACTTCTACCTCTTACTTATTTTCTAGCAAGATATTTGTTATTGACTAAGACTAACAGGCAAGCCTTTCTTGGTGAGCTTTGAGCAGTTTTATTAACATGGACTTGTAAATGTCCTCCAAAGCCCATTTGAACCATGCACAAAGGCAGAGGATTCTTGATGTAGCCCTTCTCCAGCTACTCTCCAGTAGGACTCTGCAGCGTGTTACAGAGAGAGGCATCCCAGAAGTCATGAAAGGCTTGTTATATGTCTTGAAGCCCAGGTATTCTGGGTTGCTGAGTTTAAAAGCTACAGACATGGTAAGAAAAGAACAGTTTGCTGGGTAGCAGCCTCTCTTCCTTGTCTAATTAAAGCCTATTACAGATCAACCCTGTGACACATGATACAATATGGTAATACATGAGATGAAAACAGCACCAGACTTAAGTTCAATCTTTCTGGGCTACTATCAATGGTTATATATTTTATATCCCTTTAAAAGTTACTAATGCTTCAGTGAGTCTTATGTCTAGATATCTGCAGATGATTTCTTTTCTATTCATCTCTCTCTCAACACTTTTGGTTCTCTACTCCATAATGCTGCTATCTTCCTCCATTAAATTACTAACACAGATGGGTATTTGCAACATTACTTAGTGCTTTTCCCCTTCCTGCAGTTAAATACAGCATTTTTCTGAACAAATATTTCCAAATGAAATATTGATTATCAGATTTCCTTTGCTGCCTTGTTGCCTCTGATAATCAGGACAAATATTACTTCACTATAGCCTGATCACTTATGTATATGACCTGTGATTAGCACCCTCAATGATACTAACACCTCTCCTCCACATGCCCTGTTATTACTTGGCACTGGCCATGTATATGACCAGTGATTAGCACCCTCAATGATACTCCACCTCTCCTCCACATGCCCTGTTATTACTTGGCACTGGCCATGACTTTTAGGAGAGCTTTTCCACTGGCATTTTGAGAGCAAATGTCATTATTCTGCCTTTAAACTTCCATATAATTTAGGAAACAAATTTTCCAAGTAACAATATTAATGATCTTCCTCAACTCCTATGCTGTTTCTGTGTAGCTAATGAACTTTCCCTTAGCAATGTATATTCTTTTATGTTTTTGAGGTCGTGACTTTCACCCTTTTTCAGAACTGAAAAGGTGCTTACTGAGCTCAGGGTCCATCTCAGTGGTACAGGCGTTGGATCTGCTTCATTTCTCGATAGAAGTTCTTCAGCTACAACTAAATCCAGGTTTACATTTATATTTCCCATTATGGAACTACAAAAGAACAACTGAAGAAAACAAGCTGATACTATTTTAGCATGCTAAAACACTTTTTCTCAGATGTTAAGTTTGTTTTTTGAAGGTCTCGTGTTTGACCCACGAAATGTAACCAAATGTAACCAAATCTTAGAGTCCCTTGACTGCCACTCTTGAATCACTTTAGCTGAGTCCTGATACAACTCAGCGATGTGGTTTTCATCACGGTTTGTCTTAAAAAATCTCACACCACAAGACATATGAGATCATATCTCTAGATCAGTTGATCCTAAAATGCCAGCTGGATCACCATTTTCTACAGTTCATATCTCAGAATGATCTTTATGTGATTACTTTTCACTTCAGTAGTTTAGTCTAATAAAATATTTTGCTTGCTTGTAATCATAATTTGGCCAAGAATATTAATAATTCTGTTAATAATTAATAATAATTCTAGACTATTTAATATATATTTATGGCAGACTGACAAATCTGAAGCAGATCAATTTTTACTTCCAATAGCTTGCAGTAACTCAGGTTTGTTTTGTTTTTTTTCATCTCAGATGTCTTCACTTTTGCTGCAGTTATATTGGCAGTTTCATCCTGCAATAAATTTATAAGCTTTCTTTCTAGTTCCTAAGAAACTGTCTCTTCCCCAAACTATCTCCAAACTCTCCTAAATCTGCTTTCCCCCCCCCCCCCTTTTGAATTATGTACTGAGTTNTATTACAGATCAACCCTGTGACACATGATACAATATGGTAATACATGAGATGAAAACAGCACCAGACTTAAGTTCAATCTTTCTGGGCTACTATCAATGGTTATATATTTTATATCCCTTTAAAAGTTACTAATGCTTCAGTGAGTCTTATGTCTAGATATCTGCAGATGATTTCTTTTCTATTCATCTCTCTCTCAACACTTTTGGTTCTCTACTCCATAATGCTGCTATCTTCCTCCATTAAATTACTAACACAGATGGGTATTTGCAACATTACTTAGTGCTTTTCCCCTTCCTGCAGTTAAATACAGCATTTTTCTGAACAAATATTTCCAAATGAAATATTGATTATCAGATTTCCTTTGCTGCCTTGTTGCCTCTGATAATCAGGACAAATATTACTTCACTATAGCCTGATCACTTATGTATATGACCTGTGATTAGCACCCTCAATGATACTAACACCTCTCCTCCACATGCCCTGTTATTACTTGGCACTGGCCATGTATATGACCAGTGATTAGCACCCTCAATGATACTCCACCTCTCCTCCACATGCCCTGTTATTACTTGGCACTGGCCATGACTTTTAGGAGAGCTTTTCCACTGGCATTTTGAGAGCAAATGTCATTATTCTGCCTTTAAACTTCCATATAATTTAGGAAACAAATTTTCCAAGTAACAATATTAATGATCTTCCTCAACTCCTATGCTGTTTCTGTGTAGCTAATGAACTTTCCCTTAGCAATGTATATTCTTTTATGTTTTTGAGGTCGTGACTTTCACCCTTTTTCAGAACTGAAAAGGTGCTTACTGAGCTCAGGGTCCATCTCAGTGGTACAGGCGTTGGATCTGCTTCATTTCTCGATAGAAGTTCTTCAGCTACAACTAAATCCAGGTTTACATTTATATTTCCCATTATGGAACTACAAAAGAACAACTGAAGAAAACAAGCTGATACTATTTTAGCATGCTAAAACACTTTTTCTCAGATGTTAAGTTTGTTTTTTGAAGGTCTCGTGTTTGACCCACGAAATGTAACCAAATGTAACCAAATCTTAGAGTCCCTTGACTGCCACTCTTGAATCACTTTAGCTGAGTCCTGATACAACTCAGCGATGTGGTTTTCATCACGGTTTGTCTTAAAAAATCTCACACCACAAGACATATGAGATCATATCTCTAGATCAGTTGATCCTAAAATGCCAGCTGGATCACCATTTTCTACAGTTCATATCTCAGAATGATCTTTATGTGATTACTTTTCACTTCAGTAGTTTAGTCTAATAAAATATTTTGCTTGCTTGTAATCATAATTTGGCCAAGAATATTAATAATTCTGTTAATAATTAATAATAATTCTAGACTATTTAATATATATTTATGGCAGACTGACAAATCTGAAGCAGATCAATTTTTACTTCCAATAGCTTGCAGTNCCCCCCCACCTTTTGAATTATGTACTGAGTTTGCTAGCTCAGATTAAATAATATGGGGTTCCGTAGCCATCTTTTCTCCACAAACTGATTGACTGTTCAAATTTTCCAGATACAGTGGACCAGATTTTTGGAGGTCCCCCACCACCATTTACAGTTGTTTGATCATCCTCTAATTTTCATCTGTGATTCATCTGGTGGGAGACTGCTCTTCAGCAGCATCTTTTGAATCATCATGTCCTTGAGAATTTCCATCACCACCAGATGGAGTCATCTTGGAATTATCACTAATTTTCACTAATTACAAAAGCCCCAATTTTAACAGGATCAAAATCTTTTGTACAAATTAACACCCAGCTCTGGTGTAGTGAAAAGAAAATGTTAAGAGAAAACAAAATTTACAGATGCAAAAAAAGTAGTGCCTTGGCAAAACCTTGGCTCTGGGGATTTCTAACAAGGGAGACAATGTTAATCAATAAAGAAGGATAGATTAATTATTAACGTAGTCTTACAGAAACAAGATCAAAGAGAACAGTTAACTGAGGATATTCCAGAGAAGAACAAGTATAAAAGGCATCAAAATACAGGGTGAGATGGCAAGGTCAGTAGTATTCCTACTGGTGCCAATAGGCTCATCGGGTTCAGTTGTGGTGGTGATTGGGACCATGGAGCAACAAGGCTTCTCCTGTCTTGCATCAATCACCCTGCGAGCACGTGTAGCACTGATGAGAATGCCAGGCTCTTTCCCCCATAAATCTGCTCCTGCCCTCTGCTGTGCAGCACGGGTCCTGCAACGACCGCTTTGCCTTCTGTTGGAGCCAGGCATGCGCGTTCCCCATGGCTGCGAGATAAGTTCCACTGAGGGTAAACGCAAAGACATTGGCAAACTTGTGGAGGACTGGAATTGTAGGCTATGAATGATCTCTGGCTCAGAAATGCAAACTGAGGAAGATACATAGGGTTTACATATACTCAAAGGCAGCAGCAACTGTGTGAGTTAGGGCATGGGAGGTGTGTGTGTGGCTCTCAGAATAGGATTTGGAAAACACATTGGCTGCCAATACATAAAAAGGGCATATTAAGGCCTCAGTGAGGGAAAACACGGCTACAGGGGAACATCTCTGAGGGATCCAGCGAGGGCACACAGAGGGTAACCGGTGACCAGCAACATGCAGCCACATGTGGGTAGCTTAGAAATTACCATAACGTAACAGAGGAGGAAAAGCCACAGTGAAAAACACAAAAGCGGGAAGAAATAAAAAGAACAAGAACTGACACACAGGCAGTGGTGACAGGAAAAAACTCAGTACTTTGGCTGGGGGCAGGGGAAGCTGGGGGTGTCAGGGGTTCATTTAAGGGGCCCCACCAAAGAGCTCTGCAGTGGCCAGCTGGGAGGAAGAAGACAAGTTTCTGGGGATAGCAGGGAGAAGCACAGCCATGGGCTTTCAGAGGCGGTCTGCACTACACAAGTAAGAAACAAAATGCTTATATGTTTTCTAGCATGAAAAATAATAAACACGTAATTAGTGAGGCCACATCTGGAGCACCATGTCTGGTTCTGGACTCCTCAGTACAAGAAAGACAAGGAGCTGCTGAAGAGGGTCCAGCCACACAAATAAAATTGCTGGGGTGTCTCTCTTATAGGAGACTGTGGGAGCTGGGCCTGTTTAGTCTAGAGAAGACTAAGAAGGGATCTTGTCAATACACATAAATATCTCAAAGGCAGGTGTCAAGAGGATGGTGCCAGACTCTTTTAAGTTGTGCGCAGTGGCAGGACGAGGAGCAATGGCCATAAATTAAAACACAAGAAATTCCACCTCAAAATGAGGGATAACTTCTTTATGTTGAGGAGGGCCGAGCGCTGGAATGGGCTGCCCAGGGAGGCTGTGGAGTGTCTCTCTGTAGCTGTTCAAAACCCATGTGGATATGCTCCTGTGTCACCTCCTCTGGATGACCTTGACTTAGCAGGGGCGTTGGACTGGATGATCTCCAGCGGTCCTTTCCAACCCCAATGGTTCTGTGATCCTGTGATGCTAGACCACAGATGTCACGCCTGTGGCAGGGAACTTCCATGGCAAAGCTGCAGGTAGGGTGGGTAAGAGAGCAGCAAAGTGAGTAAGGCATGGTAATGTGAGGCATGGTGAGGGAAGGCATGGCAAGTGCTGGGTCCTGCCCTTTGTCCACGATAACCCCAGGCAGCACCACAGGCTGGGGCAGAGTGGCTGGAAAGCTGCCCCCAGGAAAAGGACCTAGAGGTGCTGATCCAAAATTGGGCCAGGGCGTGCCCATGTGGCCACGTGGCATCCTGGCCTGGATCAGCAATAGTGTGGCAAGCAGGACCAGGGCAGGGATTGTCCCCTTGTACTTGGCACTGCTGAGGCCACACCTCCAGTGCTGTGTCCAGTCCTCGGCCCCTCTCTAGGAGGAGGACACTGAGGTGCTGGCAGAAGACCAGAGGTGGCCAACAAAACTGGTGAAGGGTCTGGAGCACAAGTCCTATGAGGAACAAGTGAGGGAACTGGGGTTGTTTAGGCTGGAGGAGAATGAGGGGTGACTTTATCACTCTCTACAACTACCTGAAAGGAGGTCAAGCAAGGGGAAGGTCGGCCACTGGTCAACAGGATGAGGGGACATAGTCTTAAGCTGCACCAGGAGAACTTTACGTACGACATCAAGAGGAATGTTTTCACAGAAAGAGTGACAAGATATTGGAAGGGGCTCCCCAGGGAGATGCTAGAGTAACTATCCCTGAAGTTGTCTAAGGAAAGACTGGCCGTGGTCTGTCTTTGTGTGTGTCTGGGTGCCATGCTCTGGTTGACAAGGCCATGTACGATCACACTGCGGACTCAACGACGCCACAGCTCTCTCCCAAAACAACGATCCCGGGATTCCGTGACCCGCCCCGCCCCCGGGGTGCGGCGCCCCCTGCCGGGCCCGGAGCGGCGCACGCGCGGTCGGGCGCAGAGGTCCTTCCTTCCGGTCGCCATCTCGTTGCGCCCGCGTGCGGATCCCGGCTCCGCGTCCTGCCCGCCGCCTCCAGCCGCGCTCCGCGCCCCTCCGCTCGCCGAGGTACCGCGGGGGCGGCGGGGTGCGGCCGGGAGCGCAGCCTGACTGGGCCAGGGGTGGTGGTGGTTGGAGAAAGGGACGTCGGTTACGGACTGGGCCTGAAGGGAGGCTCGGCTGGGCTCGGCGGCTCTGCCCGCGATCTGGGACCGTTCGCGGCCCTGTGGCGGGGCGGGGCTCGGCTCCCGCGTGCCGCGGAGGACGCGTGTAGGCGTGTGGTGAGCGGCGGCTACTGAGCCCCCTGTGCCCACTGGCCCCCACCTGTGTTACCACACCCGGCTGCTCCGGGTGCTCTCGTTGTTTTCGCAGATGAAGGAAACCATAATGAACCAGGAGAAGCTGGCTAAGCTGCAGGCCCAAGTGCGCATCGGTGGCAAGGTAGGAGCTGCCTCCCCGCGCTGCCATCGGGATTGCGTGTCCGTGCCGGCATATCGGGCTTGGTACAAGGGGTCCTGGAAACGAGTGTGAGGAGCAGCCGTGAGTGCTCTCAGCTTCACTAGACTGTCCTGAAGGGAAGCTGTGCTCCTCCAGGGCTCTCTGGAGTTACTTTTATAGGTGCAATATGTAGTAGCTGAATCACCAGCCGTTTCTCGCTGTGTATGTTATGTTACAGCAGACTTGATATTCCATATTAGGGCGAATGGGAATCTCATCATCAGCAAGGTCAACTGCAAGGTACTGCAGCTGGGTCAGGGCAGCTCCTTGTATCAGCACAGGCTGTGGTGAACAGATGAGAGCAGCCCTGGCCAGAAGGACTTGGGGGTGCTGTGGCTGAGAGGCTGGATATGACCCAGCCATGGGTACTCACAGTCCAGAGAGCCAAACGTGTGCTGGGCTGCATCCAGAGCAGTGTGGGCAGCAGGGCAGGGAGGGGATTCTGCCCCTCTGCTCTGCTGAGACCCCACCTGCAGTGCTGCATCCAGCTCTGGGTCCCAGCACAGGAAGGACATGGAACTGTTGGAGTGAGTCCAGGGAAGGAAGAGCAGGTTGATCAGAGGGCTGGAGCTCCTCTCCTGTCAAAATCAGTCTGAGAGAATTGGGACTGGCCAGCCTGCAAAAGAGGAGGCGTTGGAGTAATCTTATTGTGGCCTCCTAGTACCTTAAAGGAGCCTACAGGAAAGATGCATCAAGACTGCTGAAAAGAGCACATAGTGGCATGTCAAGGGGGAATGGGTTTAACTTGAAAGTAGGTTTAGATTGGATATTAGGAAAAAATTCTTTACTGTGAGACTGGTCAGGCACTGAAACAGGTTGCCCAGAGAAGCTGTGGTTGCCACATCCCTGGGGGTGTTAAGGGCTAGGTTGGATGGGACTCTTGAGTAACCTGGTCTAGTTAGAGGTGTCCCTGCCTGTGGCAGGAGCGTTGGAGCTAGATGGTCATTGTAGTCCTCTCCAGCCATTCTGTGATAATTGTGTGGACTATTGTAGAAAATGTGTCCATATTTGGATTGAGAATACCTTACAGCGGGTGAGGTTGGGTATAGTTTTCATAGCAGATCATAGAGAGTTATGTTGCTGACTTGTCACAAATACTTAGGGTGCTCAAGGCAGTTTTTTGCCTTTCTGTGCAAAGTTGGAAATTCTGTACTTTTTATACTTCTGTAATTGCAGACTAATATAATAAGAACAACTTCTTATTTTGTTACATTTGAATGTATATATTTGTGTTGTGTGTTTACCTATAACCTGAGAAAAGTATGTTTAATATAGTCATATGACAGTAAACATTTTAATTACAGTGTCAGTCTTCGTTCAGGAATTTGTCAGGAATCTTTTCTACCTGACGGAGTTCTACAATGTTCTAGATTACAAATTATTCTACAGAACTCTTGCTGACAGTTTCCAGGTCCTCCCCTCCCCTCCCCTCCCCTCTGATTTAGGTAGCCTTAAAACAGGGTTTATGTAGTAATTAGCTACCTTGGTAATTTTTGCATATTCTTGCTATATGTTAATGGTTAATTAGAGAACTCCTGTATTATGTTGCTGATTGTATGCATGTTAACTGGTGTGTGTTTATTGACTGTAGAGGCTTTTAGCGTCCGTCATGTGAGATCATGCATTCAGATTAGAGTTCCTGCAGCTCCCTGGTCAATATAGGGCTTTTAGAGACATTAAGCAAAGCATAGGATGGTCATTTAGTTATACAATTGGCCTGTGAAATAGTTGGAATGCCTGCACTTGCAATATTTATTTATTTATTTTATAATGGGAAATTAATTCTGGGATCTTCAAGGTATTGTTGCCATGTAAGTTGAGATGGGTGTGGAGGAGGCACATATTCCTCTATATCCCTTGATTCAAGACATCATGTTCTGAAATTTACTGAGAATTCTTTTGTCTAGAGGGGCTTAGGATATACCTTATTTAGATCAATTTTTGGGTAGACAACGCACTAAAATAAAGCATTTCTATTGCTGTTAATAGTTTCCAAACCATTGTGTGTGCTAACCTGACAGTAGCAGGGTATGAATATCTAGTTTTCTAGACAAAAACCTAAATGTCTGAGCAGTAGTGTTCCAAGTGTTAGTTTTATATGAATTTGTCACTAATATTCCTCATTGTTGGTAACAGAATTATGTTAAGAGTTAGTGTCCAGCCAGCTTTCAAACTTCTGACAGTAAACTGAAAAGGAATTGCAGCTATTTATATGTCTAGGCATCAACACATTATCTTATTATTAGCATGTGGTAGATGAGCAGCTGGAGTGGGAGGACTTAGATTAGTAGTTACAATATGTCAAAAAGTAGTTTAGTTTCACTTACAGATATTTTATGTCAGATTTTCCTGAAGCCTTGTGCAAGCAGTTAGAGAATGACATTTTCTGCTTTTTCTTAGATGTCTTGTAATGTGGGACATTTACTTCCCTGGAGAAATCTAGAGCTCTGAGTCTGTAGGACAGCTTAACCTTTGCTTGTTTGGTTTCTAAACAGGGTTGGTCTAGAACACTAGAAGTATTTTTTAAAATGTATTTATGAAATACTTTTTGAAAAGTAGGCGTTCTTCAAATATGTAAGTCCATCAGATGGCTATTTAGAATAAAAATGTCGTATTTTGACTTTTCTCATAATCATTTGTTAATGATGTGTTCATATGGCCTCTGACTATTACCAAAACTTGGCTATAATTTAGGAAAGACAATCTAAGGAAAAACTAATAAATTTTGGAAATTGCTTAAACCTATTCATTCTGCAGTTTTAAGTCTTGTGATAACTTGAGTTAACAAGGGTAAATTTGCAACTTCCTTTTTCTAAGATGCTGCGGTAAACCATGAAATTTGTGGAATAAATGTTCTCTGAAGGCATTGCTTCCTAAAACCTCATGCTTTTCCCATGTGCAAATCTTGCCTTAGTGCAAGAGAAACACTGCTGCAGTGCAGTTGGGCAGCAGGGTTGCATGCACTGAAACTCAGGAGCTGTATGTTAAGTTTATTTGTAGATATTGTGATGTAGTTATATAGCACTTAGGATTAGAGTTTGTGAGAACTATTTAAGTTTTACCTTGTAATTTTTTTGTTTGTTTTGTAAAGGGTACTGCCCGCAGAAAGAAGAAGGTTGTTCACAGAACAGCTACAGCAGATGACAAAAAACTTCAGTTTTCATTGAAGAAACTGGGAGTCAACAATATTTCTGGAATTGAAGAGGTAATTGCTTCAAAGGAAGAAAATAATTTTTATGTATAAATAGAAAATGTATTAGAATAAATTTTCTGATAAGTAACAGGTCCTAAACTTGTCTGTAAATTTATCAGTAGGTTTTTATGGAGCTTTAAGAATTTTGATTTCCTGTTAAATTGAAAAATCCTGTTAGACTGCTTCAAATACTGGATTTTTTTTTTTTCTTGCAGGTAAACATGTTTACCAATCAAGGAACAGTCATTCACTTCAATAACCCAAAAGTTCAGGCATCTCTGGCTGCTAACACCTTCACTATCACTGGCCATGCTGAGACAAAGCAGCTGACAGAAATGCTGCCTAGCATCCTAAACCAGCTCGGAGCTGACAGTCTGACCAGCCTCNGAATTTTGATTTCCTGTTAAATTGAAAAATCCTGTTAGACTGCTTCAAATACTGGATTTTTTTTTTTTCTTGCAGGTAAACATGTTTACCAATCAAGGAACAGTCATTCACTTCAATAACCCAAAAGTTCAGGCATCTCTGGCTGCTAACACCTTCACTATCACTGGCCATGCTGAGACAAAGCAGCTGACAGAAATGCTGCCTAGCATCCTAAACCAGCTCGGAGCTGACAGTCTGACCAGCCTCAGGAGATTGGCAGAAGCCCTACCCAAGCAATGTAGGTAGAATGCGTTTCATGCTGGCAGCTGACAGGAGGCTTATTTCTGTAGCAGCAGTGACATTCTGTGTGCACTCTTGTTGTCTGCAAGGATGTTATAAAATGCTTAAAAAGAAATCAAACTCTTTAAAATCAATTTTATTTATAGCTCAAATCAGATGGCAGGTATGACTCAGTAAAGCAAAGTCACCTGTTGGTGTGTCTTATCGCTGGGTTAGCACTGGAAAACTGTAGCAAGACTTGATTTTCTGGTATTTTCCTTCTTGGTGTGGCTACCATACTTTGACATACCGTGTTCATTAAAGCCAGGTGAATTAATTACTCTTTAAGTGTTAGGTTTTAAAGAAAGATAAGTCTTAGTATATCTCTTTTGACACTTTGAATGGAAATGTAAGTAATGAGGAAAGGGGCATAACAGATATCTTGCAATTGCTTTTCTTCCTTACAGGTGTGGTGAAGGTCTCTCTCCGTGGGCTTTTTGATAACTAGGAGGGAATTACAGGGTGTTTATAATCACATTATGATTTCAGAATGTGTAGAAAAATGTAGAGAACAGGGCTGATAGGAGCGTTAAGCTAGATATACCAATTTCTTGTTCCATACGTAAAATAGTAAAAAAACTATGAATGTTTGTTCCTTCTAAAACTGGGAAAAGTAGAAGAGAGACTTAAATATGTAGTGTTTGAAAAAGGTGCTGCTGCTACAGGATGAGAATTAGGAGTGAAAGACTTGTTGACACTGTGTGTCCTGTGTTTACAGTTTTTCTACTTCCTGAAATATCTTAAGCCCATTCCTTTAAAGATATGGAACAGCCTAAACGTGGAAAAAATGAGATAATATAATTGTGTCCAGTTTTTGGCAGTTCTAACTTGATCATTAATTTTTGTCTTCCCTGTGCTTTGTTGCCAACAAAGCATCCTCTATTTACGTTCCTGAAATTGATGGTACCCTCCTGTCAACTTATCAATGAAAAAATTTTTGCTAATAGTAGTCTTCAAGATGTGGGGTAAAGTATTCTTTATCATGATCCTCAATTCCTTTCTTCTAATGTCACCTGGGTGATTTTCATGTGATGGTTGCAGGGCTTGAAAGAAAAAAGGTCCTTGAAGGATTTAGAATGATTGCTGAAGTTCTGATAAGAATGAGAAGCTAATTATAAGAGGTTATATTCTAAGCTATATTACGGAATTTTAGAAGGAGGGAAGTTTGTTTGAAGTGATTACTTTCTATGTTCTAGTAAATGACTTTTTCCACTAAGAGTGGATGCCAGACTAGTTGCATTAAACTTTCTATTCAGCATTGTCAGCTAGATTTGGAAGCCTAATGTCAATGAGTGAAGCATCTGTGATGATTGCAGGTGCTAAAGTAAACTTGGACTGGTCTTGGAGATGAGAGAGAATGCAGGTGATTTAGGACAAAATAACATGGCTTGCTTTTCAAATACTGTTTTTAACATTAAGATGCACTTAACCTTCAACAACTTCCTGCTGCTTAACAAAACAAGTGACAATTAGTGATGTCCTTGTCCCAAGCCCTTTCAAAGCAAAGCTTATTCATCAGTTCTGGTTCTCTAGAAATTAATGTACAGTGTATAGTGTATCTTTTACCTGACACATTTCTTAAAAACTGAGAAGGATTAATTAGAATAAAGCTGAGGTACTAGAGTAAGAGAAACTTGACAGTACACAGAAGAATAGTTGTATGGTAGCGGCACAGGCACCTAGACACTTGAGGTGTCTATTGTTAGTGATATACTTCTGCCCGATTCAGCAGGTGCTCACTGGTCTGCTGCAATGGAGGTGGTTGAGTCTCACTACCTCTGTCAGATGCAACAGGATTGGTTAAAGAAGTTACTGAGTCAAATGTGGACAAAAGCACTAGGTCACCTCAACCACCTAAGGAGTGTAAAATTGTGTGTCCAGTTCCATATTCCTCTGACTTTGCAAGGGAACAGTAATACCTTTTAAGTACTGCTTCTAGTGGTGAGTCTGCCTGCAACTTCACAATTACACTGCAGCTTTCTTTAGATGTGTAGGATAAAAAGATCCTTTCTATTCCTTAAAACATGATGACGCAAAATATGTAAATTTAAGAGCTGTATGGTAGTCCATAAATTACCACAGGTTTTTTTTTCAGGAAAAACTAGTAAAATCAATCTCCACTTGTATTTGGAAATCATTGTCGTGCAGGGCACTCAGTATACCTAGATACAGGATGTCGACTAGTATGCTGTGTAGCAAGCATCTTCTAATTTCACTATGGGCTGTTTGAGCATTATCAGTAACAAAAGAAATGTGAATTTCCTACGTTAGATAAATATTTTTATTTATCGAACTGGATAAAGCATTGCAGCTTAACCCAGGATCTTTGATAGTGTTTTCAAAAACACAAAGCTAAACAATAAATCAAAATCTGTATGATGATCTTGAATGAAGCATTTGAACTACTTCTCTTGCAGCTGTGGATGGAAAAGCACCACTTGCTACTGGTGAAGATGATGATGATGAAGTTCCAGGTAAGAGCAAACATGCAATAGAGGAAAAGGAAGTGAATTTTGCCGAGAGATCTTTAGGATTAGACCAGGGATAGTAAGAGTGTTGTCTAGTTACTTGCTGTCACAGAATTTCTGTGGGCAGATTATTTCATTAATTTCAGATACCATGTGAGACTTCACGGTTTGAGCTAGCATTTTTGTCCTGTGTTGAAATTAAGCTATGACTAAGATCATTATTTAATAATCCATAAGAAACTACCTTGTCAGAATCACTGCCCAGTTATAGTGAAGTTAAATGCTTTTAGAGTTCTGCTTTCTAATGAGCCATCAAAAATTTCCTTGGTTGAGCAAGGAGGATGAACCTTGAAGCTCTTAAAAATTATTTGCTCTGTATTTTACAAGCTGAAAGTTTTTATAGTGTAAAAACTTGATATGAAGTAGGACTTAGGAAAAAACTCAAGCTCAGAATGTTTGGTAAAGGGGAAGTGGGTCAAACTTTAATTCCAACCATCTTTTTCTAGATCTTGTTGAAAACTTTGATGAAGCTTCGAAGAATGAGGCAAACTGAACTGTGTCACCTCCTGAATAAAATTAAAACTTGAAAAAGCTACATGGAGCTGCTATTTTATATTATGACTGCCTTGATTTTATTTCCTGATGAGATCTCAAGATCTGTGATATTTGGAAACTCCGTGAATTTACAGCTCCTTAGTTACTGCTTGTACACAATATTATTTTTGTGGCCTGATTGAACAAACCTATGCTTTGAAATAAGTCAGATTGCTAACAAATTTCTGCCTAGACACATTTTTTGGGTAACTTGTATACAAGCAAACACTCATCTTTAAGGAACTTTGGCATACAATAAAAATATAAAACAAAGTTTCTGGTGTGACTTTTTGTTAGAAAATCAGGGACAAAAATATTAAACAACAGGCTCTAAATATTAAACAATCTTAGAAGGTTGTGCTTTTCTACAGAGCATCTTCCTTTTGCTGTGTTAAAATGCTGATTTCTGAAAAAAAACTTCCTGTGCATAATGGAACCTTTTGGACTTAATTGGTGAATTTCTGCTGTTGCACATTGGAGCTAGGTAGGCGGTAAGCCACTTTGTAAACTACTGAATATAAAACATAAGACTGTATTTTAGCAACAGTTAATGGTGGCTTACTAAACAAAACTTGCAAGTCGAGGAAGAATTTTTACTTGCCAACTGCTTGCTGGTGTTCTTCATGGTCTTGGGGAGCTACATGTGAGTGTTAAAATTTTTATCTTCAGTGGGTGTTAGGTATTTGTATTGCATAACTGTTTAATGGCTTGAACATTGCAATTTTAATTTTACTTATCTGAAACCATGTGGGGGAATGAAGCACAGAAAGGGGGAAAAGCATTAATGGAATTGATAGTGGTTCTTAACTAAGTCTATATTTACCAGCTGCAGAGCTATTAACTAATAATTTGAATGTTTGTCATGTGTTGTTTTTATTGCTTTTTGGGTTTTTTGTTGTGTTTCAGAGAAAAAGATAACTTTTAGGGCACAAGAAAGACATTTGAAGTTCCATTCTGACCTCTGTATAGATGGACTTTCCAGGGCTGGGAGCTAAATGTCATGTTCGTGACTCGTAGATACTAATGGTAGATCAGAACACTTGCATAACAAAAGGTAAGCTAGGACAGAAGAGCACCCAGCTACTGGCCTTCTAAGCTTGTTTCTAGAGCAGAAACTTGAAGAAGTGCAGATTCAGCATGACTTGTCGAGGATAAAATTCAGGGTAAGGTTTGCTGTAGTCATAGAAAAGCTCTCCATGTGCCCGGAAAAGAGTGAGTCTCTGTCTGACTTGCCAAGCATGTTTGTCATGGTGTACATTGGGAAATGGCGGACGAACTTGTTCAAGCCCTAAAACTGCTGTGGTATGAGGTAAGATAGAAGACTAATGTGAGCATGACATGGCTGAAGTCAGGTGCAAGAACTTTGAGTAGCAATTTTAGAGCAGTTGTCTTGGTTTACAAGTACTTTTAACAATGAACTGTGCTTGTAGCATTGTATTAGCTTAAAAAGTACGTTCATTGAATTGTGGCAATAAGGTACAAAACTTAGACCTGTGTGAATTTGACTTTTGAAATGAGGATGGCAGATGTAGTTGCTCTGTATAAGGGGAAAAAATTCTGCAGAGTAGCTTGCCAGACTTCCTGTGTCCCATTGGATAAATAAATGACATGCTGGGTTTTTATCAATATGCTATCTATCTGTTCTGTGATTCAGATATGGTAGTCCACAAAAATACTTGCTTTAAGCCATTGTAGCCCTTATGAAATACTTTCTACTGGTTTCTGTTTTAGGAAGTAACTTCGGGCCTTGCTTAAATGTTCTAGACAGTGTTAACCTTTTCTGCTCTAACAGACATACATTTGGTACCTATAAAATAAGATCCTTACTAAAGCAGTGTCTTTGAAGTGCAAAGTAAGGCTAATCTAGTGATAAACAGCCATGTGACATGCCTGTGGAAATCTTTGTGCAAGGTATGCTCCCAGTACTCTCCCAATAAGGAAATACTGGCATAATCTGCATCTTCAGACTCAGACTGAGGATAAAGGTATTAGCAAAATATGTTCTTGACTGTAGCAGAGTCTAAATGGAAGTACCTATCTGGCAAGGTTATAGTATTATTCATGTTTAACTTAGTGTTCAATCCTGGACTCAATGGTGTGATTATTCTTCTCTTGGTAAGGAGTTTGGTTATGGTTTTCCTAATCTGTCATTAATTACTAGAAACTGAAAATAATTGTGATGTTTCTCGTCAGGTTGAACTTGTGTGTAACCACACTGTTATTAGGCTATTACGGATTCGTATCTGTAGTTTTACTCAAGGAAAATGGCTTTCCATTCCAAGTATTTTGGGCAATGGAGAAATGAAAACAAATGCCTGTGTTTCTACTGAGCTTTTTATTTTTAAAAGGCTAAGGGAATGTTCAGATTCTGTCACATTAAGCTCTGAAATAGCTTAACGCAGTGGTGGGTTCTAGTGAGGTTTTTTCATGATGTTTGGAACAGATTTTTCGAAATATTTTCATAGTTGTTAATCTTATGCTTTAAGGACTTTGCAATGTTATAAAATTAATATATTCTAATATAAAAACCTAAACAACAACCCTTTTGGGAGATGGTGAAGCTGTGTGTTTTATTAAGCTAGTGGTGTACATATGAAAAGCTTCTAACTATGGTTTTAAAGCTCTTGAAGCCACCCTGCATTATTAATACGTGTTTGTTCTTTTGTTATTATTAAAGTCTTGTGAGTCTGTGGTTGTGTCTCTCAGGAAAAGTAACCATTGAGAACTTAATGTAATTTGTAGTGCACATTAAACATACATGACAAAAGAAGAACATTTGGCTTAAAATGTGCACAGCTCAATACTTCAAATGTGAAATCAATGCTTGTGTATCTTGCGTTGATTTGCCTGGAGTGTGGGGGAAGTTTAGCGTAGTTGCTACCTGTGAAATTTTGCGCTGATACTGTGTTTTGTGGGTGAAACATCATAACATTTACTTTCCCTCAAGTTGTTTACTGTATCTGCTGAAAACCTAAATATGTAATGGTAGAGTTGAAATGACAAGCTATCTCTCTCCTTTAAATGTGGGAACAACTTAGAAAATTGGAGAGTTAATAGTCAACAGATACATAGGGAAGTCCATGTTGATGATGACTAGATTACAGCCTTAAGTGACTGGCAAGATGGTGGTATATGTAAAGAGGAGAGATTTCTAGGCTACGTATTTTAAAAAATAAGTACTCAACATGTCTTGCACTTAACTAATACATGCAATGTGGCTTCTAATTTTTCTGAGCTATTCTTTCTTAATTTTCTGTCATTTCAGCCACATCTGTGAGAGTTGCTGAAAATGTTTACTACTGGATATGATAGTTGTAGGATCCTGGCAGTAAGAGATTGGATTCTGAGAGGGAGTCTTATTTTACGAAAAAAGGAGCTTATGGTGCAGCTGAGCCAAGCTTACTTAGCTTAGGTGAACTGAGGGAGCATGAGGGAGTACCACGATTAGTTTGACTGTGAGTTGAACTCAGTAACTTTAAAGATGGACGAAGAGTGGATGTATATAGAAGCTCTGAGAATCAGGAATGTAACTATTTCTTTGTATTCTAATTGACTTTAAGGTGTGGTTTCTTGGTAACATGGTACCTACAATCTCGTCATGAAAGTTTTAACTGCTCTGCTAATATTCTGTCTTTGTGCATTATAATACAGTGTTACTAAAGGAAGACATTTTATGTAATACTGTACCATCTTGTTGAAATCTGGATTTTTTTTTTGTAAGAGATTTAACAGATGTAACTTACATTACCTTTACATTGCACCTAAGGTATCCTGGCAGTGAAAAAAAAGTGATTCTAACCATGTTTGTGTAATGCAGGGATTAGTAATACTTTAACAGATGAGTTACAGCCCAGTGTTTTGCATTGCTAGTGAATCCAAACAAATTAGAACAATTGTTGACCAATTAGTGTTGTAATTGTATAGACACTAATAATTATAGCCTATGTCTGTAACATCTTAGATGGGTGGAAGGCAGAATTCTAGGATATCTTGCTGCTATTCAGATTGGTTGAAGATCAATTTGAGCATGCAAAAGCTTTTGGTTTTGATACCCAATAACTGGCATTTGCAACACTTCTCACACAGAGATTTGATGTGCACTGCAGGATACTGGCAGATAAATGTGGAAATATCTGCTGCACTTGAGATCCTTATTCTGCGATTCTACTGGACAGCTTTTTATTTTTTTTCCCCTGGAAAACTGTAGTGATGGGTTGTATCCTACTCTAGTTTTTTAGGACACACCTGAAGTTGAGTTAATAAGTCTTAACATTCTCTGTGTTAAGTTGTACCTGAGTTAATAATGTCTATAAGGCTTATGCTGGAGTCTCAAAAAATTTCAGCCCTGCACACCTGATCAGTATCCTGCTTCACAGCCGACATGTAATTTGTGGCTAGTGTTTGCACCTGCATGTTATCACTGAGTTTGAAATGATGGAGTCAGATTAGGCAAGGTTTGAAGTTGTTGAAAGTGTCAACTGAAACAGGAGCTATGGGTTTAAGCTGCAGCTCCAGAGACTGTGATTAGTCCTGCTATTCTTTCCTGTTATTTCCAGTAACTGTGTCAGGCAAATGCAGGTGTAACTGTGTATGACTGGACAGTCAGATCTCTCAACAGTAGCATCTTGTGAGCTGCTCTTTTGTGATGGATTTCTAATAACTGTGTGTAAGCAAGACTACTGCCACCTTTAAGAACCTACCTAAGATGTAGGAGGGCTTCTTGTCCTCTTGTGCCTGTAAAAAGAAAGATAATAAGATGGTTGGGGGTGCCAAAATCTATGCTTGTGTGACATTGGTGCTTGACATGACATCTGTGGTGTTACATAGACACTGTCACTGGTGATTACAGTAGAGTACAATGGTGTTAAAAATGTATGAGATGGTGAATATCTTTGTTGTCTCTTCAGTATTGTTGCCTCTGCAGAACTAGGAGGAATTAAAAGTGATAATGCTTCATTAGAGCTATGAAGGTGAGTGAGATAGCTAAGATGCATGGTGAGCAGACTGAAGTGGTTAGGAGATATTTTTATAATACTTAGATGAACAACTGCATCTTAAAAACTTCGGCTGATTTCTGACATTGGCTTCACCTGTACAGGTCAGTCAATCCATTTAGTTGTGTAAGTGTTGTGGCATTCATCTGCCCCCACCAAGCACGAACCTTACGTAAATATACAATGAGGATAATGTGAACATAAATGTTTGTAGGATTCAAACCTAAACTAAAAATGACATTAAGTGAAAAAATTGAACAATTGTGTCCAGCAGAGTGGCAGGTTTATTGATTTGAGATATCCATTACAAATTTTTATTCCAAGG
The DNA here is from genome assembly GCA_013397075.1 of Rhabdornis inornatus. NCBI lineage: Eukaryota > Metazoa > Chordata > Aves > Passeriformes > Rhabdornithidae > Rhabdornis > Rhabdornis inornatus. The sequence goes on along the minus strand of VWZS01007392.1, from coordinate 67,695 downwards.
ACAATTGGTATGCAAAGCACCAGGGAGGAGTTAATTTGGCAATTCACTTTTTTGCCTCCCAGCTGCTTTGCACCAGTTAGCGTTAGGAATCAGTAGTTAGTAGAGTTCTTTCTGGTTTAGGGAAGCTCCTAAACAGTGTGAAACCAGCGTAGCCAGCAAGCTGGGGTTTGCCTTTAGCGTATATTGGGGGCAACATTTGGATAAACAATTCCCATGTACATCTGCAGCATTTCATGCTCCAGTAATTACTACCCGGAGGTGATGATGTTTAAGATTTTTTTGGGGGGGTTGGGGGTGTTTTTACTGTGTAGAAGCTGGACTAGCGTAGAGATCTCAGGATTCACTAAGTCATCATCTTCCACCAAATTGAAAATTCAGACTTGCTCAGATGTGACCTTGTGCACGTATACACTGGTGTTGAGGCTGACTTCTGTCAGGAATTGTATTCTAGATGGATTGTCATTCTGCTTTAGTGTGTCAGCCCCTGCATTTGTACAACAGACCGTTTACTCACTTCATATTTGTTCCTCTTATTTTAGCATTGTCCTATTTTATAAATTTGTACCTTGAAAACAGGTGATTATTTATGGTGGTTTTACTCCTGATTGTGTCCCACTTCAGCAACTCTCTGGTTTCATCAGGATATACAGTGTATTTGACAGACAAACTATGTAAGCAGTCTGTAAATTGCATTGCAATGGGGATGCAAGGCTGCTAGGATGAACTGATACTTTTTTCTGGGATGTTGTGGACCTTCTGGAAACTGCTTTGTGTGAACAGAAAATCATAATGCTTCTAAACAAAAGCCTTTTTGGAGACAATGGCAGTGTTGTTATGCCTGTGATCTTACCCTATATTTGGGATAAATATTATACCATAATTGCAGAGTAGATAAGCAAGCTATGGTTGTGATGCATTTTCATAAACAATTGTGTTGAATCCCTAAATTGTAACATTTAAGAGACAAAGACATGTCTAGGTGTACAGTGTTCTGGCTACAAAGTGGGGTGGAAGGATCTATGGGGTTTAGCTTGCCTATTTTTCCATGGTGCTTCAAGTCTGAAAAAGTTCTGGCACATCAAAAGTGCCTGCACTCTACCCATCATTCAGTGTCCTTTAGCTGACAATAATACACAAGGTTGAGTCCAGTCATTGGATGGTATGATAGTCCTCCTAAAATGCTTGGCAATGGTATATAGTAGAAGTGGTGTGAAAGTGATGCTGTTTTGTAAGCTTCATTTTCTATTTATGAAATAGAAATGCTGATGTGCTAGAAAATTTTGTAGGCTGTGAAAAGCATGTGATGTGATTGTATTTGCTATGTTTTGATTTCAGTGCTAAAAAAAGAGCATATGCAGTTGATTTACATAATGAATCAAAACTATCTCCCACAATGCAGGTCAGGATTTTTTTTCCAGAGGATTATTTAGGGATTACTAAGGTTTATTCTTGCAGGAAAAGGATGAGCTGTACAGTGCAGTCCCACAGCTGTAATCCACCCTGTTGCTGTGTCCAGTTTACATCTTCCTTTTTGTTGGGGTCTGCAACCTTCCCTGCTGATTTCTGCGTACATGGTTGGCCTCATCACTGCTCATCTGCAGAAGATGGACTGACATGCTTTACAGTCCTGTATGCCTGGAGAGTTGCTAGCTTAATTTGGTGACAAATAACCCTCAACAGAAAGACCTATTCAGACGTCATTCCTAGGACTAACCCCTAACAATATCTTTGATCTCTAAAGTTCCAAGTGACTGGATTCCTAATTCACCCAGTTATACATTCATTGCCAGATGGAGCAGTGTACTTCCTGAAAGCATTATGTGCTGCACAGCAGGAGGTGCATGCAAGCGGAACTGCTATAACAATACTAATGATGATCATTCTAGTGATGGGCAGTGTCTGCACTCCAGTGATTTATACTGTTGTTGTAAAGGAAAAAAGTCTGGTCCACAGTGTTCAGGAAAAACTACTGGAATGCCCCTAACATCAGCCTACTAAAGATGCAGAACATATTTGAGTCTATCATTTCAGTAAGCACAGGCTATCTCTTTTTTCCCGTCTTATTCCTTCCAGAGAATATGGAGTTACATCTGGTTCATGCTAGGTATAGGCTAGAGCTGTGAATGTGAACTGCTTAGCCAAACCAAGTCACCTAGAATTAGAATAAACTTTCACAGTTGCTCTGACATTTTTTCTTCCAGGTACTGTTATAAAACAGTTGTGGAAGATGAGTAATAGTTCTGGCATTAGTTTACAGCTGTTTCCTCAGGCTGAGCTAAGTATCATCATCAGGGTTTAAAAAAGCAAGATTCAAGATTGTGTAAAGTTAGATTGTAGGACCAAGGCACAATGAAGTTGCTCTGGAAATGTAAAATCGGTGCATGCTGTAAATAAAAGTTTGTCTCATGTTGTTTCTCAGCTAAGAGTAAGGTTCAGTGGCTGATTTTCATCTTGGAGTTGTGCAACATTATTTCTTACTGCAGGAATACCAGTGGGTTAACAGCTGCTGAGTTCTCTTCGGCGGAGGGGGGAAAGTGTCATGGGGCACTTCCATCATGGCTCTGGGACAGAGTTTGCCTCTAGTGCTACAGTGGGGAGCTGAGATCATCTCGTGAGGATCATGGAAAAGGTGAAGAGCAGAGGCCCCATCTTCCATCACTTGGCTTCCTGCTGTGGGCACCTGCTCATTGTGTGGCATCAGGAGGTGTAGGATACATACTTTTTTTTTTTTTTTTCCAAATGCCAAGGAAAAACCCACAGGAGGGCTGAAGGGAGATTATGCTCTACCCTGGGAAGGTCTGGCAGGAGGTTGCTGCTTTCTGTAACTGTCTCAGAAATACAAGTGGGGAATTCAAAGTACAAGACAGATGAACAAAGAAGGCAACAGAGTGGAACTAGTAACAGCCCCAGGGAAAACCAGAGCAGACAGGGAAGAGTGTTACAAAGTGCTCATCAAATTTACATACAAATAGTAATGCTAACATTGTACACGATTAACCAGAATACCCTGCAAAGTCAAACGAGAATGAATAAGACAAAGACTTTGTGAAGCTCTGAAGCATTTGGCTGTTACTACTACATGAAACTGCTGGCAATCTGCTTTGTGAGCAGAGTTCATGGCATCTCTGTTTACATGCTGCACGTTGAATTTGGCAACATCATTTAGTTAATCAGGAAAAGCAATTTATTGTAGATATATAGATCTTAATACTCTGAAAGAGTGCATGTTGTCATTCAAGTTGAATGTAAAAGATGAACAATGACTGTAAGAAATTACATTGACAAGAGCTTTTGGTAAAAACTTTGGAGAAAATCAACGTGGAATTAAGATTCTGACTGCAGAATTTTCAAACTCCTCTGGTCTTGTGACAAGGAAACACTGCTGCCTTTGGACCCAAGGGTGTGGTTCAAAGGTTAGTCTGTCTTTACTGCCATCAGAGGCTACAGAAATCATTCACTAGTACAAAATCAGAAGACTGACCTTTCAAAACACTTAACCAATGCTGAAGTTCTCACCACTTACAATTTTTGCCATTATAAACAAAGAAAAATGAATACTGAGAAGTATTTACACCAAGAGAAACAAAAATTCATTGTGTGCCTCAGAGAAACACAAAGTATGTGGAGTGAAGCATGCTGTTAATATTGCATAATCACCAGTTGTCTGTGCTTTTTACACAGGGTTTTTTTTCCTGTGAGTAAAGCTTTTTCTTTGCATAGATTTTTTTTCCCGCCATTTGCTAACTCTAGACTAAGTTTTCCTCAGGGCGTGTGAATCATAACTTATGAAATAGTGCTGGTTGGTCCCTGCAAGGTCCTCGGAAGAGCCACAGAAAACTTCAATTCCGTGTTCCCTCAGTAACATTATGTTACATAGTAAAAAGGGCTAGTGATGCAGGAAGCAGCTTCTGAAAGATTACCATCTTGACCTTTGTACTTACTCTTGGGGAAGGTGTTGTGATGATTGCTTGAAATTCTGCAGCAAAAAGAGGGAAGAAATTTAAATTGCATTGTCTTAATCCACATTCCTCTATTCCAATGTCTTCGCATATAATTGAAAAATGCATTTTCCAGGATTAGTTTTGAGGCAATAGCTAAGAATTAGTAATTTTATTTCCTATATATTATCTTATTGCTGACTGAAATTCAAGACAAAATACAGAGCGGATATTTAAGGTTCATTATTTAGAACAAGTACTTTCCTGTACACAAATAATACAGGAGAAGGACATTCTGTTTTTTAAGCATACTGATGTAGTTTTGTCTATACATGAGATGTCTTGCAATTTAAGAAAAAAATGGCTCAGGTTATGGTATCTCCAGGAAACGCAATTTGCATTTCATTTGCATTACTTTTCAACAAACGTGGAAGCTCAGAATTTGTTTTTACAAAGGACATTAAATATCAGTATTTTTAATATGTAACTTTACAGTAATTGCCACTTCATCTTATTTTACTTTAAAATTACTTACAAGAGACATTTTTTCTGGATTTTTCTCTCTTGCTTCCAAGGCATGTCAGATTTGCTGTTTCTTTCATCTGATTTAATAATGCATGATGCAATAAAACTGGTGTAAACTACATAAGAAAACAGGTATCAAAGCTAGGGAAACAGATAATGGAGCAAGGATTTCACCAACACCTGCAAGGTCAGTTTTTTTGCTTCACTTCCCCTAAGGCTGATTCCATTTCAGATATCAGTGTCATGAAAGAAATGTATCTCTGCACTGACTCTCACACCTTTCAGAGATTAATTCTGACCCAATGTACACCTTCTGTGTACCACAGATGTTTCAGTACATAGAATCAGAGAGAAATGTAGCTAGAAATTCAGGTTTAATCCATGGAGGTTTGGATTCTTTTCTACATTTTACCATTTTGTATATTCAGTCATTTTGTTATTTCAAAGTTAGCGTTTTTAATTCATTATTTCTCTGGCTCTGACATGGAGAACTTGGCTGGATTGTTCTCCAGCCTTGCAGTCCCTTTCATCAGAATCACAGTGTATGTTCTTTAAATAGTACTCATTTTCTTTGTGTAGGGATTTATTTTCAAATAGAAAAAAATACCATCATTGAGACACTATACAATAAATACAGGAACTTGAAGGTTGGGCTCACTACCCATGGACTGGGGAAGAAAGGCAGGGATTTGTGGTGTATGGATGTCAGTAGATGCCAGACCTCTAGTGGACACAATGGAGAGATGCTTGGAACCGTGAACATTACATGGGGAAAAAACGTATGTAGTGTTGGGAGAGAGCTGCTGAAAAGTCTCTTTCAAAAGCTTATCTACTATTTGTGCAAAACTGTTACATCTCATCATTCACTGTAACTTTGACTAAACGCAGAAGTCCCAGATTGTCTGATTTTTTTCAACTAATTTTAAAATCTTAATTGTTGTTTTGACTGAACAGCTGCACTGGGACATCCCCCAGACTGGAGGACAAGAGGCTGGAAAGCAGCCCTGCAGAAAGAAATGTGAGGGTTTGGATTGGGGACAAGTTCAACATGAGTCAGCAGTGCCCTGGCAGCCAGGAGGGCCAACCCTGTCCTGGGGTCACCACGCACAGCATCACAGCCAGGCAAGGGAGGGGATTGTCCTGCTCTGCTCTGAGCTGGGGCAGCCTCACCTCGAGTGCTGGGGACCGTTCTGGGTGCCACAGTGTAAGAGATATAAAACTATTGGGGAGTGTCCAAAGGAGGGTTACTAGGATGGTGAAGGGCCTTGAGAGGAAGCTGTATGAGGAGAGGCTGAAGTCACTTGATCTGTTCACCCTGGAGGAGACTGAGGTGGCCTTATGCCAGCCTACAGCTTCCTCATGAGCAGAAGTGGAGAGGCAGGCACTGATCTCCTCTCTGGTAACCAGAGTTTGGATATAAGGAGATGGAATGAAACTGTATCAGGGAAAAGTTCAGACTGAACTCGAGGGAAAGGCTCTTTATTGAGAGGGTGATTGGTCACTGAGCAGGTTCCCAGGAAAATGGTCTCCAAGCCTGTCAACATTCAAGGAGCATCTGGATGATGCTTAGTCATGTGGTTTAGTCTGAGGTAGTCATAGAATATCTCAAATTGGAAGGGACCCATAGGGATCAGCCTGCAAGGAGAAGGGAATGTGACTCAATGATCTGTATGGTCTCTTTCAACTTGAGATATTCTATGATCCAAAGGACTACAGTGGCTGAAGAAGGCTGTGACGCAGGAGGCTTTTCTTCCCATACAGCTGATACCTGCTTTCAGCCACTGCTTGAAGGATACTTAGGAGCTAGGAATTCAGTACTTGCAAGCAGGCTTTCTTGTACCAAGGAAATTTCAACCTGTGATGCGTTAGCCTAGGAGTTCCAGAACTTAACAGCAGAAGGCAGGTGGAAAGAAGTCAGCCACTGTCAGTGTTCCCACTGAAGCTGCTGCTCATTAAGATTCCCTTCCCCTTGTGGAAGACTGGAGAGAATTAGAGGCACTCCAAGCTGTGTGACCAACAAGACCCACTTACTCCATGCAGCTTTGTGGGAAGACATGTAGGAGGCACTTCCCCTTTGAACATCCATTCCAGCACTGGAAATCAGGGTGCCAGAAGACTGTGAAGATCAGTTTAACCAATGGACATCTAAATNATCTCAAATTGGAAGGGACCCATAGGGATCAGCCTGCAAGGAGAAGGGAATGTGACTCAATGATCTGTATGGTCCCTTTCAACTTGAGATATTCTATGATCCAAAGGACTACAGTGGCTGAAGAAGGCTGTGACGCAGGAGGCTTTTCTTCCCATACAGCTGATACCTGCTTTCAGCCACTGCTTGAAGGATACTTAGGAGCTAGGAATTCAGTACTTGCAAGCAGGCTTTCTTGTACCAAGGAAATTTCAACCTGTGATGCGTTAGCCTAGGAGTTCCAGAACTTAACAGCAGAAGGCAGGTGGAAAGAAGTCAGCCACTGTCAGTGTTCCCACTGAAGCTGCTGCTCATTAAGATTCCCTTCCCCTTGTGGAAGACTGGAGAGAATTAGAGGCACTCCAAGCTGTGTGACCAACAAGACCCACTTACTCCATGCAGCTTTGTGGGAAGACATGTAGGAGGCACTTCCCCTTTGAACATCCATTCCAGCACTGGAAATCAGGGTGCCAGAAGACTGTGAAGATCAGTTTAACCAATGGACATCTAAATTGCAACAATCAAGTCTCCTCACTGGATTCATTGTGGTAATACCTTTCTACTTTTATAATTTCTTTCTCGTTCTTTTCCTTACATATTTTCTTAAGTAGTATTTTCATGCTTTTATATTACTACCTTAGATAACAATAACCAAAATTGCTACATACATCCTCTCCATTGCAACCAAATTGTTCTAAAACAAACCCCACACACACACACAAACAAACATACATATATAAACCCACCAATCATTCAGTGTCTTTTCACTCTAATCTACTCAAAAGGATCTATCTGCTCATTATTCAAATCCCTATAGACTATGTCCAGCACAGTTAATTCTTCAGGTACTGGATACCTTTTCCCATAGCAGGCCACCTGCTTGGGTGCACTACTAGATCATCCTTAGCAGTACCTTTCCTTTATGCTTGACAGGAGTCGCCTCCAGGGTCTGAGTTTCTGTCCTCTTCCCAATCTTCTTGTCAGTGCCTACATCCCAGGACAGAGATCCCAGTTGCCCGGCTTCACTATTGTCTGGTTTTGCATCGTGGGCTGCAATATCCTGGCATTGGACCAGGGAGGTCACCAGAGGCTCTCCTGACTGGTTGCTGAAATCGTCTTGTGCATCTCACAGCTCACCCAGGGATAGAAATGGGGTGATTATGTCTGGCCCTACCTCTTCCTCCTCATTCTTTCCTGTGTGAACTGATTTGATCTTGGATTTCTTCTTCTGGCGACTCACTGCAGGGGCGACTGCGACTGTCACCGAAACTGCGGGGAAAAAACCAAAACTATCCAACATTTTTAGTGTTAGATAATCAAGGCATTACTTTACTTCTGGCCAGGATGTGCAACAAAAATAATTTCATCCACACATAGCCTGGGTGTGCAGAGAAAATCATTCCATGACACATGAATTTCACTAGATTTTTCACAAACGTTATACAGTCAAAGCCATAGAGATTCATTGGTTACAAGTTACATAGTTCTTATTATTTGGTTTCTTATTGGTTACATAAGGTTACATCGGTTGCCTCCAGTACTAATTTGGTCCTCATTATTATCTCTGCTTTCCCAAACTAGGTGTCTCCAACCACGCTAGGGATGCTGTTTGGAGTCGATGTTCCCGTTATTGGCCCTTGATGGGCGTTGGTGCTGTTATCTTTTGTGTCTCTTCTGTGCTGCTCCCAGCCTGTTGAAATGTTAAGCTCATCAGGCCTCACCTTGTGGTACAATGCCCTGAAAACAAATTTCAGGTCCCTTCCCCCGGGGCAAAGGCGAACAAACCTGACTGAAGTTATAAAATAAAAAATTTTACAGTTGGTATATTTTGCAACACTACCAGCAGAGGTGAATAACTGGTTCAGCTGCAGTTTGAGTGGCCACGGTGCCTGTTGGTCTGCTTTCCTCCCTCTCCCTCCCCCTGACCGTGCTGTTTAGGGTCAAGCAGTGATGAGGAAACAGTAGCCAGGGTCCAGCACGTTGCACAACTTCCTGCCTCTCTGGAACTGCCACACCAGTTTTCCTTCACATATTCTGCCACTTTATCAGGATCCCGTAGTTGTACAGGAGTGAGAGGAAAGATGCGTGCTAATGTCTTTACAAATAATTTGTTGGGTGAAGGTATGATTGTTAACGTCTTTGAAATGGGTCTTACTGTCTCTACTAAATTCAAGGCAGCAGGTTTGCTGCAGAGCCCTGACAGGTGGGCTCCTGCGATAGACAAGGGTCTGCTAAAGCCCGAACTCCTGAACCTTGGGGTAAAATGACAAGTTCAAGGGGGGCATATGGGACAGGCAGTTTGGGAAGGCCGTACCGTCCTAGTACCTCAGCCAATGGGGAAATGAAGAGGGAAATGTGTGGCTGGGAGTTTAGGATAAAAGGAGGCTGCACCCTCTGAAACCCGGAGAGAGGGATCCCCGTGGGTGTGTGCCCCAGACGACTCTCCCCCTTTTTGATTCGAATAAAGTTGGAGGACTCCTCTGTCTCCTTTTTGGGCATAAACCTCTGGCATTTGTGGATTTTCCTGACATGGGTGAACTCCCAAACCACTGAAGCACAATAATCCTTCAAAAGCTGGCCCATTTTCTCCCACATTCCATGCCACTCATGACTATCTACCCTCAGGGCAGATGTCTGAATAACCTCCCTAGAAATATCTAAACATGATGTAGGCCACACTGAGGAGACCTGCCAGACTTAGCAACCAGAACATGCAGAGGGAATTAAAAATTCTCAAAAGCTCTTGTGATAGAGTGAAAAGATGAAGGAAATCGTCCTTTCCAGTTCCCTCCTATGACTATTAATGGAATCCCAAAAGGTAGTACCTGAGGTAAGAGAGCAGCCCTGAATACATATCCCAAATGACCCTCACTGCCCTTGATGTTATCATGCCATAAACTGATGTCACACTGCAGCAACAGAACAATCCTGATCCCTCTCCCTTCTCTGAAAAATAGCATCAGGAGGAGCACATACAGGAATATGTAAAGGGTTAGGTACAATACCCACGCTAACAGACAAAGCAATATTGTGACCAGTGACTCCCTACCTAATACAGCAAATGCTTAGATCAAATTTGTTTTAAATCCCCTTTGGTTTCATCTGTAATCTCAATCCTTCCTGCCCAATCCTTAGTGGGTGCCAAACAAGACTGCTGTGGTTTAGGAACTGTCATAGATGAGTAATAGGATGATTTGCTCTCGCAATTATGGTATGATTATTATGTGTATGCTAAAAGAAGCTTTATTGATGTATAGTTATGTTGTTGTAGTTTGTTGTTTAGATACTCCCGTATACTCCATACTCCTCTTCCCCTCCTGTATGGCTGGGACCAGACAGCCTGGGTTGTGTGGGACATGTGGAGGGAAGGTGTGTACCTGTACCCCTTGCATGGGGCATTTGGGAGGAGGGCAGGCTTGTTAGTAGGAGGTGTGGCATGACAACACCTCACCCCCAATCAAGGTGCAAGAAAGCAGCCTCCACTAATGGGCAGTGAAGAGGAGTTACCTTATGGACTTTGGGAGGGGCCAGGGTTGGCTGATGCAGCTCCAGGGATACAAAAGGTGGAGCAGACATTTTGTGGGTGAGCACATGGTGACTGGTCATGTGTTCCCAGCACTCTGCCTTTTTCCTTATTCAGTCCTTTATTGTATTTTGTTAAAGTTTAATAAACCTTTAACATTTTAAAAATAAGCATAGTTTCTGAATGGTACTGCCCAGTTTAGTGCTCCCACTGAGACACCTAAAACCACACTGCCACTTGCTTGCTTGTCCACTCCCTCACATTTCCCCTGGGATGAGATAGAAAGGGGAACTCGAGGCAAAAAAAGTAAAGATCACAGGTTGGGATAACAAAAATTTACTGGAAACAGCAATGAGGTAAGAAAACAAACATTAACAGCAACAATGTACAAAAGAGAGTGATTAACATGCAAAAATGCTCACTGCAGAGCTCCACCGACCCCACTGCAACCAGTCCACCCTAACTGGAAGAAACTCCTTCTACCTGGAAGGGACCTCCTCCTCCTCTTAGCAGTGAGGTGAGGTGATGCAGAATAACCCCTGGGTCCCAGCCCCCTCCTCACTATTGCAAAAATGAACCCTGCTCTGGCTCCAGCCAGGATAAACATTAACCAGGGACCTCAAACTTCACACACAGTGCATATTTTGGTATTATTAACCATATTGATATCTGTCTTCTGTGGTGATATCCCTCAATATCTAAACATATTTCTTCCTGTGAATATGTATCGATGTGATGAAGTAGGACGCTTGGCATAGTGCCACCCAGTACACTCAGTGTAAACATTTAAATGGTCAAAACCGGGTTTATTTACAAAGTGTTTCATGCACAGCAACGGACTCTTCTAAAATTATATAAAATATAATTACGAAAGGGATAACATTGCACATTTGTATTAACAACAGTGAAAGAAGAACACAAAAAAGGTTAACTAAAGCCAGCAAATAGTTGCACTGAGGTAAAGTTACAAAATAACCAAGTCTTGTCACCAATTAGAGCTAAAGAACAGTTCAAATCTCCAAGCCAAGATGTGGCACCTGCGTAAGAGCCAACCATTATTCCTTGATATTTTGAAGTAGCTTTAATAAATGAGACTCGATAACCTGCTGAACTAAAGCAGAGAAAGAGATGAGGTTAATTAGTGCTGATTTTTTTTGGTGTTTTTAGGGTTTTACTGTTTTTTTCTGGAAGATACCTGCTTGTCCTGCACATTTAATGAAAACCAGACATGTATAAATTAACTCTGTGAATAAAATCAGCATCCCTTCAGAAAATAAAAGCCTTCTATAATGCAAAAACAATACACCAAGTTAGGCAAACAATGTTTTCGGAGGTCATCATAAGTTTTTTGGTTTGAATAGGCTGATAGCACATGGAAAGCAAATTTTTTGCCTTCAAACAGAAAGCAGGCAAAAGCATTTATTAGAAACAACTTCTGTGAAACACTGAGATTAAGCTCTTGAAGCAGTCTTCTATGTGACGTTGTGCTGTGCTGTTTACAGCTGGGGTAGGGTTAATTTTCTTCTCATTGGCTGCATGGGGCTGTGTTTTGGATTTGTGCTGAACACAGGGTTGATAATACAGAGATGTTTTTGTTATTGCTGAGCAGGGCTTGCACAGAGCCAAGGCCTTCTCTGCTTTTGGTGCTGCCACACTGGAGAGGGGACTGGGGGTGCTTGGGAGGCTGGGAGGAGACAGAGCCAGGACAGGTGACCCCAACTGACCAAAGGGATATTCCAGACCATGTGGCACCAAGCTCAGTGTATAAAGAGGGGGAAAGAAGCAGGAAAGGGGGAGGGGGACATTTTTGGAGATGACATTTGTCTTCCCAAGTAACCATTACCCAAGTAACCAAATCATCTGGGCATGGTGGGGCCCAGCTCTCCTGGACATGGCTGAACTCCTGCCTGCTCATGGGATGAGCTGAATTAATTCTCCTTGGTTTGTTTTGCTCGTGTGCACAGCCTTAGGTTTCCCCTCTCTTTTTCTTAGCCCATGAGTTCTCCAGCTTTTACCCTTCTGATTCTCTCCCTGATCTCTCTGGTGGGTGAGTGAGTGAGTGGCTGTGTGGGGTTTGGCTGCTGCCTGGGGTTAAACCATGACACTGGCTCATTCATAAGCAAGGGCTCTGCTTGAAGAAGCTACACATACAGCGCTGGGATTATTTTTTGATTCCATTAATTTCTGTAATGGCAGACACTTCACAGCTTTCAAAATGACACCAGCAATGAGGGAAAAAAGCAACAAGGAGTCCCTTCTTTGTTCTGGTTTCCATAACCAAACTACATAGTATAATTCACTGGTTACTGTCTGCCTCCAAAACAAACTAGAGCTAGAGCTGATCTGGCTGAAGAAGGTTTTGCGAACTACATAACATCATGCCAGTCAAGTAGGGTGAGGGGCTCAGAAGGGGTGCAGGCCTCTTACCACTGTCCAGTAACACATTCCTTTGTATAGGGTGAGGGAGCAGCTCAGCTCCCCTTGTCTAAGTCATGGCTGCATCAGCTCTAAACTCCATTATTTGTGTCCAGTGATACAGATCCAGATCAGTGAAATTTTCTTGCTAAGTACCTGACTTCCTGAAACAAGAACAGAGGGTCCTACCCATTTTGGCCTGATGCATTTAGGATTATTAAGACTTGTAGGACAGGTAACATGTTAAGCACTGCAAAAACTCTACTAGGACATTACAGCAGCTACATAAATGAGGAGCTGTAAAAATTAAAAATATTTAAAAAGGGTTTACATTTGCAATACTCACCACTCCGATAGCCCAAGGCAACAGCCAAATCCATGGAATTATAGCCAGCGTCTGTTTCGATAGTTGGATCAGCACCATTTTCTGTGTAAAACAGGAACAGAATCTTCTATTTCTGATGATGAGAACTGATTATACATTATTACTGATAATTTGATTTGGACAGTCTGCTTACCGAGAAGAATTTTTACACATTTCACATGGTTCCCATGTACTGCATATAGCAAGGGTGTGCCTCCATTCTGCAAAAGCAGATAAATGCCTCAGACACTCAGTGATTATTCTGCAATTGTAATTCCTTAACACATGAATATGCTTCCACGTACCGTTAAGAGACTTCCTAGGTTTTATAAAAATGAGGTTCTGTTTCAGATCTTCACAACTTCCATAATTTTTGTCGACTGTTCAAATGCTAAGATCACACTTCTACAAGAAATCAGCAATAATCTCATTCTCTTTCTACCAAGAAGTCAGAACTAGTAGCATCAACTTTTCCTATCCTATGGAAGTTTTGAAACACTTGGGTATTTCAGATGACTTAGAACAATTTTTAAACTCAGGCCAGTGCTATGTCCTGCTTCAATTTTCTGACCAAAGCACCCTCTGACTAAATTCAAGTTAGAGTCTTACCCAGTCATACTCGTTGACATCAACTCCGCAGTCGAGCAGCATTTTGACAATATCTGTGTATCCTTTACTGCAGGCCAGTGAGAGGGCACTTTCTCGCCCCTTCCCCAGAATCTGAGGATCTGCACCCTAAAATAAAGTACCAAATTGAAGAAAAAAGGAAATTTGAGGTTTTTACATAGACCTTAACTTTAAAACTTTTAAGCTTGTAGCAGCATCGACAAACTTAGGAAGAAAAACAAACTAAAGAGTAAATGAATTCAAAATCAATAGCGATTTTTTTCCTTACGTTCTGGAGGAGAAATTCCACTACTGCTATCTGCCCATGAGCTGCAGCCCACATCAGAGGGGTAAATCCTTCTTCATCCTTATGATTGATTACATTTTCTGTTCAGAGAAAAACATATAGCTTAATAATCCTTTTCATAATACACTGTATCACCTAGTGAAATGTGTTGATGGTAACATTTATTCACCAGGAACCAGTGTGACCAGAAGTCATTCTCAACTTCAAAAACAAAATTCTGTCCCCAGTGGTGGTGGTAGTATCTCTGTCCAAGAAAGAAAAACACATCCAACTGACCAAAGTAAAATTTGAGCCTTAAGTTTAATAATTTGTTACGCTCTAGACATCAAACTCTGTCTTTACTCAGAAATATTACACGTTGTCTGTAATCTGGGCTTCACCTTTGTAAAGAAGATAAAGGATGTTTGAAAAATAAAGAGGTACATCCTGTATTATACTGTAGACTGTGCTTTTTTCAATAGTGAGCCACACAATTTTGTAAAGAATGAACTTGTACAGTGATATATAAAACAACTCCATACCCCATGAAGTTCATGTAATCAATAAGGTGGTCTGTGAAAACAATTAAGGTCTACATTGAGTGCAGCTAAAAGAAGAAAAAAAGAACTACTTTTTACAATTGGCTGAAAAATATTTCAGCAGGATTTCTTTTTAATATCTAAGTACTTTAAAAATCCCATGCTTATAGCACCAAAACAAGCATTTTTAGCTGCTACCAACACTCCAGAATTGATTTGCTTTTCATATACATGGCTCATTACAAATTATTTAGACTCAGTGAAACATTTCAACAAGGATGCACTGAAAAGTATGCGTGATTACTAGTACTACAGTAAGAATATACTGTTAATGTTACTATATTCATAAATATTTTAGGTAGAGCTTAAATTTTGTACATGTATTATGGACACACACATGCCACACTATTCAGAATGTGTGGTACTATTACATTGCAGATGTGACCTATGGCTTAAATTAGCGACATGTAGGTCTTTATGCTGACTGACTACATAGAATTGGAAGGCTACCGTTAATAAGAAATATGTTTTAAATGACAAAGATAAATTAAAAATAAAATAAAATAAAACAAAAATGAACTGCTGTGACAGAACTAATATATTTCTTTCTTAGTTCCATGGATTACCTATATAGCTAGAAAGCAGTGAGAGGAAGGGATTTACCTACTCCTATTAAAGTTAATGTTTTAATTTAAAATGCAAATCATACAGTGAGTGAGTAATAGACTGATACAAAACAATAGTCCACATCTGCAAAGAACACATACCTCAAATATCCTCCAATCTGTACCAGAATTGAGGACTTTACATCTTTGCGGAAAAGGTGAAACACAACAGCATATAAATGGCCCAAAAGAAAAAAAAAGGCATTTAACCTCCTTCTGTCTCACCTTGTTCAATACGTGTGGCCAGATATAACATTTCTCCCTGAGCAGCCAGCTGATGAACCGATAAAGCTGCAAAAAAGGAAGCAAAAGCATGTGTTACATACATCAGTTTTCATTCTGCTCTATTTAGAGCTGAGCATAATATGTCCATTGGTTTCAGCAGTACAGAAGTTGGAATCAAGACTGTAGATAATTTCACCTTACACTCTGAACTTAAATCACAATTAAAAACTGAAAATTTCCAAAGAGTTTCATAGATTTAGGTAATTTTTAAACCAATGCAGCATTCTTAAAAGCAAGGATGCTTCCCACACAGACTCATTGGAAAGTAACATGTTCTCTTCACTGCTGTTTGGTCAGTAACCCAAGATTACTTTAAGACCCATTTATCAAATGAAAATAAACATATTTTGATAAATTAAGGACGTTTAATTTAAAAATCATACTTGAATCACCGGAAGACCTGTCCTCCTACTCAACAAAGAAAGCCTCTAGTGTGACTCTCACTCACTACAATGTGGAATAGATCAGACATTACAAAACTACACACAACCTGACATATAGAGGGGAAAACAAAGATTGTGGGATTTTTTTTGTTATTTCAGAGATCATGAAGAAATAACCTCTGATCCCACAAAAAAAATGTATGGGTGTATGGTTTTGATAACTGCCACTTGGAACAGCCTGAAAGGTGCTCAGAAGGCCATATGTAAATTATCTACATGATGCAGTAACAAAATTAGCTAATGATTACATTAACTGTAAATGCTCACTGTTCTCTTCCAAGTCACTTGGAAGAGAACATGGAAGAGTCACTAAACATGGAAGTTTAGTTTGTTCAGAAAGATGGCATATTTTGCTCAGTGGCCTACACTGCAGCTCCTGATTAGCTTTTTCTATGCTAGTAGCATTTTTCTTTAAAAAAACTGACTTGTAATTTACAGACAAAATAATTTACTGACAAAGTAAATTATAGCAAATTAATTTATAAAAGAAATGCTTGACAATTAAGAAAAAAATTCCCACCAGAAATAATGCTTCCTTGATTTTCAAGATCTGTAATAATCATGACACTTGCAGTATTCTGCATTTACATTACATTACATCTTAAGTATCCTGCAGCATTTACCAATCATCTAATTTTAAGATGCAGAAGTTCTGAAAACATGGGCATGAAGTACATTAACTTACAACTCAGAATCTAAGTCTTGATTTTAAAAGTATAGGTAAGGGTTTTTCGGGTCTTTTTCTTTCCTGGAAAGTGAACTTCAGTCATTAATTCCATACAGCAGGTGGTGACTATTACATAGTTGGACCCATGTGAAATTAGACAAGACTATCTCAGTGTTTTCTTCCTACCTTAAAGTTCATTGCAACACCAAAGAAAAAACAGCATAAATCTGTCAAGTATCCAACACAGAGTTCACAAAATAATTATTAATAGTAAGGCAGAAGAATACTTACAGTTTACAAGTAGAGGTGTTGTAGAGACTTCATTTCCCCTGTGTTTGTTAGTTAGTGTAGTTGACTGTTTTATTGGTGAGAAATGCTTAGTAGTTGATGGAGTATAAACATGTCTTACTTGGATACCAGGGGAAGGAGAAGTGTGGCTGTTGCATTCGGCTACATTGAACAAAAGCAAACACGATTTCAGTACTAATAAGGGCATTAAAAGCAAACCATAGATTCTAAGTCAAACTGTAAAGCATCAGTACCACAAGACCTTTAAAATCCGTGTTAAGAAAGCTTTGCAATGTGTGCTTTTCCCACTGTGTATTATGAAAGCTGAAAAAAGGGCTGCACTAATTTCTAGCATAAAACAATTATGCTACTTCACACTTTCAGTATGGCATAATGTCACCCAGAGACAAGTTCGTGTCTAAATGCCTTTGTCTAGATTTTCAACATGCCTGGCATGGATTTATTACTTAAGAAATCTCTACTTAACTTGTCATCTTCTTATGGCAAGTCATCCTCAAGGCAGTAACATGATGCAGCTCTGGTCAGACATGCACTCAGGTACCTGCTCAGCCTTTGCCTGCTCCCTAACCAGTTCACTGCACAAGTGGAGAAAACCTTCATTAACTTTCTTCACCAGGGCTCTTCCCACTCCTGGATAAAATTTTAACAGCATTATGAATGCCCGATGAATACTTATCCAGCAGGAAGACAGGTTCCACACTAACTTACATAAAATGCTACAGCAGGTCACCGCATAGAATTCAGTAAGTCATTCACTGCTGATGTGTTCCTTTATACTAACTTTTCTTCCTTTCTCTTAAAAGCTAATGGCATTTTATTACACAATATATTTATATATTGTATTGGCTTCTAATTCTCAAAAGTAGCTTTTGATTTTGAGATTAAATACTGAAGAGACATATTGAAGGATTAAACTCCATATGGCTTAACTGATTTGACACCAGTGTGCATCAGTAATTAATGACTAGAAGTTAATTAAAACACACACTGAATTAACACCATAGAGAACTTTGTGATCATAAATGCAAGCACAAATTCAGGGAGAGAACTAATTAAAAGAAGTAGAGTATAACAGAAAACAAAATTATGTTTTGTGTGCCAATCAAACAGCTACAACTGACTGCATTGAATTGAGTCCTACCAAAGATTTTGACCTGTGGTCCCTGGATGTGCAGGACTGCTTCTAAGGGATTTACAAATCTTACCTCAGAAAAACAACCCTATTGCTGATCAGTGTAAATCTGCCATTCAGACCTGCAGCTCAGACAAACAACTCAAGCCAGTGAAACCATCAAAATTCAAAGTAAGCCTGTATTTGCATTACACAAAATACAGGAAATAGGTCACATGAACTTCATGAAAAGATACACTACTAATGGTCAGAAATATGGCAGCAAGTGCTAGAATCCACAATTGTTAAGGGGAAGTAGATGGAAGTCCTAATTTTGCTCTGTATCAATATCCTTGGCCATGAAAAAGCATGGATCAATTCTGATGAAGCTGCCCAGCAATGGCTGGATTAGCTGCAGGGAACCAGACCTGGAGCAGCATTTGCTTTCAGATAGTGTGAAGCTACAGTGGCAAGCCCATGGCTAGGACTTGAGGCTTTGTACAGCCATAGGGACAAAACACATATAGCCTATATTATCTTTCATTACTCTCATGAAAATATACAACATGCTGCTGAAAGCTACTGAAGCTGAAGCAATCATATAGTACTTCCAGTAGTGTTTTCTAAAGAAGCACACTGCTGTGGGATATGCCATACAGAAGCAGCTTGTTTTCCTAATTAGCATCAGCTCTTACTAACTTAAGAGGCTTTTTGTGTCACTAATTTTTCAGTTAATATAACTATTTAAAACGTAGTATAGAAATTAATATTGGAGAAAATTTTTATATTAATAATCCATTAAGCATATAATAAAAACACTAGAGGAACACATCTTAGAAAACTGATCAATACACATATAACGCAGAAGCCTTCTTTTTAGAAAACATAGTAACTTAACAGGATGACACAGTCCATAGATAATATTTTGTACCATAAATTCAACCTTTAAATAAGACAGATGCCACTTCAAGGTCAGAGTTGACTTGATCTTGAATATTTTTACTGTCCTCCTCATTCAAAGACTTCACAAATCTTGAGCAGACATTCATATCAAATCTATTAGGCAAAATGAATTTCATCCCCATGGTGACACTCTGAGCTGGGCCTTCCTCTGTGCTGGTGTCAAGCTGATGCTCCACTTTGATGTCTGGCATGGGTGGAAGGCTGTAGCTTGTGGTACATTCTTCCACAATTAACTGGGCCCCGACATCTAAGTTTGTTGAAGATGCCATGATCTTAGTCCTGTACAAGTTTCATGCAAAATGATGCTTCATTGTTTCCAGCCAGGAGCAATTCTGGCAAGCCAAGCCAAATTTTCTGGACAATCTGCAACTGAACAGACAGGACAAGTTAAGAACATTCTGGTAAAACGATGCATAAAAACACATCAAACTTTATTTAAGCTTATGGCATTTAGTTTTGTCAGTCAAAACACTGGCGAAATATCAATCTTGTTGCTTTCACAAGTTGGTCACGAAAACCTCCATTTATGTTTCAGCACTTGATGTTTAAACCAAATTCCATTATTAAGCCAGTAAGAGTTTCATCCATTCAAAACGATGCTTCAAAATACTTGCCAACTTGCAACAAAAAAATCCCACACGACAACCAACCAGGTTTATACCAAGCCAGGAAGGAAGTATAAGAAGATGACTTTATCACCCAGAAACATTAGACTTGAGGGAGAACTTCAAGCTCCTTTATGTCTTTCAAAACCTAAATAAAATAAATTGGTTCTACCACATACATAGGGAAAATACCCAATCCCTTTTAAAGCGGTAAAGGTAACCCCAGAATACCCGTGCCTTGCTCACAGTACCGCGGAAAGCCTCGGGCGGGGCCGCGCTTCGCACACCTCCCGGCACGCTTAGAGCCGTCGCCTCCTCTTGGAAGGAGTCCGCGGGGACAGGCCCGAAGGCGGGACGCCCACACGGCACGGTCGCGGTCCCAGGCCCTGCCTCACCTCGTCTTTCCGCCGCCGCCACCGCCTCTCGCCGGAAGTGGGGCCTCGCCGCGCCGCCGATTGGCCGCCGATTGGCCGCCGAGAGGCGCGCTCTGATGACGCGCTGCCGGTGCGCCCGCCATCTCTCCTCGCGGCCGGCGCCGTGCCCGCCATCGCCGGCGCGCAGCGTGTCCCGGGTGGCCGAGCCCATCGGCCCTTCCCAAGCTTCTCCCGCCGAGCCCCCGCCGGCCCAGCCCCGCGCGCCGTGCGTCATGGCCGCGTACAAGCCAGTGGTGGTCCAGGCATGCCCCAAGCTCGGGGAGAGGATCACGCAGGACACGCTGTACTGGCGGGGATACAAGGTAGGAGGAAGCGGCTCAACAGTCGCAGTTATTGCCCCAGAATGCCTTTTTTTACTACTTTCTTGCCATTAAAATGTTTTTTAAGCACGCATGAGTTAGTTTTTAACCTCAAAACACGTAATCAATGAGTCAGTTGTAATGCTCAAATGGGAAAAAAATTACAAGAGCAGGAGTAGCCTGTCAGAAGTGAAACTCACTATCAATGTATTTAAAAACCGTTTTGATTCTAATTGAGTTTTGAATTCCTTTTAGGAAAAATAATTTTTATTTTGCTGTTTTCATACTGGATGGTGCGCTTGCGTGTATTTAATGATCTTTATCACAATTGTTTTAGACACCTGTTCAGATAAAGGAATTCGGTGCCATAAATAAAATTGACTTCTCCCCAGTCCCGCCATATAACTACGCTGTCACAGCGTCCTCGAGGGTAAGTGGCTTTTCTGAGGTTTTTATGCTCTTGGTCTTCAGTTGGTATCACACAAGAAGATGTAATGCCCTCTTGTTTTGCCAGATCCACATCTATGGCCGTTACTCCCAGGAGCCCATCAAGACGTTCTCTCGATTCCGGGACGCAGCATACTGTGCCACCTACAGGGATGACGGGCGCCTGCTCGTCGCCGGCAGCGAGGACGGCAGCATCTGCCTCTTCGACGTCAGCGGCAAAGCACCGCTGAGGCAGTTCGAGGGTCATACCAAGTAAGGCAGAATTAGTTTGTTTCATTTGCGTGCCTAAGCTTTGCTATATTTGCATGTCACAAGCTTGTCACAGACCAGATGGCTTAAAGATTGTCTTGTTCCAGCCCCCCTGCCACAGGGCAGGGACACCTGCTGCTAGACTAGGTTGCTCAGAGGCCCTTCCAGCCTAGCCTTCAACACTACCAGGGAAGGGGCATCCCCATCTTCTCTGGGCAGCCTGTTCAAGTGCCTCAGCAATATACAGTATTTATGTTACATTATCAGTTTCACATGCTGATGAAAATCTGAATAATACTGACTTATCTTGCTTCAACTGTGTCTTGTAGATCCTACTTGAAAGTAGATTTTAAAGTTAAGTTTAAAATAGGAGTGAGTTTTAAAAAAATTCTAAATATGAATTGAGTCTGTAGAAGACTACATACATTTTCTGTTTCATGTAGGTGTGTTTTAATAGGTTGTGTAGATAGAGTCTTGTGAGTACATTGCGTTGATAAGCATATTTTATTTGATGCTGCTAGGAAAAGAGTTCAAAAAAGTGTTTAAACAAAAACAATGGAGAAATATGCCAGGAAAAGCAGGAATTCCTTAAGAAAAAGCTCCAAAAACAAAACCAAAAAGGTGCATAATGGTCATGTGGGGTGGGGAAGAAGTTAGGAGTTACCATGTATCAGTGAGGAGAAGAAAATGATAATGCTTCAACAACTAATGTGCTATGAAAGATCAAGGTGTGTTTTATCTGCGTAGAACAACAAGAATCTCCCTCTCAGTGGAAAGTACCCAGACTGATCTTAAAGAGCGTTTCTGTTTGAGGTCTGTTTGCAAATTGAGTGTTACGTTCTAATGGCTAGGTTAACTGCATACCTGTGCACACCCGCATTTGCATACCTGTTCGTTCTGACAACATCTGTTGGCTATTTAAATGGTGATAATAAAGACTTCAGTAGGGATTTTAAAGGACAAGAAGACTGTTCAAAGCAGCCATACTTGAGATTTGCTCTTATATAGTGAGGCTTTGTAAATTCTCATATTAAACACTGCGCTTCTAGGTTAGAGCACTTTAATAAACGCTTCATATAGACTAACTCTTCTTGAAACATGAATATATTTTAAGTTTGGGTATTGTGGACTTTGTTTTCTAGACCGGTTCATCTAGTGGGCTTCCTGTCTGATAAATACCGAGTATTTTCTGGTGGTGATGATTATTCATCAAATTTGTGGGATATTCCAAGTGCTACAGAAATCATCTCTTACAGTGAACATACTGACTATGTGAGATGCGGCTGTGCAAGTAAAGTGAATGCAGATGTCTTCATAACAGGTCTGGTTTTATTTTTTATTTATACTTCTTTTGGATTGAAGAAAAATGCTGAAAGATAATTTTTGATACCATAGGGCCATGTTTATTGTATTTTAGTCATGAAGCATCAGTCTGCCTGTGCAATGCCTACTTAGTTGTTTCCTTTTTTTGCCTGCTTTTTAAGCTTGACACTGGTGTTCATGGACAAACTGCAGGAACTGAGTTTCAACATCTTTTTGGTTTAGCCTATTAGGGTTAACAGAACTTTTGAAAGAAAATACTGTGAATGTATCCTTTGCTTGGGAGTGACTGAAATGTTGTACCAAATTTCTGGAGCAGGGCACTAGTCTGTACAGCCCATAACTGGCAGGCTCAAAATATGAGGTTACGTGGAGTTACTTGAAACCAGTTGCTTTTGGTTTTCCTAGCAGTAGCTTTGTATCAGTCTGTGGAAAACTGTGAAAAAAACCTACTATTCCATTTTTCAAGAGGCACAAGAGGCTACGTTTTGTAAGGCTGCTTGATATTTATTGTTACAAATACACTTGATTAATGGAAGTGAAATGAAATTAAAACAAATTAATTGTATAGACCGACGTGTAGCTAGGGCTAGAATTAAAAAATCTATGTTGCCCCCAGGCTGTAAACTAACCAAGGTAAATCACAAGGTGTTTTTACATGTATAGTTTAAAAATAGTTTAAAATAGTTTAAAACTATTGCAATTAGCTAGGAACTCCTTTAGATGGTAGGACACAGCTGTTTTAGTTCCTTGAACTAGTTGAAATTATTAAACTGATTTATGCTGGTTTTTGCAGGTTCCTATGATCACACTGCGAAACTGTTTGATGCACGAACAAAGAGTAGTGTCATGACGATAGAACACGGCCATCCCGTGGAGAGTGTGCTTCTGTTTCCGTCTGGTGGACTTTTAGTATCTGCAGGTAATTCTCTAAAATCAGATAAATGAAATATCTTTTCTGTGGTCCTCATTTGAAAAATACTTCAGCTACTTATTTTTTGTGTGGTGTTTTAGTTTGATAAGGAAGTGGTAAGTGATGTAACAGTTGGATTTCTCAAGTGTATTCGGTAGTAATCTGTAGGATCCTAGAATCTTCTGTAGGAATCTGTGTTTATCTGGCACATGCAAGTAGAGGTCTTCCTTTTTTGTCTTTGTTTTGATGTTCTTGTAGTTGCCCCTTCCCCCCCCCCCCCAAGTTATTTTTAATAACAAAATGCGGACTCTAATTAGCTCACTTCCAAAGTGAAGGAATTAACATACTTAGGTTTTGAAATGATGGGATTGTGTCTTTCTCTACATGTTGACAAGCTTTTTTTAGTCTGTTGTTGCCATTGCATCAGAAGCCCTGTAACCCCATAGGTTATACACTTTTTTTTTTGTAATGAGTGTGGTTGGAGAATGGTTGAATCATTCAGCTCCGTTCAGAATGGCCTAAAAAGAGAGCAGGCTTGTGCCAGGAGATAGAATGGAAGAGGATGGTGAGCAGGTACAGAAAACTATTAGGAGGTAAAGGTACCTGTGGAGATTCTGCATTACTCTGTGAAAACTTCAGAGAAGCATAAATGTGTAGATACGTAAGGCTATTTTGTGTGCTTCCTCTTCACAGGAGGTCGATATGTCAAAGTTTGGGATGTACTAAAAGGTGGACAGTTACTAGTTTCACTTAAAAATCACCATAAAACTGTAACTTGTTTGTGCCTGAACAGCTCTGGACAAAGGTTATTGTCGGGATCCCTGGACAGGTTGGTATATTTTGTGGCTTCCTTACATTGGCATTCTTTAGAACTTTTATTCTTTGAAAGGTATTATTTCACATCACTGTTAACCTGTGCATGGCTTTTGGGCTTTATTTGAGAATGTGTTTTTTGGCCAAGGTACCTACTGCAGAGCTGTCCCTGCTTTTCCAGGGGCCTTGGTCTATATGAGCTTTAAAAGGTTCCTTCCAACTCGAACTGTGCTATGCTTATATGATACACTGTAACCTTTTCCTCTTACTAATCTGAATATCAGTAAGGGTCGTGTGTGCCATTTGGGAAAGCATATGGGGAACTTCTGGATAAGTGTTGTGTTTTTTAAATCACTAAACTGATCT
The DNA here is from genome assembly GCA_013397075.1 of Rhabdornis inornatus. NCBI lineage: Eukaryota > Metazoa > Chordata > Aves > Passeriformes > Rhabdornithidae > Rhabdornis > Rhabdornis inornatus. Next base: position 43,422 of record VWZS01007392.1, on the reverse strand, counting down.
CTCCAGTCTTTGTAAATTAACTATTCTTAATTTTATAACAGTTTAAATAGCTAAAAGTGTATTAGTATTCACTTTTTTAAAGCCTGGGTTTTGTGCTTCTCTGCTGTTGCTTCTTACACCCAAGAGTGTTTGTGAACATGACCTCTTTGCATCTTTGTTTGGTTTCAGTTGATGAGTACTGGTAGTTGGTGTCTTGTGTCTGAGATACTAGAAATATGAAGTGATCTGAAATGACAGTGGGTCTGTTTTCCTCCTCCCTCCTGTATTTCCTAGGCTACCTCGGGCTTTATGATTGCAAACCACTAAATTTTAGCCTTTTAATATAATATTTTGTTTACCAATTTGTTAAATATTTCATACTAACAACCAAATCCTTAAGTGGCAGCTGGATACAAGAATATCTATGTATTTACACCCAGAAATTGCTTGTATTTAATAAATAGATCTTGTATTTAAAATTTAGGTAGATGTGGATAAATCTTGTTTTTAAAATTTCAGAACAAATTTGAAGAGATGTTGTCTTAGTGTTTTTCTAGTATGCATTTCTGAATTCAAATAGTTGCTACACCTGCCTTCTATTTTTATTTCTGTTCTTACCCCATTTTTACCTTTTTTGGGTAAGAGCAATCCTGACTTGACTTGTAGATACCTTTTAATAGAACATTACTGTTGCAGGAGTAATACCTAAGAAGCTCAATGGTAGTCTGAGGAATGCATTGTATTAATACTCAGTTTCCTTAAATGATGTGTAGAAGATAAGAGTGATGAAGTTCCTGTAAAGTGACCACAATAAAGCTTTACTAACAATGTTTTTATCTTTACTGTTCTGTGTAGGCAGGTGAAGATTTACAGTACTACATCCTACAAAGTAGTCCACAGCTTCAACTATGCAACATCCATCCTCAGTCTTGCATTGTCAGTAAGTGCATTAGAAATCTTCTAGACAAATCCTGATACCTTTTAAGTCACTAAAGTAAATAATTGTTGCTTTCACAGCTATTGGGTGTTCCAGAATAATGCTGTACATGCAAAGTAGGGTGATTGAATATGTTTCTCCTGAGTAACAAACACTAAGAGGTTTTAAACATAATAGATTCAAATACCTGACTAGACTAGATGAGTCTAGTCTATCACAGGTATCACAAGTACCTTAGCTGACTTGATCAGTACAAAATCTTGTGTTTATGAATGACAGTGTACATCATAGGGAGTGTATTCACTTTAGAAGGGAGGCCCTTTGACTTTCAGAAGATTGTACTCACCTTTAGCTTTTTGGGAATGCTGTGAGTCCTTTTGCATGGCAGCAATAAAACAAAGTAGTTAATTTGTTGAGAAATTTAGAATAGAGCGTGAACTTGCTTTAAAAGTTGGTGGTGTCAGGTTGGTCTGAGGAAGAAAGAAGGGTGTGAGCATAAACAAATTTGTCTGCCAGGCCATGTCTTGGAAGCAGGCAGCAGAGACTTACTCCTCAGAAGTGCTTGATTTCCAGTAGATAAGTGACCTGCTGGCCAGAAATTTGGAGGCTAGCACCAGATTTTAAACAATACTATTGTCATATAGTACCCTTTTATGTAGCCTCTGAAGGACATGTGAATGGGCCTATCTTTACTATCTTTGCTGCTTTACTATTGCCCTGCTCTGCTGGAATGTAGAGAAAAGTGTGGTTTATGTAGAGGAAAGTGTTAGAAGGTATGTTTTAATTTCCTACCACATTACCTAGGGAGCTGAGCTAAAATAAACTTGGATTTTCTTTTTCTTTTAAAGTGAAGAGTACAGAATTCATTGCCTTTTAAGACCCTATGGCATCTGTAAAATATGCAATACTTACAGTTTAGCATCTCTAGAGTGTTTATAACACATCTTTTGAAATATAATCTTGTTTTCTGTTGATTAAATAATTTGAATTTTAAATGGTCACACGAGAACATTATAATGCCTTTACTGAGTCAAACCAAAGGTGGGTCTAATTCCAGACACTGCTTCCAACTATAGCCAGCCATAAGTAAATGTGTATAGAAAACTAAACCCAGGGCAAGTGTGTTGATATCCTTCCAGATTCCATTTTCAGATGAGAAATGAACTCATAAAAATGTAGTTTTGGTGTAACTCAGTGAATTATTTCTATTACATAAGCTTGTTCATTCTCTCTTTGAGCTTGATTAAACTTGAAATCTTGCCTAGATTCCTTGACAAGGAATTCCACATTTCTGATACTTGTGTGAAGAATCGCTTCCTATTGTTCCACTTGAATCTTCGTAAGCTTCAGTCAATGCCCTTAAATGAGCCATTCACCAGCTGGTATCCATCTATACGTGTCATAATTCTGTAGGCTTTTATCATATCACAGAATCATAGAATTGCTTGGGTTAGAAGGGGTATTAAGGTCATTTGGCTTCAGCCCCCCTGCCCTGGGCAAGGACACCACTAGACCAGGTCACTCAAAGCCCCATCCAGTCTGGCCTTGAATGCCTCAAGGGATGGGGCATCCACAGTTTTCCTGGGTGAAATTTATACCCACTTCATTATATAAGTAAAATTACATATACCAGTGACTGATGTTTTGAACAACTTTCAGTTGTTCCTCAAAATCCTGCTGTTCCATGATGGCTTTGCTTTCTCTTAGGTTCTGTTCATGCCTGCTGTGTGGTACCTAATAGCCCAAGGTAGTTTTATGCCATTGGAAAAAACAAAACTTTATAGTTACAGCAGGGTATTAATGCATAATTGAGTTTGATACACTAATCAGTCTATAATGTTGCTTATGACCATAGCCTTGAATCTGTCCCTGCATTGAACAAGGTATTCAATCACAGAAACTGAAAGAGTTGCCTTCCACCTGAAGTTATCTGTGATACTGTGATTTGAACCTTATCATGAAGCATAAAAATATAAAAATGTGTGTGATAGGGCCCTAACTCTGTGATTTCTTTGTGCTAGCCTGAAGATGAAACCATAGTTGTAGGCATGACCAATGGGGTGCTAAACGTTAAACACAGAAAACCGGAAGAAAAGATTGAAAACTCTCAAAAGAAGAGACAACCAGCCTATAGAACCTATGTGAAAGGAAGAACTTACATGCCAAAACAGGTATGATGTGGTAAGAAAATACGTGCTGAAACATTTCTGAAAAATTGGTTTCATGGAATGTGCTAAATTGGAGAATGGGAAGGGAGGGAATATATAAAATGATTCACGGTAATATATCTAGTCCATTATGTTTGTGTGTATTTGTCTTACTCTGAACTCTTTTGTTGAATTCTAGGAAGATTTCTGTGTCAGTAAACCTGTAAAACGTGTTTTGAGAAAATATGATAAGCTGCTGAGAAGCTTTCAGTCTTCCAAGGCTCTTGATGCAGTAATGGAGGTGAGGCATTGTTTTTTTTTTTCTTGTCAGAGTTTTGTGCTGTCACCTGATGTTAATTTTTCCTGTATGTCATACTAATTTATTTTAGTATATAACTAGGAAGAATATTAAGTTGGAGTCCATTTCAGTTTTTGCTGACACCAGCCCTGTGTTGTCTGTAAAGATGTTGCTTTGGTACTAAACTCTTCTTATATATGTCCAGCCACCCATCATGCTTCATACTCCTGAAGTCACAGTTGCAGTCATGCAGGAACTACATCGAAGAGGAACACTGAGAAGTGCACTTGCAGGCCGAGACGAGAAGCAAGTTAATCTCCTGCTTACCTTTGTGGCAAGGTATTATTTTAACATGAGTTCCCTCTCACTATTTTGGTACTTCTCTTTCCTAATAACTTGCCACAGAATTTCAACAGATCAGGGGTGGAACACTGGTACTCCTGAAATCTCACATGCCTTTTTCATTCTGATACCAAAGTTTTGGGATAGATTTGAAACAGTTTTACCTGCTAGCACAGTACAGTTTTGTTTATAGTATGAGATATTCTACTTCTTAGCCAGACACTCTATCCTTAGTCTGTTAGTTTTCGTCAAGGAGGCAGAAAATGTGTTTTTATGTACTCAAGGCTTTTTGACACTCCTCCAACCCCCATTCCCTCCTGAAAGGATGAAGGTAAATACCACATACGTAGGTTTTTTTGACTTGCATCTCTGACTGCTGTTCTGCCATGTCTCTTTACCAAGAAAAATTTGTCTATGCCTGTGTGAGAAAGCTGCTTGGTGGTGGTGGAGTGCAGTTGACAAAACCAGTAAAATTGGAATGTCTTCTAATTTTGCAGGCGTGTGATTGAGCCTAGATTTACTCCTGTGCTAGTGACTGTTGCCGATATGATCACTGGTAAGACAACACAAAAAAGATTCTCAAAACCATATAGCTAGCTTGCAAATAAGACTGAAAGTGCTACGTTTTAAAGAAACCAAATCTTTATGGCTTTGTTTATTTGTATGGACTTAGTATCTAGAAAATGATCCAAAAAAGAGATAGTTCCAGATAACTTTGGTCATAGTAAGGATTCGATTTGCAGAGGCTGCAGAAAGTGCCTCATGGTCTCTAAGTACCTTTAATGCTTCATGTTTACATAGTACAAATAGCTTCCTCTTATTCAATGAGGTAAAAATAGTATTTGAGGTAATAAAAGCTTCTGTTTCTTTTAGTTTGACATAGTGCTGCTGTAAGTACATACAACCACTGCTTTCAGAACAGACAACATTAAAGTTGTCTTATTTTTCAGAATGTTGGATTTGTGCTAGAACCCTTAAATGTATCTCTAACTAGCTAATATAATTTTTGCCTTTTTATACATCTGTAGATTTTTAACTGATATTTTTCTTCACAGACATTTATCAGCCTGTGGTTGGGCAGTCAGCAGTAGTTGATAAACAGTTCTTGAAACTCCAGCAAGCTATTGGAAAAGAAATTGACTATCAGGAAGAATTACTAGAAGTTTTGGGAATGATGGATACACTGTTTGCTACTTTTACTAAGAAAAGAGATACGTGTCTAGAAGACAACAAAAGCAATGGTGTTACAGAGATCATTGAAACAAATAGGAATTACTGACACCAATCACAACAAATTGTTGCAATTGTGAACTTGAAAGGCATGACCCATTCTCCTGGTAACTTCTTATAATAGTGACTTTCAAAGTAAGACTCTCTTATTTTGAAATTCTGTTTTTTAAACTGTGTTGCTGAATAGGCTTGGTTACTGAAGACAGAGAAAGAGGACATTTTCAAGATTGTCCATGCAATTTTTTTTTAAACAAGTTAGTTTTAAAGCTTTATTTCAGAGTTACGTAACTTCTTAAGGATTTACATGGTCTGATTTTTGGTAGAGGCAGGGCTGTAGGGGTGGCTTCTGTGAGAAGCTGCCAGAAGCTTCTTCATGTTTGACAGAATCAATCCCTGGTGGCTCCAAAGATGGATGTGCTGCTGGCCAAGGCTGGGCCAAGTAGAAATGGTGATAACAAAGTTATTGTGCAGTTGTAATTGCGGCCAGAGAAGAGCAGAGTGAGAACATGTGAGAACAACCCTGTGGACACCGAGGTCAGTGAAGAAGGAGGAGCAGATGTTCCAGATGCTAAGGTTCCCATGCAGCCCATGGTGCAGCCTGTGGAGATCCATGGGGAATGCAGGGATCCACCTGCAGCCCATGGAGGAGCCCATGCCTGGGAGGAGGCTGTAGCCCCATGGGAGACCTATGGAGAGAGGGGCTATGCTCCCAGGCTGGAGCAGTCTGTCCTTGGAGGACTGCACCCTGTGGAAGGGTGATCCATGCTGCAGCAGTTTGGGGAGGGCTGTGTGCCTGTGGGATGGACTCACACTGGAGAAGTTCATGGAGATCTGTCTCCCATGGGAGGGGACCCCGCAGTGCAGCAGGGGAAGGACTCCTCTCCCTGAGGAGAGGTGTCATGAACTGACCACAGGTGTCATGAACTGACCATAATCCCCAGTCGCTGTCTCCCTGTGCCACTGGGGGAGGAGATAGGGGTGGGGAGGAAGGTGTTTTTAAGGGTTTATTTACTTCTCATTGTCGCTCTGTAATTTTGTTTAGTAATAAATGTAATTAATATCTCTCAGTTGAGCCTGTTTTGCCTATCATGGTATTTGGTAAGTGATCTCCCCCAGTCCTTACCTCAATGCACAAATCCTTCATTATATTTTCTCTCCCCTGTCCAACTGCAGAGGTGAGTGAGTGAGGGGCTTTGGTGGCTGCCTGGTGTCTGGCCAGCACCAACCCACTGTGGGTGTGTGTCCAGTACTGTAAGCAGTCAACAATTTTCAGTTTTTGCTTACTAGAAAATAACTGATGTTTATGTAATTTTAATGTGTCACTGTCCTAATTTAAGGCTCATATCCAATGTCACATCCTTGGAAATACAAAGAGAACAACACACACAGTTGATAAACACTTGACTGCATTGTTTTTTCTCTTTCTGCTTCATCTCCATTTAAGATTTCCATGAATTCACAGTGCAGAGCGGAATGACTCAAGAAGTGCATGCTTATGTATATTGAAAAAGTTTAGTTTAATTTTTTTAATGATGCATGTGTATTTATGAACTACAGTTCTCTAGAAAGGAGGTAATACTTCTAAAGGGGAATTAATTCAAATTAAATTAATGTGATGAGTAAAGTGCACACCAGTGAGAAAATACTCTAGCTGAATGTCAAAACTCAATTTTTGTGTAATTCTCTCACTTTCAGTGCATAGTGGATGGAATTTGAGTCAATTGTTTGAATGCTAGGGAAATGGTTTAACTTCAAGCAGGGCTGCATCAGTATGAATACATTGGAAAGAGATGTGCCAAAGGCTGTTGAGTGCATGTAGTATGACACTAGGGTAGAATTTTGTTCTTAACCTGTTCTATGGCTTGAATTTTCCCCCAGGACTGGAATTTGAGATGTAATAGGAACTTCTTGCAAAATTAGTTTGTTCATGTGTGACATTGAAAGGCGGATACCAGTGGTAGAAATAGCTAGATCAGTTTTGCAAATTCTACCTAAAATCCTAAAAGTTGTGACTGAAAAGCATGGAGTGCTGTCTGGTCTGCCCTTAAATTACTGTGTGAACAGTGTATATTCCTGACTACTGTGATTTACTGGTTTTGAATACTTAGAATGATAACAGGTAATAACGAGGAACATGTTCATGCAAACTTCAAACTTCTCGTTTCCTTGCTGCTTTGTTTATGTTAATAGAACTGAAGTTTCTTTTGTCTTTTAGGAAGTCAGTGTACTTCCTTTAATTGTGTGACTTAATCAGGCAATATCACTTAGATTTCACACAGAATTAATTTTTTGGAGTGGGAATGATGGGGAGTCTCATCTTGGAGCCTCCTTATTCTGTGAACCAGTATTGTGTGGAGTTGAAGGAGCACATTTCTCTTGGCAGCATAGTTTTCTATGGCTTGAAAACCACTAACCTTGACATAAAACATACTCTCAGTTCTTACTGACAATGTTCATGTCTAGAGTATGTATCCATTTCTGTGCTTTAAAGTTTGCTGTGTGGCTAGCAGAAGCATAGGAAAATGTTAGATTAAAATAGTGATTAGTTGGATCTAAACTTCCCTTTCCTGTTTTCAGGTGTTCAGGCACCTGAATTACATGAGAGAAATGGAGACATGAGCTGGTTGGTCATTTTGCTGCTTTTATTAGGGCTTCAACTGAACATTCCCCAGCAAAGGGACTAATTCCACCAGTGAGTGAAACTTTTATTACTAGATCACGTATACATTCTAATTTCTTGAGGGTACTTCAACGGATAGACTTGAAGAACATGCTGCTAGAATTTACCAAGTTGTATTGTTAGAGTTGTTCAAGGCTGAGTAACAATGTGAAAACTTTCAGTATTTTAGAAAATACTAAAATACTTATCATCTAACATTAAGCTATGTAGAGTGTTTAAAAAGTAAGAAACTGAAGCAAACTTGTAAAAATAAAAATCAGATAACTCGTCCATTACTTGATGGGATCAGTTGACTCACAAATAGGGATGTAGACAGAGCAGAGGCATTTAATGCCTTCTTCACTTCTGTCTTCTACATGTCATAGCCTGTGGGATCCACACAGGTCTCTCCAAGAAGGCCGTGACTAGAGGGACAATGAACTTCCCATCTGACTTCAAACTTGTTTGAGGCTTCCTCAGTTGGATGTGCATAAATCCATGGGCCCCAATGAGATTCATCCCAGAGTATTGAAAGAAGTGGCTGATGTTATTGCAGGACCTCTCTCTGTTACTATTCCTTGGCAGTCTGGAAAGGTCCCAGTCTACTTCAAGTGGTAAATACTGTCCCAGTTTTCAAGAAAGGTGAGAAGGAAGGTTGGTAATTACAGGACTATCAGTCTCAATGCAGTGCTTGGTAAGATTATGGATAAAATAATCCAGGAGTTACTGAAAAACAGTGGAGTGACAATGCAGTCATTGCTGGTCACAACCAGCAAGGGCTCATGAGGGGAAAGTCCTCCTTGACAAATTTAATTTCCCTTTATGTCAAGCTCAACCATCTAATGACAGGAAGCCAGTGGATGTGGGCTATAATTTTGTAAATTCACTTGAGAAGTTTCTCCAAGCTGTGGCACTTGGGGAGCAGGGTGGGGTTAGAAGAGGAGGGGTAGGACAAGTAAACAAGTACTAAGTCGTAGTAATACTACTAAGCTAAAGAAAACACCTCACTCCTCCTTGCTGATGATACTTTCCATTTGGTAACATTACTTTTTTTATGTTTTGACTGTTTTATGAATCAGAAGACAGCCTCTGCAGTGTATGTTTTTTTTCCTATGTTACTTGAATGTGATCTATAAAAATTTACTTGTCATAAGTTTTGCTAGGTACATAGTCCCAACAAATACAAAAAAGCTTGCCTAAGTCCTTATTTACATGATAGAAGTGCAGGAGGTGGTTACCTCTGGAACTGAGGCCTGACAGTATCTTATAATATTACATTTTTACATTGGAATTTATGTAAATTAACCTTTAGATAAAAAATTTCATATTTTTTTAGTTGTCTGTATTTGGCATTGACATCCTAGGTCTACAGCTGCTGCAGATGCACCTATGTTTGTATTCTTTTTAGGATAACATGCAGGTTGCTATATTCAGTGGTGAGTGAATGTAGCAACTGAAGTAAAGCAATCCTTATGTGTGCTTCCAGTAAAGTATGCTTGGATGTAGAGGAAAGGTGCTATAAGATGGTTGCAAGCCTAACCTGGCTGCACCCCATCAACCTGTACCTCTTTTCCTTCTGGTGAGTTTAACTTTCCAAACACCTGATCGCACCGTAACCAGCAGGTTCTCTCTGTAATTTTGGAGTTGTGGACTTTTGTCCCTGCTTCCTTGCACAGACTTTTTTTTAATGTGATCTGCCACACAAAGCAAAAACAATGAAAAGTTTAAGATTTTAGAAATGAATGCACACTTATGTAAAGCCACGAAATTCTTGCTGAAACACATGAGATGGTAATGGGGTTTTACTGGCTTCTTTCTCTCCTTCAGGGATTTGAGAAGGAACTGGCTTTTCCACAGAATTGAGAGGGGACAACGTCTTTGAAGCAAAAATATTAATACGAATGAGTCAGTTGAGTCAGGTGTTCCCCTCCTCCGGCAGGTGAAAACACAAAACACTTCAACTGCAACCTTTTTATACCCGATGGGGGGAGGGTACCTGTCCCCTTTACCATTGGTTGTGTACTTGGGGACTTAACATCCTCTCCCCACCGCCTACCCTTCTTTCTTCTCCCCTCTCATCTTTCTCTTCTTTTGGTTATGTGTTCAACATTGCTTCTTTATTGGTTCCCAATAGCACTTAACAGGTGCAATGAGCAGATCAAATAAACCATACCTAAACCATAGGTAACAACAACTAGAAATCCTTCGTTTACCCCATAGTTCTTTTGGGCTGAAGCACAGGGAGGTATATTTTCGACCTCTGCTCTGTTACAGCAGTCTAATTTGCTTAGTATTAGTGTAACGCTGCTGTTACAAAGAAAGTACGCTGTCCATCTACAGCAGACAGGTTATGAATTAAGTTACAGTGCAGCAAGAGGAAACCTGTTAAGTCTCTACCCCCAGTCTGGAACTCATAGCCCCACATCTTTAGGGCTTTCGCAGTCCTTAACCAGTGAAACAGGCTGGCAGAAAAGCCTTGCGGAGTCAACATAAGATGGTTTTAAGAACAGCTGAAGTTACATACCACGTACACATGGCAGCTAAGATGTGGTGTGGTGTGTCGGGACCCACGCACTTTGCAACACGAAACACGCGTGGAAGGGCCGCGCAGGAAGCTGATCAACCAGCGCCCTGCATGGGCAGCTCCCAGCCCGGCGCGGCCGGGAGCGGAGCGGAGCGCTCCAGCCGCCGAGCGGGAAGGCGGGGGCTGCTCCGCCCGGCCCCGCGTCCTGCGCTGCGCCGGGAGAGGGCAGCGCTGCCTCCCGAGGGCAACGGGGGCCGCCCCACCCGCGCCCGGGGCGCCGTCGGGGCGGCGCACGAGTGCCCGCGGGGCTCCCGCTGTGCATTCCCTGTCCCGTCGAGCTGCCGGCGAGGAGCTGTGCCGGCTGCCTCGGGGTCTGCTCCCCAGGAGCCTCCCGGCGCCGGGGGCTGTCACAAAGCGCCTTTGTTCCCTCGTCCCGCGGGCTGCCGGGGCGGGGGCGGCGCATCCGCGGGCCCGGGCGCGTCCCGCGGCGCTCCCGCGGGCGGCTCGGCAGCGCCGCCTCCCTGCTTCCCTCCCTGCCTGCCTGCCTGCCTCCCTGCCTGCCTCCTTCCTTGCCTCCCTCCCTGCCTGCCCGGCGGCGGCGGCGGAGCCTGGCCCGGGACACTGCGCGGAGGTAAGGCGGCCGCAGCCCGCGGAGGCGAGCGCGACCCGCGGCACCTGCTGGCCCACAGCCCCGGGGCCGCTGCGCCGGGCGGGGAGCGCTGCATTGTCCCGAGCCTTCCCCGGGCTCCGGGGAGCTGCGGCGATGTTCCGCCGGCTGCGACTGCGTCCCGGTGCCGCCGTGCGCGATGCGCCCGGGCGGGCTCCGCTGGTGTCCGTGCAAAGCCTTTGCCTGCGCTGTCATTCGCCTTCAAAGCCCCAAAAGGCGGAGAGGGACTTGAGTAGGGCTTTGTTGTGGTTTTGTTGTTGTTTTTAAATAGATGTTGTTGTTTGTTTTCATGTTTTAAGTTCATTATTTTGCCATAAAAGCTACTCTTTTTTTTTTCACAGTTTTTTCCCCAGTGGGGGCAAGGTATTCGGTCTTGATCATAAAGCTGCTCTCCTTTCTCATACACAGCAAAAGAAATTTTTAGCTTCGTTACTCTTCACTTTTTTAACAGCCGAAAATATAAAGGCAATGAAAGCTTTTCTAATGGTGAAATTCTGAGAAACACCTTTCAAAGCAGTTCTTGGTAGTGTATTGTTGCGGCACTGCTGTGCACAGCTTAGAGATGTACCAGGCTTTAAAATCCTTCATTTTTATGGACTTAAGTCCTACCTCTGTATCTGATCCTATACAAAAATGGATGAAGTTCTTCTCATAAATCTTATAAGGCACACAGATGTGACTGAAAACCTACCAGATGTTTTATTTTACAGAAGTGATTTGCTCTTTACTGCACATTGTGGAAATAGAATATCAGGGGGCATTTTCCTAAGAGGCGTTTTTCCACATAAGTAATGATTTAACAATATTCTGTGAACTCGGTATGAAAAATTGACAGGACAATATCTGGTGGAAATATTAGACTACTTAATTGCTTTTTTTTTCCACAATGATGTTTGAATATTGACTGAAACAAAGAAAGTGATCGTGTATGTATAACTTTGTAATAGGCAACTCATTTGGCCTTTTCAGTTAGCTTGCAAATTAGACATTTATGCCAATGATTTTCAGAATTTTCGAAAACTTACAGATTTTCCTACCGACTAGTTGAGGTGTATCTTTCAGGCTTAGCATTATCAAGACAAGCAGATACTATCAAATTATGTTCATAGTTAGAAGAGGACTATAAGGTGGAATTGTTGCCCTTCTCAATGGAAGCTGCTGCTTTGAATATTAGAATTATGTTTAATGGCTTTTGGTATAAAATTTTTTTCTAGATCTTAGTGTAGAGTTTGTTACACAGTTCTACTTGTCCATGAAAGTGGAATACCAGTTACAAAAGTGCCATACAGAGAATATCGTCTTGCTTTGTTAATTACAGCATTTTGGTGGATGGCCAAGCCTGAGGGATGTCGAAGTGTCACAAGACAGCATTGGAGTGCTACCATTTGGATGCATTTGTAGAACCGAAAGTTTCTAGTCCATTTCTTTGGTACTTTGTCATTAAACATTGGACATTAGACTGTGCTGCATGAACTCTTTAAAGGGTTTGCTGTTGCTCTGGTCCCATGGCTTCACAGTGCCCAAACTAGGGAGTAGTAAATGCTAAAGCCATTAAAAATTTCATGATTAGAAAGCAACTGTCTTGGTCAAAATGGGTGTTAAAAGGAGTGTGGTAAGACAGGTATCCCACACCGTTATCAAGCATATTTCCTTTGTTTCAGTAACCTTAGTTATACATTTGGTTTTATTTTTGTCGTTTAGTAATGTATAACCCACATTTCACTTTTTAAAGTTTCTAAACTCTAGAGCCTCATTTTCATTTCAGTTGAAGTGAAAATGCTACATTAAGAATGTTAATACAGGAATACATAAAGGATGTATTTTGCCAACCTCAATAGCAGGCTTCTGTCAGAGGAGGCATTTTTTCCTAGAGTTTTTTCTGTCATTTTAAAACCCAAGACTGTTCTTCAAAGGAGAATAAATGTGGTCCTTTTTTTCAAGACACTTAAATTCCCTTCTCAGGATCACAAGTTGGCTGTGCTTTTAACAAATTGATTTGGGTATATTTTGGTATTTCAGTAGCCCTGAATGGGGTGATTTTTTAAAAAAATAAGATTTAAGCTTCTATTTGTCTCAAATTGTTGAAAAGAGTAATATTTTAAAAGGTGGTTAGCTGCATTTCTTCTGTTCAGTTGCCTTCAAGACCAGCTAATATCTGGTGAAGTAATCAACACTAGTGCAAACTGCTTCATGATAAATGTGATAGGCAAAGGTTTATTTCACCTCTCAGTTTGAATGGTGTTAGAAGGCAGTAAATGTGCTTGTGAAGCTATGAGCTGAGGGTTCTGATTCGTCCCCTCCCTGTCCCCCAATGCTCTAGATGTTCAGGAGACTCTAGTGGAAAAATGAAAGATCACGTCAAAAACCTTGGCTGTAAAGCTAAATCTCTGACTTTGGGAATGTAGTATTTATTACATGAATCTTTAGCTTGCTAGATTTTTCATTTTCATTTATTTTGTCCAAGGTCTTTTAGTCAGGTCCAGAAAAAAGATCTGTACTTAAAAGAACGTTCTGTACCACATTAGACCTGGTGGCTGTGGAGTGTAGTTCCTGGTGCCGGGGAAGCTGTGAGCGAGCCTTCGGAGTGTACTAACATAATGTAATTCAGATGGAATCTATCAATTCAGGAGCACAGTTTAGTTCGGTTGCTGTGCTTTCATAGCAGGAACTGTGGGATGAGTGTTACTGTTGGACACTGGCTTGTCTGTCTTGAGCACCACACTGAAATCTCACAGGTTTTGAAGAGTATTAATATCCGGGAAATATAAACAGACTATTTGCGTGGTCAAAAATAACAAAATGCAGTCAACAAGCAGAAGAGAGCTCAGTAGAAGACCTCCTGATCTGCATGTGCTGCTAGGCTTCTACAAGATGTTTTGCTAAGACAAATATGTTGGATTTTAAAGCATTACAAATGATGCTCTGGGGATTCCTGCCTGCCTTCCAGCGGCCTCTGGGTGGGATGCATCCTTGTTTTATTGTTGTTTTGGTTGACCACAAATAGAGATTTAATGTGCCTGTCTTGATAGAGTGGTAATAAGACTAATTCTCAGTGTTTCATAGGCACGAGTTTCAGCGTGACCATCACCAAAAAGAAGTGTAATTAAAAAGGAAGAATTGAATTCCAAGGCACCTGTGCAGAATAATCAAAGGTTTATTTACAGTGTGGTATTTTTGACATTCAGCCAGTTGCTTTACTGTTGAAAAGAGGAAGGTCTGTGGCACAGAGGTGTAGGATTGTGATCTGAAAGGAGAATGAAGCAAACGGAGCACCAGCAAAGACCTTGCTTTGTTACCTTTGAATTGATATATGGGAATATGAAATTCATGTTTTATACCACTGCTCACATGTTGCATCTGTCTGCAAGGCACAGTTTTTTGCACAAACTCTGATCTGGTGCAGCTTAGTGCCATGGAGCCATGGAGGCTTGCTGGAGCAGCCACAGAGCATGAAGTTCAGTGAAGTTTGTGCAAGTGACTGCTGGATTGCAGGACAGCATCAAGGCCAGAGTCCTGTCTTCACCTGCTCTCTCTCTTTCTTCCACAGTGATATGCTTTATTTACAAGGAAGAGGAGAGAGTCAAGTTGCTGGCTGTGAGCTGGGTTGCTGTAGGATCAGGAAGTGCCCGTCTGTGTTTAGGAGAATGCTGATGATAGACACTAAGTGCCGAGGACAGCCTATAGTAGTCACAGTGTTGGCTGCAAGGTCACCTTCTACCTACTGCAAGGTAGAAATGCCTTTCTGCTGATACTTAAATAATTCTGCCCCTTATCTAATTTCTTGGTGTGTACAGAGTAAAAATGTTTGTAACTGACGTCTTACAATGCAGTTAAGTCAATAATGGATGTTTCTATTTTCTATGGGTCTATTTTCTTATTGTGGTCCTTCTAACATATCACGATAATTGCGGAACCCATGCTATAAAATGCTAAAATTTGTAATGTTGAAAAGATTTGAGTACATGATGGTCCCATAATTGACAATAAACAAAATATTGGGTGAAGAATATTTAAATTATATATTCCGACTATGCATTGGAATGTCTTTTATCTTTGATAAAACCAAAGTTGCATATTGCTGTTCCTCTTACTAGCTTGAGCTAGTTAAGGAACTGGCAATAGTATTTGTCACTAGGTTTAAGGGGATATTATAGATTTAAAAAATGTATACTTACTAAAATGATGGTCAAGAATTTTGGTCATTTTTGTATATTTACCTCTGCTTGACTGAAACCTCTGCTGCAAGTCTTTCCAGTTTGCACCACAGCACCACATATGATTCAATTAAATTAACTGCTAAACTGGATGCTGGAAAGGGTTTATTTTGTGTGTATAGATGAATTCTGCTACTGCTGTCATTGGCAGTGTGGGCGATGCCTGAAACCAGACCTGCTTGTCTGTGAGATGCCCGTTGTGCTGGTTTCTGTGTCAGAGGCACAGATGTCAGAGGAAGGGATCAGGTGTTGCTCTGTGAAATTACGTGCGTTCATGATGTTGGGAGCTTGACCCTCCCCTTGCTGTGTGGGGTAGGACTCCACCTTAGCACTGGTGCGGATTTGTCTGTGTGGCACCTTGTGTGCACTGGGGGCCCTGGTTTTTTTGTGGACATGGGCAGTTCTTTGCTGTACAGGGGAGGTGAGTGGTGAGTACTAAGCTGCATGTGATGGTGTCTCTTTCAGTCCCTCGATCTGAAATGGAGGTTGCACAAGCACTGTGCTCTAGCCAGAACTGAGTATTTCCTCCCTACGTGCATCATCTTCTTCCTGCCTCTCCCAGCCACTTCCAGCAGCCAGGCTGAGTTACTGTAAGCCCCAGACAGAGGAAAGACGTGAGCCATTAATGTACATTTTTTTCCTAAACAACCAGCACTATTCAGAGTGTGAGAAAAGCAGAAGAAGCCACTTAGTGCTGTGTGGCTAACATTTATTGATTCTTCTACAGAAAGCAACAAGTACCATTAGGTATTCCTTTGTATCCAGGAAACACCATTATAAGCCAGTTTGTCCGGCCAGTACACAGTGAAAATCCTGATAATCTTTTGTCATGGTTCTAGTCAGTGCTGTATGAAAAACCTTGGTTGGTTCTGATGAGTTTTTTCATCCACTCAGGATTCATGTTGAGCTAGGTACTTAGTATTTCCAATTGGTTAGGCTCCACAGGGAGTGGATCCACAGTGTGATACAAGCAAAGGGTGAAATGAAGCCAGGATGGCACCATCTTTCTAGTGTGCTGTGCTTGTATTTGCCCATACAAAGGGAGTTTGTTGTACTGGTGATGCAATTTTTATCCCCCAAAGGAAGAACTAAGTAATGTTTTCTAGCTCACACTTTCTGTAGAATAGGTAGACTAGACTGGATACCTGCCTATCTCATGCTTGCAGAGGAGGACAATGTTGAGATACATCTTTTGAGGCTTTGGAGGTCAGGATAATAATTTGACAAAAGCATCCAAGAGTAGTTCTTACTCTCTTGGCATGGCATAATGATTTGAATGTGCTCGTATTTTCTTGCAGTGGAGATGGTGGACTTTAGTTTGGATGCATTCCTTTAAAGATTGAGAACCATCGTAGGAAGAGGGGTTTTGTACACTGGAATAGAGCAATGATATGAGATGGCTGACTGATGTGTCTCTTGTTTCAGACAATCATGAAGTGATGCCCACTTCACAAGAGCAACAGTAATTGTGAGGTCTGGGATAGATATTAATGTGCATCATCTATTCTGTCAATTAACACTTGTGAAAGGCTCTACCTTGAACTACTTCTTGTTGAACGAATGTTACTGTTTCTTAACTTCTCTTGTAACCCTGTTTTCTTTTGTACCGACAGGGCTGTGCTTCTCGTGCTGCTGCTCCTAAGGCTGGGTTCGGGATGCTGTTGCTGTAGACTGGAGAGCTTTGCCTGTTGAAGTGAGATGCCCTGGAGTCAGCTGGAGGATACCTCCTTCCTACACAGAAAATAAGAAACCCCTATGTCTGAATCTTGCTGCTGAATAGGCTGGCTGGATTAGTGTTCACCTTGATATCATTTTCTTACAGTATGAAAGGTTTGTATTTTTTTTTCGGCTGAACTGTTGTGACCTGTGATTTTGTAAAGGATTTTGCCTTGTTTTAGAACTGCAGGAATGTATGGACTTGTGAATTTACTTGAACTGATGGGCACCAGGAGATGAGGATTAACAAATTTGTGGTTTAAAAGGAGTATATCTGTGGATGGTGGGTGGGTTGTTTTTGGTTTCAATTGAAGCCATGTATTTAATTTCTGCATTTGTAGGCAGGGAACTTCTCAAATCCTATCTGACTCATGCAAGGCTGTACGTATGCATTAACATGCAGTGAGCTGCACAACTGTGTTGTTTCTGGAAAGTGTTCAGCTGTAAAAACTAGGCAACATCTGAACTGAGAGCCCTGTCTTAAGACAGGCTCGCTTTCTGTAGCCTGTTTCAGCAAGTTGAAGAAGACTTGTGCATAGTTGTTGAACCCACCCTGCTGCTCTAAAGATGTTGCTTCTGGTATGCTTTTCTTGTTTGAAAGAATACTACTCTTAGACTATGAATTGTGAGGGTGTAGTGAATCTGAAATATAATTATGGAAATCAGAGTTGCTGTGATGACTGTCATTGTATTAGTTCTGGTGATGACTTGTCTTAGTAGTTTTCTCTTTATGGTAGTTAAGACAACCTGCCTTGGGGATGACTTCTGTGAAGATGCTGAAAAAATCAATCAGACACTTGGGATATTGGCTGGGAGTGAAAGTTGCTGCAATGTAGTTCAAGTTCAATTTTTTACTTCTAGAGATAAATGCTGAAATTCCTACTAGTTAATTGGCTGCAGCTATGAGTGTCTCAGCGCTGGGCTCAGCCTGACCTGTTTGTTCACTGTTTCTATTATGTGAAATGCATGCAATATGTTAACTAATACCAGCCATCCCTCCTCCAGCCTAACATAGGCATCTTTACACCAGTGTTTTCTCATTCTGGGGAGATTTGGGGCAATTGGATAGCTGATAAGCTTAATATCCTTCCCCCTCCCTCAGCTCTGGAAGATGCTGACCTAGTTTGCAGACATGAATCACACATTATATCAGTGCATCATAATGGGTGTGTAGTAATTCCATTGTTTTATTCTGTTTGTAGATGCTGTGACAATGGAGTTAAGCTGCTCTGAAGTACCCCTTTATGTAAGTCCTACAACACTAGGCTTTTGCCTGGAGAATTGCTTTCTTTTGGGTAACAGATCATTCAGAAGCAGGGTGAATGAAACTAAAAACCATTCTCTGGTTTTCTGAGACTGGAGGCTGTTGAATGTTGCTGTCTGATGAGGCGTGTGTGGAGGTGATAGTTTTCAGTAGTGCAACTCAGCTCTCTGAAGGAAGTTTTAAATTATTTCCCCTTTGTGTTCATTATTTTGTTCTCCTTCAGTACTCTCAATTGCAATTTTCAAAAGCAGCCTTACTGCCTGTGAAGAGACATCTCTCATTTGCTTTCCCACAATTTTTTGTTTTTTGTTTACAAAATTCCAAACTGCCATTCTCTCAGTTTCCACAAAGCGGGAAATTTTGTGTTAAAAAAATAAGTTGAAATTTGTAACCAAATGGATTTTTTTCTGCAAAAACTGAAATAATTGCTTAAAATAGATGAACTCCAAGTTAAAAAACAAGTAGTAACATGAGTGAGGACATACATTAGATAAACTCAATTTATTTTGTGCCTTTAAGGGAATGTGATTGTGGGTATTAAAACTTGGGAACTCTAGTAATTACTATTAAAAAAACATAATTGTGTTATTTATATCTATTCTGCTTTGCAATGAGGGTAGCAGAGGTGCATGAATGATGCCTGGGGGAAAATGGGAGAACACTGAATGATTTTCAAAATGGTGGTAAAAGATGGAACAAAGACAGAAAAAAACCCGATTATCTGCTTATTGTCATGAGATGGGGATGGAAATGGAGGAATATAAATAATCTGTACCCTGGAGTACTGAAGGAGGACACGCGTGGTAATGCACCAGCATGATTTTTCATCGTATTTGTCAGCTTCAGAGTTGAAACCTCAGGCTTGCAAAAATTAGATGCAGTATCTTTGAGGCATCAGGAGAAAAATATTTTTGAGGCCTACTCATGTGTGATGTTTATTGTGTGCTGCAGGGCTTTAAAAACAAATTTTTACAAGAAAAGTAATTGGAGACATGGTGATACCTGATCTGACTGATCTGGTATCTTCCCATAATAAGGTAATGGACCACTTTGCAAAGGGCAGTGCAGTGGTTTTAATTCAGGGTGTTGAAAATGAAATATTTCATACTGTCTCACAGGAAATTCTTAAGAAAGATAAAGAACGGGAAGATTAATATAAAGAGATAAAGATATATGGGTACTGCAAGAACTATTAGGGTAGAGAGAAAGATATTACAAGTGATAGTCCTTAAGTGTCATACTTTGGGCTACTTTAGTATTTTGGTTATAATCCTATGATCAGATGTAGGCTTGCAAAATACATGTAAATTTGTTGACATCATGGTTTTGGGAGAGGCTGGTTAGTACTGAGAAGAATTCAGTAATTATGTGGGAAGATTGAATTTTCGTACCTGTTACTTATGCCAGTAAAAAGTGGAAAGAATGGTACAAAACTGTGCATTTGGAGACTAATAATGATAGATCTCTTATGATCAAGGGACTCACCAGGAGAGGCTTCAGGAGTGTATCAGTCACTTGTAGTGTGGTGGATGGGAGAATGTGATTTTAGATGAGAACGTTCACCCCAAGCTTTGCACAACTGAGAGTCTGTACCAGAGCTAAGCTTAGCTGGTTGTGGTCCTGTGCTTTGGTAATTTTCTATTTGTGGTCTTCAGTCTTCCACCTGCTCAGGTGGATAAATCTCAGAGAGGGCTCCTAACTCGCTAGAAACCCAGTGAGAGGAGTTTGGATTGTCACCAGCTCATTTTCCTGTGGGGGCAGCAGATGGAGGTGGTGTCTTTCTTCTGTGTCCCCAGTGTCCTAACATGCCTGAGGTTAGTGGAGAAATGGGGACTTGCAGTGGGAGCACCTGGGGTGAGTTTCCCAGAACCTGGGATTGTAGTAATTTTTTAACATTCTCCTGTATTTATTTTTGTCTGTGTGAGAAAGATGGAAAGTTTTCTTTCCACCCCCATCTGAAACTCGGAAAAATCTTAGCAGACCTTATACTGATAATTTGAGGTTGATGTAGTTAATCTAATGAGTTGGTGCCTGAAAGTGTTGCAGCTTCATGATCTTGCCCAGCACAGTATTGTTCATAATCTGAGTGCTTTTGCAGTGTGTTTGGGGAGATCAAACAGTTCTGTCTGTCCTGAAAAAGTCCTTGTGTCAGGGCAATTGTGGGATACGCATATTGAGAAAGTAAGAAATTACAGCCTGAAAAATATTCCAGGCCGGAGCTTCTCAGCTCTGTTCCCAGCCTGATAAGCTGGTCCAGCTGAAGGCCAGGGAAAATCTCTCCCAGGACAATAACTTGGTCAAAATAGAGAGGAATTAATAACAAGATAGAACACCTGTTGTAGTGTGTGACCAGGCCCTGGGAACGAGGTGTCTTCTCTCTGAACCAATCATCTTTTTCTGCTCTTGGAGTTGCGAGTCATGTTATAAAAACCAGTGTATTTCTGAATAAACTTGTCTCTTTCTTTCCTGTCATGAGAGATGACCATGTAGCTGTGCATCTTATTTCCGCCGCACCTAAGGGGTTAACACCCCATTCCACGGCTACAGGCAGTTATCTTCTATTAGTTAGATCAAATTACTTTGTCCGTTCTGGAAACTCCTTCCAACTGCTTCTGCTTTATTTGCGTGACTTTGTTGGAAAACACAATCAAATCAGACTTTAAATTAAACACAAAAGCCCCTTCTGATTATTCAGTTCCTGAGTCAGTTTTCATTAAGCGGTTCTCTGACAAGCTGAGCTTGTCTAAATGCTATTCCATCTCCATTGCCTAAAGGCTGCTTTCATGTGCCATAAGCAGGGATAGAGAAAACATCTCTGGAAAACTGAACATGACAAATACTTGCACTGCTGTGAATTTAGATATTTCTCTGATGTATTCCAGTCCCTTCTAAAGGGCCACCATGGAACTCCAGAGTACCATGTCATGGCAATTGCACACTGTTCGCATGCAACTTTAAAGATGTCAGCATACAGTTCTAACACATTATTTTCCACAAGAAAAGTGGAAGAGATCAAAAGGTAGGAAGTAATCTCTTCTTTCCAGCCTCTATGAAAGCATAACTTTTGTTCATTGAGAGAGGGAAGAATCTGCTGTAGGCGGGGTCCAAAATTAGGATGCCTTTCACACTGTATGTAAACATGCTTAGTGTCTGTATCCACTGGATTTTACCCTTATTCGTTGTAAGAATGCCTGTTTTGAGAGGATTGTATCTCATGTCAGATTATCTGAGAGTAACTGCAGTTTTGTGTTTATAATACACATTTTTAAAGATTATGTGCAGGGTACTTTGTTGACTCACTACATGTGAGCAGCTATTAACACAGCTGGAGGATGTGTCTATACAGTGTGGCTACTTCAAACTGTCACACTTCAGCAGCACTGAATTTCTTGGCAAATCTAAAATTGTATGTATAACCTTGTTGGCTTAGTGATGGCTATTCTATTTTGTTACATAGAGGGAATGCTTTCCAAAACTAAAGGACCTTGCTGATTTGATACAGTTTTTGTGAAATATCATTTAAGAATACTCTATGCAGTTACTCCATTTTGAAAATACATTGTTTAATACACTTCTTCTGTATTTAATTTTGATGGCAGCAGTACATTAAAATGTAATTACAACACACATCAATGCCATGATTTAAAAAATAAATGGTAATGAAACAGAAAATCAAATATTTGACACACATTTCCTCAGTTAGTTTGAGGAGCTTGTTTCTGGCTTCTAGACAGCAAATTACTGTTAACCACTCTATAAAATAACTCTTTTTAAGCCAGTCTAGTTTTCAGGATTGACTAGTGAAGAATACACCGACAGTTCATAGACATCTCTTCTTTCAATGCTAATGATGCATCATTTAAGTATATAGAATTAGAATGTAAGTAGCTTTTGGCCTCCTAAATTATGCTTTTTTAAAACTGATACAAATAAAATTATATTTAGCCAATGCTTTCTGTAAGAAGAGCAGCAATCTGAGTTTTTCATTTCATTGTGTACTAAAGACAAAATGTGGAATAAGACCTCACTATCTTCAGGCAGACACTGATCTCATTGTAGATGGAAGAAAGACTATTCATGAAAGATGGAAGCTAAAAGAAAAATATTTGATGAAGCGCTCTTCAGATATTAAAGAATTTAATGTATAGCAGTTGTTCCTCCTATTGTAAGCAGTTTTTGCTGTGGAGAAACAAATCTCCCTCATGGAAAATCATTCCTTCTTATTTAATGGTAGGTAACTGGTTTTTGTTTGTTTTAAAGAAATGTTATCCATTACCAACTTTGATCTTTGATATTGGCAAAGAAATACCTGGCTGCTGTGGGGCAAACATAGTGTGGAAGTAGTGAGCTCTCAAGAGCAGTAAATAAGTGTTCTCAGAAGATTGTGAATTATTCTCTGCTGGGAGCCTTACAAATGTTTTCCATAGGAGCAGGAGAGATAAGTAAAGAAATGCTGAGCCACAGAGTATATCCGCAGCATTTTCATGGAGACACCAAAGGGACCTCATCTCCCCAGGAGATGGTGCTGAAGGTTATGTGTCTGTCTTTCCAAAGGAACTTTTGTATGTTAATTCTCTGGGAAGAAGCAGAAACACAGGCTCCTGGCTTCCAGACTCAAGTTCTTCTGGAAATTAAAACTTCCACTTGCTCTTGTGCTGCAAGGTGCTTACTGTTCTCAAAATGCACATTCCTAAGGTATCACATGCTCCTATGTACAACCACTCTTGCTGGCTAAAAGTCCTCAAGGTCTAAGCTTAATTAACTTTTCTTGTGTTCTGATATACAAAGTCTCCCTCTTAAGGTGTCTCTGCTCCGATGTTTTTACTTGGGGATGGTTTTGTATCTGACACTGTTACAGCTTCCTGGGTGAAGCATAGGTACCAAGGAGAGAGAGGTGCTTGATGTATGGAAGTATTCCTACAGGGAGGTTTTGGAGGGTGTCTCTGGCTGGGTTGGGAAGGGCAGGGAGTAGTGGCCCCAGGCTGCTTGCAGCCACGGTGTCTGAGGGCCTGGAGACTCGCAGACTTTGGATGCACTCAGTGGTGGTCTTTGCGTGGGCTGGGTCTGCAAAGTGCCAGACACTATTTCAGCATGCTTTTGTGTGATTTGGGTGGGAAGCGGCAGTGGGACTTGGGTATTGATTGTGAGTAGTTGATTATCTCTCTTGCCAAGCTGTTTGCCTTCCCAGTTCCTCCATGCTGTAGTTGATGTTTGAAGAGGGGTGGAAAGGGGTAATTCTCCATGGTTGGATACAGCTTTTTTATTTGCTAGTCTTGACAGGTATTTGGTTTCTTCAAGCCAGCCCTTTGTGGAAAGAAGACGATTTCTGGCCTGTCTTGTCCATTCTGTGCTTTCATGTTCTTTGCTCTTGTAGTGGGTCTGGCCATAATTCTGGGCCTATCTGTGTATTCAATGAGGCTGAAATGACTGCCGTACTTAGACTTCAAAACACAAAAAAGAAATGTGGTTTAAAATGTAAATGTGTGTTGGCCTTTCAGCATGCCTTTGCTAATGTGCAGAGCTGTGTTGGCCTGATCCAGCTCTGGCTGGAGTCAGCAGTAATTTGTTGTCTGCTCTGGGAGCCTCATCATGGGAAGCCTGCGTGTGGATGCACAAAAGAGTATGCACAGGCTGGCCTCTGGATGCAGGCTTGCTGCCATAATGAGACTGAGAAAATGTATCTAAAAAAAATGGGACCTATTTTAAAAGATATGAAAGAAAAGAATGGGTGCTTCAAATCAGCAGGCAGATAATTTTTGTTCCACTGGTATATTATTTTTTTCCTCTCAGTCCTTAGATTGATATTTTTATGGGCAGGGACTTTGTGCTTACATGATTTTGTGCAGTGTCTGCAACAGTAGAGCCCTGACATTACATAGGACATGAGAATAATAACTAGTCTGATTTGTATATTTTAAATCAAGTCAACTGGAAGAGATTACTCCTTTTCTTTTAGTCAGCAGTTGCATGTCAGGAGGGATGTTAATTTTCTTATTCCAGAAATTTCCTGACCTGTGTTAACAGCTCATTGTTAAGCTTTTTAATTCCTCTGTATTACTTTATGCATGAACATAAGTTGTGTCCCTGACAGCAAAACACTGCATGTTATTTTCAATGATAGGCAAGCAAGAACATTGATGCATGTTTTAGCACTGGGCTTAAAATTTTTTTCTTTTTCT
>VWZS01007392.1:0-19096 GCA_013397075.1 Rhabdornis inornatus | reverse complement strand
TTGCTTATTACTTTGCTATATGGGACTCTGAAAATTTTTCTCCACCTTAGCTGTTGTCACAGTTTGATAAGAAGCTAAAAAGCTTTAAGACTCGTGGTGGCAAGGTAAGGAAAATAAAGTCAGTTTGACATAAAGTGCTGATTTGCTATAGACTTGCTCTGCGGTTCAGATTGTTACGAACACTGGTAGATTAATTCTGCACGAACGGTCAGTTCCATGACTGTCTCTCATACTGCTGCTGACATAGAGCAGGCATAAAAAGCACAAAGCCTAAAAAAAGCATAAGCTCTGTATCATATGCTCTCACTGATGCCTTAGGATTTTAGCTTTTTTATTTTTCACGTATTTGTAATCCTGCAATTCTTTAGTGTATAACTCTAAACTCCATATAGAGTGTTAGCTACTGCTTTCACATTTTGGTCAGAAAAACAATTCCTCTCTAAGCCTGGGAATCAAGAACAATTTACCATCTCAGTCCCTGAGAAATGTACACAAAAGTGAGTTTGGGGGGAGAGCAAACTTGGGGTAAATGACTTCATTACCTGAAGCTGTAACTGGAAGATCAACCCCCAAAATGCAAATGGACTAAACTTATAAAAATATGAAAACCCGTGACCGGTTGTCCATTTTGGGTGTAGCCCCTAGAGGGGGGCTTTGTCTGCCCTAAATGCACCTGAAGGCCCTACAATAAATATAACTGCTTTTTATCCCCTTAATTTTGTCTGGCCTGTGTTTTTATGTAGCCCCACGAAGCGTCATCACTAATTCAGCAAAAATGAGATTGTGTTCCCAGGTCTGACATGGGTCAGGTTAGTGTGGCTGGATGTTGTTTATGGTGACGTGGAAGTGGTGTTGCTGCCAGCTGTATCTTAAATTGAGTAAAGGGCTGGTTGAGAGGATTAAGCAGAAGAAACAGGACTGAGAAGGACAATTTTTTTGTGGTAAGATAATGCCTTAGAAAATAAAAACCTGGAAAGCATCTGGGCATATTGCATGTGCACTGAATGGAAAGCATATGCCTAATACATATTTCTTTTTAAAATTGGTAATGTTAGAGGCAACTTAGTGTGCAGTAGCATAGAGACTTGCAGACACATGTATGTCATGACCTGTTACTGTGTTTCTTCTTTTTAGAGGAAAATTTTTTTTCTATATTTTGTTTTTGTTTTTTAAATTCTGTTGGATTCTAATTTCTTTTGCTGGAGGCAAATCTTGCAGTTCTCAACTAAGCCCCTTGTTTTTCTGTCTGTCTCTCTGAAAAGAATGAACCTTTGTTGAGGCTAGTGAGGAGGTAGAAGGTGCAGCTCATTTTGAGACATCAGCTTTGGGTGAAAGTCAGTGTGTGCAATTTCAGAAACTCCCAATACAGCAGATGTATTTCGGTTTGTCACTGAAGGAGGAGTATTCCAGTAAGCTTGATTGAAAACCCACAAATTTTAAGGATGGTCTCCTATTGAAACCCAACGACATAAAACAACCCTTTATATCTCTTCCCCTAATCAAGGCCAAGGACTTGTTAAGCTATTAAAGAAGCACAAAGTTAAAGAAGCACAAAGTTGAAGAAACACAAGGAAGCACAAAGTATGTACCAGGTGCAGAAGGTGGGAGAGGTCAGGGATTGGGTGGGAGGAAGGTCACAGAGCTGTGTGTTGGGGGACTGTGTGAGCAGTGTTTTCAAACAGGATGGAGAAAATCCATCTCTGAGGAGTAAACTTGGGCAGCTTTGATCCTGCTGTGAGGCAGGGGAGTCAGCTAGTTAACTTGTCAGTATCTCTTCCGTCCTTCTTCGCTTGGAATGTACTTTCATCATCAGTTTGGATTTAGCAGAGTGTTTAATTTGTTTCCAGTTTATGTGGGCTACTTAGTCAAAGAGGTGGCTGTAGCTTCTACCAGTATTTACTTCTTCTTTAAAAAGGCATTGCATCTGAACCAAAGTGAGGAACTTCCCTCTTTTTCATGTCAAAAGAGGGAAGCTTATATGTCTTCAATTGGAAATTTCTCTTTTAGTGCTTTTCTATCCAAGATAGTGCTGGGACCTTGCTAGAAGCATCCTTCAAATTTTATTTTGGTGGTATTCTGAACACTTTCTTTTCTCGCTTTTTGACAAGAACAGAGAACTGTCTCAGCTGCTAGTCAGTGGACTTCCTGTGTGCTGTATTGCCTTAAGCACCTGTGGGTGATCTTCTTACTTGTGCCTGGAGGTGTCTGTACAAATGCATCCTGTGCATTTCTGAGAAACCTGCCACATGCTGAAGAAGTACCTACAGGTAGTTGGTGCATAAAGCTGATGTGGTTTGGAGAACCTGCCATGGTGCATTTCCCACACATTGGCAGTGTCTTTTCTACAGGTTCAGGGGCTGAAGACCAGCCTTGTGCAAATGAGTGAGGGTCTCTGGGTGCTGGTGGAGTTTTGCAGTATGAATCAGCAGAGGACTGTCTCTTCTAGAAGCAATGCTGTGTGCATATTTAATTTTTGTAGAAGTGTATGTGTGGGCTTTTGGAGAATATGTAGTATTAAATACAACTCTATCAACATGCACCTTGTCTCCAAGTTTGTATGTGGAATTATGCTTATTGCATTACTCTGGATAGAAAAAAAATTAATCATACTCAGTTGCTTCTTCCCTTAAGTTATTAAATGGGGGGAAACCCACCCTGTTTTTGTTTTTGATATTTTTAGCTATACAGTTAGAAAGTTAATGCTTCTAGAGAAATGTTCAGCTTTTATCTCTTATTTTTTTTGAGTTTGCAGCTTCTTTCCTTCCCTGCATGCAGTGTTGCTGTTTCATTGTGTGCTTAATCCCACTGCATTCAATTCAGTTGGGGTGCGTGCTTTCTTAAGCAAGTACATAACTGCATTTACTGCAATCTGTAGACAAGATCTGTCTGGTGGACACTCTAAAAACATCACAGAACATTGGAAAGCCGTGTTTATAACTTTTTTCTTGTTATTAATGATTTGAATATGATTGATTTGTGTTCATTTAGAATTTCCCTACTACTGAAATTACTCTATTTTAGCATCTTTTTTGTGGAAGTGTTAACAGTTGCAGCTGAGTTGCAGAAAGGTCATTAAAACTGTATGGCTGCTACTGTTCTTGTCCAAGCACAAGTAATATAAACGTTTTCTGAAGTGAGACTTCTCAACAGTGAAAAAATATTTCTGTGAAATTGCAGTGACCAGTAGCAGCTGACATAGAGGAAAATATTCTTATTATTGCTGGCAATAGTTGGGGATTTGCATTTACTTCAATGTGTTGGCACTTGGATTTTGGGAACAATTAAGCCATTGTTTTACCCCAGCACATAAATATTTTTCTTAGAGCATGTAATTACAAAGCTGGTATTTGTTTGTCCTCTTACGTTTAGAGATGATACCCTTGAAAGCCCTGGATAACACATTACTTCTCAAGTATGCTGCATGCATAGTTTGGTAAAGAAATTATTAGTTTATTTTAGAATGTGTTATATTTATGGTAAAAAGCTGCTGGGAAAGTAGATTTATCCAGGCTGTGTATGCAAGGATAGAGAGCAGTTGTTGAAATTAGGAGTGGTGCCCTGGGTCTGGAAGTCCTCTAAAGATGTTGCACCTGTTGTGTTGCACCTGTTTTGCTGGGACAGGTTCCTGGTGAGGAAGATGGTGGTTTCAAAGGGGAAGAAGTTTAGTTCATCTTAGTGGCCAGTCATTATATTCAGGCATGGAGTGTCCTGCAGCAGACTAGGGAGGAGGCACTGTGAAAATGCCATAGTCAAATCTTCAGTCTGCCTGGATGCTGCTATGTTTCAGCTGTGCAGAATTGCTATGCACATTTTCCTCTTCTCCTCACAAAGAGCCTACCCAGCACATGGGGTTCAGTGGACCCTGCTGCTGCATGCCTGACATGGTCAACTCTCAAGTGCCCTAGACAAACCAAGGGAAAATATGTGTCTGAAAAACCTGTTTGGTGACACTGAAAGAGTGCATAGACCTATAAATCTTGTTAAAAACACAAAAACCTTGCCAATCTCCTCCCTGATGCCAGTGCCAGGACACTGGCACTGTTTCCCCCGGTAATAAAAGGTAGGCTTTACTTTATGGATCCCAGAGAGGTAAAAATGAACACTTCCTCAGCCACAGGTTTAATGTGTTCAGAGTCGAGTCTGTGACTTTCTTAAGGTCCCCTTAACTGCAATGTCTTCTCCCCAGTTCCCCTATGTGCTTTTCTGGTTTTTATTTTAAGGATCACAGTGACGATTTTGGCTTTCATTAAATCAATGTCAAAACTCCTCTTGGCTGCAATGGGCTGAGGTTCTCCCATATTCTTTTTCTTCTCTTTTCTGGTATCTTTTTATACTCAAAGGTGTTGATGCAGCTGCCTGAAGTTCTCTGCTGTTACAGGCTTGAATAGAGTTTGAGAGGTCTCCATTTTCCATGTGTTCCTGTGGTGGTTCTGTAGAGCCGAGTATCTTTTTTAGCCATGCATGTGTAAATCTAAGATAATGGCTGGTTGGTCTCAATAAGTGCCCTTTGACTTTTAAAATTTTTTTCTTCACATCAGAATCAACACAGTGTGAGCTTGAGGCAAGACCTTCCCCTGCATCTACCTGAGAAACAAGCTGTGGCCAGTGAGTGTGTTTACTTGCTGAGATGGTGAAGTGGCAAATCCTTACCCTTGCTTTGATTAAATGGGGACTGAACTATCTGAGGTTCACATGGACCTTGAAAGCATGCTTAAGCATACCTACGCAAAGAAATCAAGCTCTCTCTGTTACATTTTCCCAAATTTNGAAAATTGTGTCAAAGACATCTAGCAACTGGGTTATCAACAATCTGGCCCTTCTGTATCCATGCTCTTACAGCTGCCTTGTATTCAGTGTACTTGGCCACTTTTCTGAAGATGAGGCAGCAGTGTGACTTACCTGCTTTGGTTTTTGGTATCTAGAGGATAAGCTTAAATTTTATATTTAGAAATGTAGAAGAAACAGTTGAGATATGTTCCAATTTCAGTGCTGGAACAAACTCAGACCAAACATTATTCTGTAGAAGAACAGTGTTCTCATTTCAGGTAGTATGTATATTGTAATCTGTTTCTGTTGATTTTGCTCTTTTGTACTGATATGTGAGTTATGGTATGGTAATTAAGCCCTATGACAAGGCTTAATTACTTACTTTTAAATGCCAATAACTGCAGTTTTAGTTTCTTTGTGCTTTAGTAGTAAGTCAGTGCCAGAGTTTTTTTTGCAGACTTGAGAAGGTGCTTTGGTCATGCCTTGCAGAATGGGTTGTGAAGTAGTGGAGAAGCCCTTCTCTCACATGTGGTGTGAGAGTGATGCTGTGCAAATGAGTTTCGTAGGTGTGAATTTCTCATGAAACTCACAGAGAAGTGTTTCATTGTTGTTTATGTAAACCATTTAATTGCTGTACTAGTTAAGTGAATATGCTTTGATTGAAAACCTGGACTGAGTACTCTAGCTCTGCCTAAGCAGTGCTTTTACAAAAGAGGTGCCATCTCCCAAGAAAGTCCAGGAAAGCCTTGTGAAGCAGACAGATATTTCTTTGGTGGAGGGCTAAATTACTGCATCTCATTGCAAGATCCAGCCCACTTCCCTCTTGCTTGTGTGCCTTGTTAGGGAAGGAGGAGGAATATGGGACCTTGAATTGCTCCCACTCCTGTGGCTCTGAGTTAATTTGTCTGTGGTGGAAAGAAAGATCTGTTCGGGTAGTTCTTGCTGCAGCCTGTTCCTGGGGCTGGACCAACCTTGCCTGAGGGTCTTAGGACATAAATACTTCTGTAGGGATTTGGTATAAAACTTGAATTACTTTCTCAAAGTATTTTTCTGCATGGGAGTGTTCTAGAATGGACTGCAAGTGATCTTTGTAGAAAAAAAAAAAGGTGATTAAATAGGTTCTGTAATATATTTGGCTTCACAAAGAGACAATTTGAAAGTAAACTGATGCATGTTTTAGTAGCAGCAGCAGCAGCGCCAAGAAGAAATATGTTCGAAAGGAGCAACATGAAACAAGAATATCTGGAGGCAGGATTAAAAGTGCTGGAGATGATGATGATAGGAGCTGGCATGAAATAACTGTTTCTGATGCCAGGTGTGATAACTGTATAGCATCAAAAATAATATTCCACGATTACTTTCTGTGTTATCTCTGAATCATCTACCGTAATACAGGGTTTAATGCTCTTTTTGGATCATTTGAGATTTTCCAGTTGAATCACTTAATTGTTTGACCAGATACAAGCTAGCTGCCAATTTGCCTTCCTTTTGTAAAATCTTTGCTTAAATGACCATGACTTTAATTTTCTGGAGTGTTTTAAGGAGTGAGCTGTATAAAAAAAAATTTATTTATGTACGCATGAGCTTTCCACTGTCTTTTTCCCTCTAGACAAGGACTTGTGAAATTCTCTCTTGTGCCTATACATTATTTAATGCAATTAGTTTAAGATGTTTCTCTGTCCTTAGTGAACCCGAGTTAACATTTTCTAATAGTAGTATGGCTACAGTTTGGCTTTAACTTCTCCCCCCCAAGAGTGGCTAGTTAAGTGAGAAACATTTCCACAGAATATCTCCCTTGTTTTGTGTAGTTAGGGCAAAGAAAATGTGAAAGCTATGTTGCTGTATAATCTCTCTGACTCAGG
This sequence comes from Rhabdornis inornatus, assembly GCA_013397075.1. Classification (NCBI taxonomy): domain Eukaryota; kingdom Metazoa; phylum Chordata; class Aves; order Passeriformes; family Rhabdornithidae; genus Rhabdornis; species Rhabdornis inornatus. The sequence continues at coordinate 12,467 of VWZS01007392.1, read as the reverse complement.
GGTCCAGAGGGCATAGAGATGGTTTGGGAGTTGTGGCCCCAAGTGCCCATGTGGAAGAAATTGTGCTGTGCTCCTGTGCACCAGGCAGCTGTCAGCTAGGAACCCATTGGAGCAGACTGGGGGGGGGTCTTCAGAGACTTACCCTATTCCTATTTCCCCAGAACAGCCATCCACGTTATTACTCAACAGACCAAAAGGGTTTTTCACAACTACAATAATTAAAAAAAAAAAAAAAGATTATTTTAATAACAACGGTAGAAACAGCAACTGCAATAATAATAATAACAATAATAATAATAATAATAATAATACATATTGCTTATAGTAGTGCAAAATCCAAAGAGAAATAGGAGAAAACACTTCACAGCTGTAATAACACTGCAGGCCACTAAAAAGAGGGGTGTTATCAGTGTTTGGGGATGACAGACATGTTTGCTCTTGATACTGAGTTCATAATGTTGTTTACATCTCATTCTTATGGGAACAGTCCTATCTGAGGAAGATTTTGTGCTTGAAACCTTTGCCTCTGCACCCCAGTTCATTAGATTAGTCTGCACTGAAGAGGAAAACACATGCAGACTTCGCATTGTTATGAGTGACGAGAAAGATGTCCTTGGGGAAGGCAGGCTAAGATGTGATGTTGTTGTGGGTGTCAGGAGTCACACTGCAGTGAAGTGTTTGGCTTATAATGTACAGGGTAAGGACAGTCAGAGGCATAATTGTGGTTTTCAGCCATGGAATTACCTGTACTACTCTGTTGTGCTTTGTTTTTTACAAGACCTGTTTATGCAGCTGGTGGAGTCAGTGCTGTGGTAACTGTTTTGAAGAGAGCAGGGCAGGCATCTTTGGAAATATGGCTCAGATATTCTTCTGTACCATGTTTTCTGCCAGATGTTGGGGCAATTCTGCCTTATTTAGAACAACTGTGGCAGTCAGGAACTGTGCTGTAGTGCACTCTCCTCCTCCTCAAGGAAATGCAGCTTGATCTAAATTTCCTCCCTCAGACTTGTCAGACATTTGTTATTGTTTGCTGCTTCTTAGATCCCTTTCCTGTTCTTTTTTGAAGCTATTGTATGACAGGTTTTTCTTGGCTAGTTGCTGTCTATTTACTATAAAGAAACCCACAGACAGGTACCTGGGAACTAGTGTTCTTTGAAACCATTCCTAGAATTGCATTGGTGCTTCTTTTGGGAAACTAAGTAAAAGGTAATTTAAATCACTTGTGAATTTTTTTTTCATATTTTTAAACAAAACTTGATTTGTAAATAACAAAATATTTGTGTTCAGGTTATTCTGATGCATTTTAAATAAAAAGCCAGTTATATTTGTGTGGGGTAGGATGAAAGGATTTGCTTGAATTTACATTATTTAAAAGGCAGTTTTTAAAATCAGCTTTGCTTTTGCAGACATAAAAACAATATTATTTTCTAAGGGGAAGTAGGAAACTGAAGATTTGTCATGGTATCAGAGCCTCTGTGTAGTAGAGTTATAAAGATTACAATTAACTTGGGCCTGAATTATACCTCAGTGGGTCTGTTGAAAATGAGAAATTCACTGGGTGTTTCAGAATGCACTTTTCATTTTTCAGGGACAGGTGACTATACATGCGAAATTTGACAAAGACATTTACCTCGCAGAGGATGCTGAGTTTTACTTTGTTTATGATGGATCCGTGAAGAGACACATAATGTTTGCTGAGCGAGTTAGTGACAACACTCTTCAGTCCATAGTTCCAGGTGAGCCTTAGTTCATGTTGATATTTTTTCCTCTCTTTGCTCTACCCCAACCCCATTTCAAAGCTGGGCATGACTGGACAGTTTAATCTAACTGTTTTATGTCTCTATAATTGAGAAAATGCAGGGATTTAAATGATGGTCTTTAGCATCCAGGCTGGGTTTGACTTTCATAGGTGACCCTGCTTTTTGTAGCAATCCATGCCAAGGCAATATCAAATTAAGCTTTACTGGACTTGCACCATTGGGGGTGCAGTCTTCAGGGATGGCATAATTTTAGATGTGACTTGGTTCTATGCTACAACTGTTTGCCTCTGGTAATCCTTACACCTGCAAAAGTCCTGTTTTTCTGAGCCTTCTGTTGGTGTAGCTGTCAGCCTGGCTTGCAAGGCTCTCCTGCTTGTGATACTCTGAGCTGTGCTGGAGCTGCACCTGGGACAGAAGTGTCTGGGAAACTGTTCCGGTGTGCCTCACTGCAAACAAGGCACATATGTGTTGCCTCCCAGCTGGCTCTCTGCCTTGGGCTTGTCTCCCTCATGGATGTAACATAAACCCTGCTTGTCATCTTTACTGTGTGCTTTGTGACCTTTTCGTTTTTGTGAGCAGGAGGCTATAAGACGCAGTGTACCTGTGCAATAGGATCTCTAGTTTTCTCTTGTGTTCTAAAGGGGATTTAGAGTCTGAAAATAAGTGCAGCGTATGGAAAAGAGAAGTTCATTGCTGTTACATAGTGGCTCCTTTGAACCCTAAATGCTAAATAAGTGTCATGGATTACAACTGGAGAAAATGCAATGCTAGGCTTGTTCCAAGTTGGTTTTGTTTTTAAGATCTTAGCATATTCTGTGACACTGTTAAATGGTTGCTTCTAGGGTAATAACAAAATCAGGAGGCTGCAGGCAATATTTAATCATGACAAAAGCCATGAACAGATGAAAATAAAATGTGAGGTTCAACTATATCCCTGCTGATGCTAGTGTTATTTTATGGGTAGCCAAATTGCACATGAGGGAGCACAGAGCACTTTAAAAACAACTACAGTTGTGCTAAGTACATGCTTCCTTCTGCAGTTACTAGATTGCACATGTACTTGTAGCTTTTCAGAGTACATTGGAAAATTTAAACTTGTGCACTTAGTACATCATGGTTAACTCTCCAGTGAGAGGTACAGCTTGCACCTCTTTTAGCTATCTTATTTTAGGCATCCACCCTCCCTTAGATGTCAGAGGAGTAGGAGGGAAAGACAAAGTGCTGAAGAGGTTAAAGGGACGAACTCCCTTGGAACTTTGAGTGTCCCAGCTGTAAGTTACAGAATTGATACAGCATTTAATCAAGTTTGCCAAGAGCCTGAAGAGTGTATTAGTTAAAAGTTTTTGGGTCTTGGCTTGGGTAAATACAAAATCAGTTTTAATAAATAGATGTATTACTCAGAATTCATCTTGTAGGCCAGAACCCCACTCTTTTCATGAGCATCTAATTCTTCTTGATGTTTATCCAAGAATCTTCAATTCTTTCCACTGTGGTTAAGAGTCCTCACCTAAAAAGACTGGTTCTAGGATTAATTGAGTTGTGTAACTGGGAGGACTGTCAGTTCAAGTCTAATTGAATCCAAGTTCATCAGTAGAAATGCTTGGTGGATATCCTAAGACAAATAAATGTAATGAAAGGGAAGAATAAAATAATTCTGAATGAGCAGTCACAGCTTTTAGAGGCAGATGAGAATGAAAAATAACTAATGTGTTTTCTGAACAGCAGATGATGTAAATGATTAATTTACATTATAATTACAGGGCATGGATACCAAGAAGCAGTTTCTGTGTCTGTGTTAATGTACACAGTGGGTTTCTCACCTGTGGTCCTCGGCAGCTGTCCCATCACTTACAGAGAGAATCTGTCGTGCAAGTTGTCTCGCTTTCTGGTCAATCACGCGGAATGTGTCACCGCCACTAGTCACAAGCTGTTGCTGGATAAGTTTGGTCTAAGGATGAAAGATCTGCAATCACTGGATAATGAGTTGATGATGGCTGTTGCTTATGAAAAGTTGCCTTCAACCTGGAACATCCTTGGAAGCTGCCCAGCAGGTGATAGAGTTTTATTTGAAGTTAGAAAGCTTTTAACAGTGGTTTGGTGCACAGTTCAGAGCAGAATATCTCACTGTTTTGTCCATTTTCTCTACTCTTGTGCTTTATTTTGTGGTTAATATGAAAAATTTTTCAAGTGTGAGAGGGGTAATCAGAGATTTGGTTTGTGCCTAGAGAGTTAAAAAGGATAATGATGGTTTTTGTAACTGTCTCCTTAGAAGGTTTTTCTGTCTTGACTCACTGTGAATGCAGTTCTTTATTTGTGAATAGAGCTGTCTGTTTTAAAGAAAGCAAGAACTGTATCATGAAGCTTTGGAACCATAATTCTAACCAAGTGAGATATTTTATCTTGGGAGAAAAAGGTGGTAGAGAAGAGTATGTTACTGTAGGCATTCTGATGTGCAGAGTAAACATAATTTTTGGCATTTTTCTATCAGTGTTTATCCTTCATTTATGACTACGGTCATTCTTTCGGGAAAATATCATTAAACAAGATTATAAGTGGCTTTTTTAATTGTAGAGGAAGTGGAATGAAAATGCATGTGAAACTTTACATTAGGGTATGCTACTGAAAAACTTCATAACAAAATCAGGTGAGATTTTCCTAGTTTCGGGTTTCATTGCAAACAAAATGCTGTAGTTAGGGTTTGCTGAAGAGTATATATTTTTTGCAGAGTCAGCTGATTTAGAGGTGAGGGTGGAAACTGCATTATACTTGATATCCTCACGTGTTTTTCGTTGGAAATTTGGTAGTTTTGGCTGTTTTTCTTTTAGTACTTTAAACTGCTGAAAATTAGAAGACAGGCAGTTTCCATGTGAGCCAAACTGAAAGTGATGCATGCAAGCTCTTGGGAAATAAAAACACATCAGTTAAGCTCGTTCTTTTGGGTAAGGGCTTTTTTCACATCTTAAATCTTTCTAATTCTTAATGACAGATAACTTAAAATCTGAGGGATGTTTTTTGTCTGTCTGTTGTAAACAACCCCTTGAACAGATGTAAAAACAAATACCAAGTCTCATTCAAATGTTGGCTAGATAGGAGAGAAAAAACCCCCTGTTACTTGTTTCATTCTGAAGTGGGGTAAATATTTGTTCAACTTCTTGAAAAACTGTTGAATTTTAGCAGTGAGGACCTTGTATCAAGGCCTGAAGAAGTCAGCTGTAGTTTTGTCCACAGGCTTATTTATGCTTTTCATCAGCTGAAACCCAACCCAGAAGCATCAGCAGGATGCCAGGAGTACTGAGAGATATTTGGGCATAGCCAGCTGGGTACCTGCTTGCTTGAAACGTGGGGAAAGGTTGTCCTGAGCGTGTTGTACATCCAGGGAGTCAGAGATCGTCTCAGCTGGTATCAAAGTAAGCTCTGCCAGGGCAACTGCTATCCACATAGCAAAATTGTTTGATTTTCTGTTGTGCTAATTGTTAATTTTCAGGTATACTGCAGTGTTTATACAGAAAAAGAGTATGTTGCCCTTGCAAGACTTCTATAGATTTTGTATTTTTCATACTTTGTTCACTTTTCAGATTAAAATATTATACATAAACAAAATTTCAGTGCAGCCAAAAAAGCTGGGATGTGCGTCCCCATTGCCATACAGAGTCTGTGTAACATTTGAAGTGCTAGACAAGCCTGTCTTCAGCATACTGTGCTAGGGTTGCCTCATGGGTACTGCTGCACTTTAAGAAGTGACATCTCCTTTTGTACAACAGATGCTGCTCTTAAATGAAGCCAGGGTCTTTTGCCTGGTTTCTGAATAAACAAATCAAATTCCTGGGACCTGGTAGTGATGCTCATTTACAGTGGGATCTGTCAGTGCAGTCCTGCTTGGGCAGTGCTTGGGGCCACCCTCAATGGGGGACTCCTGAAAGCTTTCTGGACAGCTTTTCCTTCAGCCCAAGGGAGGCTAGTCCTTCCCTTTGTCTCTCTCTGAGGTCAGGCTTGGGCTGGGCCCGATATCTATTTTGTTCTCCTCTAGACAGCTTGTGTAATTTTTCTTTAACTTGTATATCCTTTCTCTCTCCTTTCTGAAAGTATAGTTTTGCTCCTCTCTCCTGACTCTGAGAAGGACTGACTGGAGTTGCTTCCTTGTGCTGTCCCCATCACTGTGTTTTTGTTCCCAAAGCCAGGAGAGCCAAGCAAAGCTTGGTTGGCTGTGGCTGGGGGAGGTCTGTGCATGGAGGAGAAGGAGAGGGAGGGAGGGAGAAGGGGATGGACTGAGACAGGAGAGCTTCAGATCTCTCAGCACATGACAAGTCCTTTATCTTCAACTGTGAGGTGATCAAGGATTATCCCTGTACTCTTCTACATGCACTGAAAGATCAAAATGGGTGAGAAACGGGATCTAGAAATTTATGAGTATTTAGAAGTAGAATGAGAACTCCTTTCCCTACCTGCTGTCACTGCAACTCCTTGTATCAAAGATTGGAGGTGGCTTGACACTTGACATTGTCACGATGCTCTTTTTAATACGGGTGTTAAGAAATATGTGGGTACTATTGTCCATCGTGACTTAGGACTTTAAGCTTTTGTAATTCTCTCAGTTTTCAGAGCTGCGGGGATATTTTTGTTGGAAAAAATGCTTTTGAGTGACGTGTTGCTGGAGAAAACTACTGCACCATCTGGTGTTTTTTGATCTCATTCATTTTTATGAGGATTTAGAAATGTAAGTGTTGATGGAAAGATAGAAGAATGCACTTCTTCTGTGAAGAAAACTTCACAGGAGTTTTGGTGTTCAGGAAAAATGTTTTTATTCCTTTTATAAGGTATAAGAAGGATTGGTTAAAGAGAACCAAGAGATTGTCTAGGGAGCATTGCAAATAATTCAGGAATTTTGTGTAGTTGCCCAGGTCAGGAGTTATTTGCCACATTATAGGAAGTTCCACAAAAGAAACAAGAAAGCATGACCCTTTTGGCAATCTTCACTTGTAATAGATGCCTGTGTGACAGCTGTGACAGGAGCTACTCACTCCCACAGAGTGGTCAGATGTTGAAATCAGCATCTTGCTGTTAGAGAAAACTGGGGACTCAATATAGGTGCTATGCTTAGAGATTTATTTGTTGGTGGGTTTCAGGAAAGGGGAAGGAGGGGTAGGGAGGAGGGAGAATCTGATTTTCTTGTTTGTTGCACCTTGATAAAGAATATTTTCCATCTGAACTGGATTGTTCCATAAATTGTTCATGCTGCCAGGAAACAAAAAGAGAATTTTCACAGTATTTTTGTTTACCTAAAAAATAAAAAAAAAGAAAGAATAGAAAAAAAAAAAAGAGGGAAAGATGCCAAGAAGGAGGGGAGGAAAGAAAGACTAAAAGAAGACAAAAAGAGAGAAAGAAGAAATTAATCTGAATGAGAAAAATGCTTCAAATAACTGTTTCTAACACCATCAGGTTATGGCAGCCTTCGAGTACTGGCAGTCCCAAGAACCATCAGACATAGGTTCAGCATCTTTCCTGCAGCTTTTTTATTCTTGACGCACACAAGTTTACATTTCTCAGCTGGCGAACAGGAGAAACAGAAGGGCACTTTGCAAGTAGTGCACTTTATGGATAAGAGGCTGAGGGCATCTCAGTTTCTGGTTGTTTTAGGGATGCTGCCAAGAGAGTGAGTTCATGTTGTCTGGGTTACTTAACTGTGCTGGTAAATGAAGAAGAACAGTTGCTTCCAGCTTTGCCACCATTTACAGTTATTTTCAAGAGGAAGACTGCTCTTTTAGGTTTTTTCTATTAATAGAAGTAATAGTGTTACAGCCTGAATTAAGAAAACTAATTGTGGATCACAGAGAAGGAAATGGTGTTTGATTCCCTTTTGTGAACAAGGAGATTTTTCATTTTATTTCGTAAATGCATTGTAATTGTTTTCTAGGGATAGATCTTGTGGAATGAACTGAGCTCCGAAACCATGCTCCTTTACAGTCCGCCTTAGGGGGACACTTTTCCATTTTCCATGTAATTTTTTACTTTATAGCCCTCACCCTACCCTTTTCTTTGTAATTAATATGACTCTTTTAACTTGGTGTTATGCACATTCCTTCTAAAGTGCACGAGCTCAAACCTGACTGATGTATGTCAGGGTTTTGATGTAAATTAAAGAAAATTTTGTCTGTATCTTCAGCTGGAATTCTAGATTACTTTTTTTCCTGTGGAAGGAAATGGAGAGGAGTGAAAAGTGCCTGTTCGCTTTCACAGAATTAGAAAAGCACTGGGAACAGTGGATAAGTGTGTCTAGGTCTGGTGAGATTAGTGAGGAGAGGTAATTGTATTTTCGTCAGAGAATTCGGGGAGTTAGAGAAACAAATAAATCTTTGGCCCAGTAGGAGTTTATGTGCCTGGCAGAGGGAAATTGTGCCTGGCAGAGGGAGGAGGATGCTAGCCTCTGCGTTGTGAAGCAGGTGAGTGTCTTCTGGAGCCTGCTGCTGACCTAGAAACCTTGCATGGGGCAAGATATTGTCAAGCATGCTTCAATCTATAGGTTTCCAGCAAGTGTATGATTCTCATCTCCTGGTCATTGGTAATAACATCAGAGAGGAGGCATTTAAGATCCCTTTGACCATGAAGGGGCTTTTTGGGAAAAGCACTGAGCACTTGGAGATATGCAGAGTGACAGGAGAGAGTACTGTAAGAGATGCAGGAGATAAAGTTTCCTGTTGAAGGCAGTATAAAAGTAGTGGGGCTCTGGAGCCACTCTGCTGCTGAAGAGATCAGATATGAAGCTGTGGTGTGCCCCAGATCTCAGTCTTCAATCGGCACTGAGCTGGAGAGCCCTGCTCTTCTCCTGGCTGAAAGGGTGTCCTGGCTGGTATGGTGCACTTGGGTGGTGCTCAGTAAACAAGTGTCTTACACCAGACACCTCGAGGGAGTTTTTGGCTGCAGTACTAAAGGATGAGGAATATCTCTCCCAGAACAGACACCATCTCCTATAGTGTTTTGCATCATAGCTGGGGGGTCACCCAATCAGTAGAGCCAGCTGGAACTTCACCTGAGGTGTAGGTGTGACACCATGATGCATGGAGCTGGTGGATGGGAGCCTTTTCTAACCCTCCTGCTGCTAAAACTGCTGGGGCAAGACTCCCTTTGCTATGGACCTTTACCTTCTCTCATCTTTTCTTCTGTAGGATTGATGCCAGCCTCTGGGAGTTGGTTCATGTAGGTATGCTCTCAGATGGTCTGTCACATACCTGATTTCATGCATTGCAGCCTGATGTCCCTTCAGAAAACCACTTGTGTGGGTTTTTGCAGCAGTGGGGTGCACTGAAGACAACTTTATAAATAATCTCATTCCTAATGGAGAAATGAAAAAAAATAGCAGTAATGTATAAAAGTATGAAGCCAGGAAAAAATTGAATTTGTCAGCCAGTTTTGATGTTTCCCCCTGCTTTTCAGTCTCGAGGTTTTTAGTCTCCTTCCAGAAATGTATGAGATTCAGAGCCCAGAAAGGGCTTAGTCATTTCTGTCAGAGAGAAATATTTGGTTTTAGTTTGTTTTTTTGGACATAGGCAGGGATTCAGGTGCAAGGAAGGACAAAAGGATATTTTTAATGTTTAAAACAGACTGTTTGGCTCAGCTCTGTGTGATCCAAACAGAATGTTTTGGCTGGAGAACTGGGATGCAATGCAAAACAAAGTCTTGATAGTGCGTATCATTTACAGCACCACCTGCCTTGCAATAGCTGACCCTGTCTGAATCAGCCAGCAGTGTGTCCTTCAAATCACTGGAGCTGTTTTGTGCATTGATGTGTTTATGCATTGATGGAAAATGGCATTTTATACAACTTTAATTGAATGGTATTTTGTACCATTTAAATATGAATATGTTCAAGCAGCCTTGTGTTCTGGTTTTTTCCTTATTTTGTTTCAGCTTGCTACAGAATGCAGTTGCATTATGTTGGGTTTTTTTTCACAATATGGGGGGTGTGTGTGTATGTATGTTTATTTCTGGATAGTTTTCTTTCTGTTGTGTTTTCTTTGTGGTTCCCCCCTCCCTGACTTTATGCCACACTTGGATTCTTCCCCGAGGGAATGGGAAAATAAAGTGAAAAGTGTAGGAAATTGCCCTTTGTTCTGCCGTGGTAAGGAAGTATAAGAGAAGGTGGTGAAAGAAGAGAACTGAAACTGTAAATTGTTCTTAAGGGAAAGAATTGCTAATCCTCTGTTGTTTCAGAACTTTACCATCTTTTAATGAAAATCTTTTTTTTTGTAGGCAGGTCTGTTTAAAAAACTTATTATCAGTCATCTTTGTTTTTGTTTATGTTTTTGGTTTTTTTTTTGTTTGTTTGTTTGTTTGTTTGTTTGTTTGTTTGTTTTTTTTGTTTTGTTCTGGTATTGCTGATTCTGGAATAGAACAACAGCAGATTTTGGATGTAAGTGTCCCTGGAGGTAACCTGGTCCTACCCTACCCTTGGAGCAGGACTAACTTGGGACTTGTATCGGGTGGCTGAGGATCAGGTTTTGAGCACCTCCAAGGACAGACAGTTTGTAACCTCTCTGGGCCACCTGTCCCAGTACTTCACCGTCCTTGTGGTGAAAAATCCTTGTACTGAAAAGTATGCTTACCTTTGCATTTGTCCTGCTGAGCAGACAGTTCAAATTTCACATTTTACTGTCATTAAGGTATTAGTAATTTTTTTATGTCATCAGTTTCTGTTCTGTTCTTGCTTGCTCCGCGGCAAGCCGTGTGGGATTAGTAAGAGAGTAGCCCAGCAAACACATCATCTAGAGAGGTAAAGGATGGGGAGGAATGTGAGTGCTGTTTCTAAGTGCATCAGGGCTGAAAGCAGACAGTGAACCTGCTGGGTGGTTCAGCTACCATGTGCATTCAAGCTGGCCATGAACAAATTTAGCATAAGATTAGATGGAGGTTGTTAGGCTTGGCAGATAAAGGTCAGTTACTAGACTATTTGTGGTGAGATAGTAGAAGTTACTGTTTTAGATGGTGGTTTCAGAAGACAAAGATTAATTGCTGTTATTTTTAAAACTCCTTTTTTTCAGCAGACTTTTTCATACTCAATTGTTTGTAAGATTTGGCTGCCAGAAGAGTAACTTTATTTGCTGCAGTGTCGGAGCAGAGAGGCTATTCCTCATCAGGGAGAGGGCTTCCTAAGTGCTCTCTTTTTGTTGAGTGGGCAAGTCCTAATCTTATAATCCTCAGAGCAAGCTTATCTGGCTTTTTTTCTTGCATTGTTACACTATACATTGAAACTCAGTGGCCGCAGGGCAACGTTCAGAGAAAAGCTTGCCTTTTTGTTTCAATGCGTTTAATCTGAGTATTGGGGTTGCATCTATGGATATTTAGCATGCTTAACATTGATTGATGTTATTTGCATGTATTTTAATTAGATTAGTTTGTCTGCTGTCTTATTACTAACACTGTAGTGTAGTATAGTATGGTCTAGTTGGAAGCATGTGAAGAACATAGCTTGATATCTAAACTGGGACTTTGGCAGAGTATCAGTATTCCAGATCAAGGAGCAATTCTGAAAACTTTTTTTCTTTTCCCGTGAATGCGTAGTGTTTGTTCAGGGTTTAGATTTTGGACCACGTAATTTCCTGGGTATTTAAACTTGTACTCGCTGCTGTACATACGGACAATCCAGACAAGGTACTCTGCTGGGGTCCACACGGGTGGCACAGCCTTGAGTCTGCTGAAGTCCTTGCAGGGGAGACTCTCTGAAATACAGAAATAGCACTGGGGCCAGTGCTGTCCATGCAAAACACAGATGATGTTATCAATCTCTATTCAGAGATACAGCTAGGGAAAGGGAAGATACTGTCACACATTTTCATACTGTGTTAGGTCATTCTCCGAGCAGGGGAGAGATCTGGGCTTTGAGCATCGTTTTTCTGTTCTGACAACAGTATAATGAAAAAGGCATCCACGTCTAAACAGCAGAGACATCTCCTAGCTGATTGTTGCATTGTAGTCAGTCTGCTGTTTTCTTGGTCTTCTGCCCTGCATCCCCTATATTTCCCTCTGCACCATGCCCTATTTTCGAGTGCTCTGCAATGGAGGGAACAGGGTATGCTTCCATCAGGTGATCAGAGGAAATTTGAAGCTGTGTTTGTTCAAATTGCATCTGGCTGAGGGGCAAGTTGTACTGCCGTCTTTTTTTGAAGCAGCACATCAGCCACAGATTTTGGGAAGCCTTGACCCTGCTTATTTAAATGTTCCTCCATAGAAGAAGGTCTCAGATCCAGGCAGACCAAGGTGTTTGATGAGTAGTGTTTGATTGGACTTTGAAACTGTGAGTTTCAGTCAGATCATCTGGGCTGACTTGTTCAAGACCAGGTTGGATGGTGCTTTGAGAAACCTCCTCTAGTGGAAGCTGTCCCTGTCCATGGCAGGGTCTTTGGACTAGGTGGTCTTTGAAGTTTTCTTTTGACCCAGGCCTTTCTGTGGTTTCATGTTGCTTATGGTTCCATGTAGCAAAGCAGTCTGCAAATGCTTGAGTTGAATTCAGTGGCATAAAGGTTGCAAACTTAGAAACATACGTGCCATCTCCTTTCATAGATGTGTTAACACTATAGTTCACATTAGTGTTGGTAACTAAAATGTAGCAATGATCATCCTTTCCAAAGGATTAGAAATTAGAAACACTTTGTAGACCTTGGAGGAAAAAGACACCCTATGTGGCCTTGGATCCTTGTCCTGGGGTGACGCTGTGGT
>VWZS01007391.1:412310-506984 GCA_013397075.1 Rhabdornis inornatus | reverse complement strand
GACCGACCCTTACACTGTCCCACATCTTTTGTTGCTGAGCATGATGCCGTGGATATGCACTATCCTTAGCTGGTTCAGCTCAGCTGTCCTTGCAGCTTCTTGTTCACCCTCAGCCTGCTGCTGAACAGGAGAGAGGGGGAGCAGAATAGGAAAAGGAGGAAGCCTTGGTGCTGTGCAGGCACTGTTCAGAAATAGCCAAATGCCAGTGTGTTATCACCACTCTTAACCACAAATCCAACACACAGTGTCATATGGGCTGGTAGAGGTTAACTGCATCCCCACCAGACCCAGTACCCCCCTTTCAGTGATTTCAGAATGGAAAGGATTGTTACTGTCTCTTCCACTGTCACCCACACCTCTCAATGACACTGACTCTGGAGTTACAGTCTGGAATGGAAAGATTCACCAGCCTTCACCTCTGATCTCATCCATAATCTCAATGAAAAGAGGGATGCCTATAGTGGTAGGCAGGAGAACAGAGAGTACAAAAAATTTTTCAGCAACTTTAAATGCTTTGTAGCAGGTAAATTCTGCTTTAGTGATCTGATAACTATTCCATTTATTGATGAATTATGTTTTTGAGCCATGCCATTGTCATACACACTGCTCACTGATAGTATCAGGCCAATGAGATGAGCAATTTTATCCTTCTTGCTGCTTTCACTGGTACCAAAGTGAGTTGCTAAACAAGAGTGTGTTTCTTCAGAAAAGAAAAACAAAGATTTTGGCTTACAAATTATGAGGTTCTTTTAATGGCATTGATTTTGCTTATCATGTCATAATTTCACTTTTAGAGCAAAACTGACAGCTTCAAATTTGTCTATGGTCATCTCAGGTTCAAACTTCAACAATAAATCAACACCTCTCCATGTAAGTGGCTTCCCTGTCCACTGCTTTAAGGCTTGTCTGTTTTCCCTTGTTCAGGTGGGAATATGCTTTGCTCCCTTACTGCACCCCACAGCAATTAGCCTGTACAGAAGGCTGCCCAAATAATGCTTTTCCTTGCTTCTCCACTGACTTCTGTGGTCCTCCACACCTGTTTGTGGCCTGTATTCCCCTCCTCTTTGGCCAGCTGTCACATTCTCCATATGTGTATCTATATCTGTATGTACTGAAGGACAAGAAATTAGACCAGGGTGGGGTGAGCATAGATGTACACTGCCCCAGCCCCAGGCACCAGTACTCTCCAGGTAACAGCTAGGCTACATGGGGAATTAGCACAGCCCCAGGGTCTTCTTCCAGAAGGCAGTTTGGATGGCATTGTCCTCCTTGTCTGTGTTTTTGGGGTTTTGGGGAGATGGAGGGGAATTAGGAAGAAGATTATAACTATAGGGATGTAAATGATGTTGTTCTCAGAGCCAGACAATGGCTCTTGGCCCATTTTATTCACAAGGTTGGGCATGTTCCTGCACTTCATCAAGGCTTTTTCTTCTGCTTCTTTTTGCTTTATATCCAACATAATTCTTGCTGTCCATTTTCTTGCTTCTTTACATCAGCTAGCCCCATCTTCTCTACAATTGTTTGTAGAACCCACAAATAAATCTTCTCTAAGGCCTTTCTGTCTCCCTGGAAACAATGGGAATGCATGCACACTTTACTAGGGCAGCAGAATGCACCACCAGCAGCGCCCACATCTTACCTCCTCTGAGCCAGGACTACTCTGAAAATGGGAAATTTTGCAAGACTGAAATAGGAATATTGTCAGATACTAAGAGCTGGCAAATTACATTCATCTGATGATAAAACCTGAGGGGCTGGCTGTGCTATCAACTAGGGGCATTTGCCAGCAAGTCCCCATAGGTAAGGTGGCAGCTCAGCTCATCAGAGAAACACTTCACAAAAGGGATGTCCAGGTGTGAAATCCCTTCAGATCCTCATACTGTGAACTGACCCCTTGTTCTGGTGACATCTGTGTTGGATAGCTCTACGCTAGAGGTAAATTATGAGAAAACAGCAAAAGGCAGGTCCATATTGACACAAGTAGGTGCTGTGATGGAGAGCCCTGGGAAACTGGCACCAAGTTTCTGTGGGGAACAGTGACACTGAAGGCATATTGAATCTCTGGACAGGATTAAAAAGGGAGGGGGAAAAGGTGCAGTGGTGCTAGAAGCCAGGAGGGGGAGTCTGAGCCCAGGAGAAGGAAAGGACGATGGTAAAAATCCTCCTCACCTGTTTCCTTGGTGGTGGGACTGATAGGGACAGCAGAAAAGCCAGAGTCAGGTCATTCCCCCAGGGAGTGTGCCTGTGTGTAACCTTCCACCCTAACCCAACAGCCAGGTTGGCAGCCTCTCACCTAAAACCAGAAACACTTGGTTTTCAGTGGTCTCATCAGTCACACAACAGTAAGTGTGTTTTACACTTGGGCTACTAATTACTGTGACCCCTTTGCTTGTTAACATCAGATGTGCTGTATTGAAGTGCATGCATATCTAATGAAATTTCAAATCTTTAAATAGTTTGTATATGCATCTATATATATACACACATGATTAATTGTACCAGTGACTAAATAAATCTATTTTTATCCAAACCTGTGATTCAACACACATGCACCCTCAGTTTCCTGCTGACATGCACAGATTTAATCAAAATAACTGCAACTCTTTACCCACCTTTATAAAGGAGAAATGGTGCAGGTTGTGGATGCATATAATTTCTACACAGCATTTCTATAATTCTCTGTACTATGGCTGTGAAATAATGCCCAAGCAGTTCATTAATTGAAAATAGTATCCATAATGTGGTAACTTTTGGAAAATCAGACCAAGACCAAGGAACAGCAATTTGTTCTTTTGTTCTGTATTTGTCTTAAACCCAAGTGGTCTCAGCGGGGACATTTTTAAGTGGTCAAAGTTCAGGCCAGAGCCTGCTTTTGAAAATTCTCATTTGGTTTTCGAAACAGGTATCATCCTTGTGTCAAATTTATTTCAAGACTTGAAATGTTCATGCACTGATCTCTGGAACCACTTTATCTTCTTTCGTTACCCTATCATTCTCCTTCTTGAACCTTCAGTGATAGTTACCTTTTTCCTGATGTCAACGTGTGGTCCCTTTGAAACTATGAGCACCTTAAAAATCATTTTTACTGGTGCCTGGGTGAGGGTTGAAGAGGGTTTGAGACCAGCCGGAAAAATACCTACAACTGGTTTCTAATCATCTTTATCTTGTCTTGCCCCCCACAAGACAGCCATCACCTGAGTGCTACATGTGTTTTCCTAACAACTGCTGTAAGGCCACCACAGATAATGAGTTTGACCTCACTTCGGTTGCCTTTGTGATGGTGATGTGGGTTTGTTGTGAGGAGTACTCACTTGTCTGCAAGCAGTGGTGGGAGGGAGCTCACACAAGGTACCTGCTGGAGACTCTCTGCCTATAGGGCAGGCCTCTGTTCCTGAGCAGGCTGGAAGGATCTGTTCTAAACCTGGCTGGAATGATTTAACAGTGGGGTTAATACATAAAATCAGGCTGCTTCATTTTAGGGGACTATGAATCATGATATTTAATACCACTTTTCACATTTACTCTTACTGAATGGATTCAATCAAAACAAGCTTTATTCCAGCAGATTGGGAAATGAGGCACCAAGATGCAGAATAGTTGACCTTTCAGGCATGCCCACCCCTTCTAAAAACAGATAATCACTCTCAGTTGAAGACTGGGTGCACAGAAAGGGGTTGGGTTGGTGCTGGCCTTTGCAGAAGTCAGGTGAGATCAGTGTGGGGTAAAGGAGTGTTTTGAATCCCTTCACATTTGATAGCTTCACCCATTTCTTCTCTATGTACCTTAAGCTGATGAGGAATGTTTTGCGATAGGTTGGATGTCAGCCTCGGAGCACTGCCTCGCTACTGGATTTCCTAAGGTTTCTATGATTTTTTTGGTTTTTTGCTTTTCAGAAAGGACAAATTTTCCTCACTGCACACCTTCCCCTGACACAGCAGACAAAGCTAAATTAAATTCCTATGTTTTGGTAGCATTTGACACCCGCTGCAGGGTTATGTTGGGTCACCTTTGAAAAGCAGTGACAGCAAAGTTTCTAGGAGACTGATATACTTAGGATTTTTCTTTAATGTCATTTTTATTTAATGTCTGTTTCCTGTCTACCATGTCCTGTAGGGCAGACCTCAAAAAAACCCAAACTTGTCATTTGCCTAGAAGGGGCATTCTCAGATGAAAACACATATTAAATGTTTTGGAATTATGATGAATTGTGGAGCTGAGGGCATACAAGTGTGCACGTAATGTTTTGATTATTTTATCTTCTTTAAATTAAAGCTTGATGAGAATCAACGTCAGTGTCCTTGCCCTTGCAAGAAGAAAGACAGTACTTTACCCAGAAGAGTAAAGGCAGTCAGTGCCTCCACATGGGAAAAGTTAAGTCACAGAGTACGTATGTAAGAAATACCAAACCTAAGGGAAAGGCACATTGTGCCCACCCACTCTCTGAACGTGGGTAAAGATGTGATTTTTCACCTGTGTTACTTCATTGAAAGGATGTAAGAAACTTTCATAGGAAGGCAGGTTAAACGGGCTATACTCTCCAAAAATGACAGAGAAAGTGAGCAAAGTATATCTACGGGGAAAAAAAAAACAACAAAAAAAACAAACAAACAACAAGAGATAGTTACATACATATTTCTCCATTAAATTAAACTTCCACATTTTTTTAATTGATTGAGAAATCTTTACAATTTGCCATATATTTAGCTGGTATTTATTAATACGATAATGTAATAGTATCTGGTTCTCTGAATACATGTATTTTTAAAATTCTGCCAAGTAGATTTAAATCTTATTTTAATACAAATACTTTACTTCCAGCTTGATACAGAAGTATCCACACATGATAGTCAGTTTCACTTGAAAATACGTTGTCTGAATACATTTGCTTAGCCTTGGAGAGAATGAAGAAAAGTAAATCTTTGCTTTCTTTCTTTATTATTAATGTTCCAACTGTTCTGTTAAGTTGGGGAAAAAATCAAGTGAGATATGTTTTAAAGTCCCAAATATGGCATCTTAAAAAAAAAGTTATGACCGTTTAAATTAATTAAATGAAAAAATAGTAATAGCTGTTTCTGTGGTGGTGCACATGGTAAAATCTGTGCATCTGTTTCAGAATGAACTTCAAAGGTGTTTTGCAAAAGCCAAGCAAAAAAAATATCATAAAGCTTTTTGATGATGCCCTTTCCATGTTATCATGCAATACAATATTTTGAGTATACTTTGTTATGGAGAAGCTTTAGAAAATGCAGTGAACTATACAAAAAAATTTCCACTTTTCAACTATACTAAGTGTGAGTTTGTCTCCAGAAAGTTTACTATGCAGATCAGGCTGAACTTTGTGTGGCCTGGTGTGACTGTTAATATTAATATTTCCTTTTCATGTTTTAGTTTTTCTACCACAACTTGGAAATTATGGCTATAATAACACACAAGGGTGTTCCCTTTCTTTCTGTTTTTTCTCTCTTGCTCTTCCTTTCCCAAGATCTCTTTTTCTACTCATACAAAGCTAAATTACAAGATGATATCAGATGGGTATATCAGCATCTTTCACAGCAGCTCCATTCCAATTGCAGATGCTGCCTACCAGGGTAAAGCTGACAGTCATGTTTGTGCACAGACAGGAATAACAATGTTAAGTTGAGGAATAACTGAATTAATAACTGGTTGTTCACATGCAGGTGAAAAAAACAGCTTCTGTGACCCTGTAACCTTCTTATATAGCAGAAAAAGATGATGGAAGATAGGCTTAGAAAGACACAGGACATACTGCCCTTAACATGCAGGTTTTCTTTGTGATTTCATCAGAGATTTAACATGTGATCCTGGGCAAGCCATTCAATTTCATTGCATCTCTTTCTTCATCTGAGAAGGTGAAGATGGAGCATGGCTGCCTTACAATACGATGGGAAAGGAACACTGGTAATTTGTATCTCAAGCATCATGGGAGAACCTGCTAGAATTGAGAAGGATTGATATTTATTTTTCTCTTAAATCCAGCATTTTATCCATCTCTTGAAGTGCAATGCACACAAGCACAACAAGCCAATTATTTCCTAATATATCCGAGAGAGTCATATGCACGTGGAGTACTGCACAAGTGTGTCTATAGAGATCAGCTTCATTGACTGGCTAATTTCATATAATCAGTGATGCGTAATCCGGATCTCTCCACACCCTTGTTATCACTTCTGGCCCTCTAAAAGCTTCTAAAACATTTAACTCTTCTCACTGTAGAGACAGCTAAGAAATGTGGGCAACACTGTAGCACACTCTTTACAGAGTAATTTTTGCGTGGGACAACCTCTCACACAGTGATATCTTTGCATACTGACAGATATAAATACACAAAAATATACACTGTGTGTATGGAGAGGGATAAACACCATTTCTTTTAGTGAAGTTCCTTGCATTACTTATCTGGTAGTTGTTAATGAAAAGAGTGTAACACCATTGTATTTTTCTTTCATGTGTTTTTAGGGTTTGAAAGTGTTTTATTTCATTTGCTGACATAATATGCCCCAACTGCGTGACCCTGGGGATAAATAACACACTTCCATAACTGTTTCATCCATGGCGGAGCCAGTTCAAGCTTCCCTGACTTTCATGTCAATCACAGAGTCACTGTGGTTGGAAGTGACCTCTGCTCAAAACAGAATTAGCCGTATGGTCACACCAGGCTGCTTAGGGCTTTATCCAGTCAGATATTGAACACTTCTGAAGGGGGGGACTGTAAAACCACTCTGGGCAGCCTGTGTCACTGCCTTACTGCCCTCATGGGGAAAAAAGTTTCTGATTCTGTTCAGTTTGAACCTCCTGTGTTTCAACTTGATATCATTGCCTTGATCCTTCCGCCTTGCACTTTTGTGAAGAGCCTGGCTCCATTTTATTGATGATCTCATAGGTTCTCCAGGGGAACATGCCCTGGTCCTGCAGCATCTTCTCACATGGTAAGGGCTCCAGCCCCTGGCTATCTCAGCGAACTTCTGCTAAACTCAGCCCAGTTTATCAATGCATCTTGTACTGGGGGCTCCAAACTGGGCGTGTATATATGTCTATGTATGTATATATGCATATATGGCCTAACACGTGCTGCATAAATTGAGTCACCAGCTCCCTCAATTTACAGGCTGTGCTTCTAATGACACTACTGAGGATGCCATTCAACCAGGGAACATGGGCCTTATGTCCCAATTACTGTCCCTCCAGACCTCTTCATTGGAGCTTCTCCCCCACCAGTCTGTCCTCAGTTTGCATTGCTGCCAGCCATTCTTCCTTTTCAGGGGCAGGACTGTGCTGTTCTTACTGAATTTCATAAGTTTCCTGTTGGCCTGTTCCTCCAGCCAGTCCAGGAAGCACCCCTGCCCCTCAGCTTGGTGCCATCAGCTCATCTGATGAGTGAGCAGTGTTGCATCTTCCAGGTGATTGACAAAAATGCAATGGTGCCAGGACAGACCCCTGTGGTGCTCTGCTTCTCACCAGCCTCCAAGCAGAAAACAACCCATTAACCACCAACTTCTAGGCCCAACCATCCAACCCTCCCTCTCTCTTTGTGCAGAACTAATCCTGCTGAAGAACAACATGGATAGAAACAGTTTTGGCAGGATGACATAACTGATGCAGTTCACTGCAGAGCCATGATTTTACATGTGCCATGATAGCACTGGGGGAGGTGTGGAGGTGTAAACCCATCCAAGACAGGGAGGGTGGCAACTTCTTAAACCAGTTTAAGTGGCAGCACTTAATGCATGAACTAGTGGCACACACTAAATGTTAAAATTTGAAATCCCTTATACCACACAAAAATGCATTTTAAGCTTGCTTATCTGTGGGCTTGTAAAAATTTTCTGAAGTTTCCTAGACAAAGTATTTGTGTATTCAGGGAGAAAATTACATACTTGCAGCAATTAATATTTTAACCAACTGGCACCATTGCCAGTCTAGTGCATGCAGTTACAGTAAGCAGAGTAGGATTTCTCTTGGTCTGTGTTGTACACTGCCTTCATTTGTTAGGTTATTTTCTCTTCTCAAATGAAATTAGTATGCAAACAAACAAAGTTTGAAGGAGAAGGATATTAAATTTTTTAAACATTTGTCCAGAATAAAAGAGGCACTCCACAGTACAACCATGAAGTCTGTATAAATTTCCAATATCCTACTTGCAGTGCCTTAATGATTAGGGTTTTTTATAAGTGCCCAAAGATATGTTCTTCCATGCACTACCTCAATAAGAAACAAGAGAAACCAAACCCCCACCACTATCTGTTTTATAAACCAAGCCTAAAATGTTTTAAAGCCAAGAAATTAAAATCTAAGAGCAAAATATCTGCCACGCTTTGTGTTTCTAATGAGTATTTCACAAATTTACACATTTCACAAAATTACTAATTTCTAATGAGTATAAATACAAGATACTTTGTGTTTATAATAAACAATTACTTAGGAGTACATTTTGGCTTTCTTTTAATTCAAGTGAATGTTCCAGAAACATTTTCTGCATAACATGTACTTCGAATCTCCTTTCTTTTATTTTTTTAGAAGTGCCAATTGAAGACTGCTAGTGTATGGTTTGATAGAGCCTATGAGGATCACAGTTCTAAGAATGGCATACAATCCACTTCTTTCTTATCTAAATGAATTTCAAATAACATTGTTATCATGATGCTCTGAGGATATAAGTAAAGTTTTTATAATAAAAGGTATTGTTTCCCTCTATAAACTTATCCTAAAGTAAATTATTTTCTTAAAGAAGTAGCAGGTTTGACAGCACATGCTAAGAATTCCAACTATAAAGGAAGGCAGAGGTTACAAAAGAGTACTGGACAGAAGGCAGTGCATGCAGCACTTTCTCCTTTAGCTTTTTAGCACAGAAATCCCAGTGCCCCATATGCCTCTATATGCAACATAAACTCAGAAATTAATATGACATATTTAAATAGTACATTTGATCTCACTCTACTATTCTATGTGAACTCTCTAAAGAGATCAAGAGAGTGTGCTCAGATCATAAATTCAATACAAATACTTTAATGCCTGGCAGCAGTTCTGCTTAAGTCCTATTGATCAGTCGCCTTGTCATGTGATGGCACTCCACTGCATTACCCAAACCCTTTGCACATGCTTCTGTCCCATGCTCATAAACTAGTCAGGTCACTTGTTGCAACAGCTTCAACATCACCTCCAAACTGCACTCCTCCAGGTCTGAACCTGTTGTTTCTTTCAGCAAACCCTGGGTGCCTCCCAGAGTGGGGGTGGTTGTAATCATGCAACCCCGCCTCCATTGTACCACGTGCAATTTTTTATTCTTGCACATTTATGTAAGGACAGAGGTGAAAAAGTGCTACAGCAATGGGAGATGATACTTTCCAGTTCAGAATCATAGTGACACATTAGCAAACAAATGCAAGTTTGGTATCTACATGTTTTTTTGCATGCTCTTTCTCAGTGCTCTTCATATTCCTCATCCCTGCTCTGTAATTCACCAGGTTCTGTTGTTAAATGATGTTTCCCATATGTTGCTTTAGCAAGACAATTAATCCATTTTTCTAGATTACATGCAAGGCTTTTAATAAAAACAGCTTTTCTAGTATCTATAGATTAGACCCTTTATTTTCCTTTATTTTTCTATATATTAGTCATTGTTCAGCAGAAGTGTTAAAAACTACTAATTATTATTCAGCGGTCTATGCAGAAAAGTGATGGAGGTTCTGTCATAGGAACCCGAGGCACTGCACTTGATGAAACTGAAGGTCATGCTAGACCAATAATTTATTTATAACAGTGGCCAGTAGGAGAGACACTTAGGGAAAATGTGTAGGAAATATTGTTCCCTCCTCTTGGCAGGTTCTCTTCTGTGTTGCACAACAAGAGTATGGGAACCAGTGATCATCAATTGAAATGAGGTGTTCTGGCTGTAAGAGGAAACAAAAATTCACCAAGAAGACAATTAATCATGGAACAGATTGTCCAGAGAGGTTGTGAACCCTCCCTCTTTGGAGATTATCGAAAGACTTGCATCTCTTGGCTTGTATTCAGTGTTGACACTGCTCTGAGCAGGAGTTTGACTAGGTCACCCAGGGCCCTCATTGATTCTAGAAACCCTGTAGGAGTAATTGTCCCTTTTGCAATCAGAGAGCTATCACATCTCTGAGCAGCTCTCACCCTGATTGCACGTGTCTAAATCTGTTTTTCATTAAATGAACAGCCGCAGTTTTGTTTGTTCTAAAGGCAACAGTATTTTGACTATCATTTAAGAGAATTTAATCCAGTTGCAGACCATGATTATTTTTATTCAAACATTGGCTCAAATGTCACCTTTAGATACGTGGACTGGCAACTGTAGCTATCAAACAGAAAACAGTGACATTTCAAATACACCTTCTCTGGAAATAAATATTCTTTGTTAAAAAGTTTTAATTATGGCCCCATGGGGCAATTATTTTCAGTAGTTTTGTGAGATGCATCTGCTATAGGTATTTGCCCTGCTTTCTACAATAATGCAATATCCTTTTGTTGATGATATGAACACCCAGTAATTGCATCTTGTTTCTCTCTTTGTCCACGTGTCCACGGACTTTAGTAATGATAAGAAGTGCTTAAGTATTATTAAGTTCATTGCACGTTCAAAATAATCTACAAACAGTTTGAGGGGGTTTTGTTGTTTTTGATGTGATGCTTTGAATTTCTAGAGCAAGCTAGAAAATAACTGCAGAGAGGTGTCTTGGGAATTACAGCTAGGACCAGGACCCCTACTCAGAGTGAAAGAACATAAATGCCCCATTCAGTAGTTCTGGAAAGGCCAAAGCAGAGCACAACTGATTTGCATGTAAGCACAGGATGTTGTGAACCTTCATTCCAGAGGAGACCACCTCAAAACATTTTTGCACTGTGAAGGGAATCATTTAAGGAAAGGGTTCTGTTCATATATTGATTTCAGACTTCAAATGAAGATGTGTATTTTTGCCTACTGTTTTTGAAAATAAACCATGAAGCTAAAGGTATACAATGCCTGCCAGATCTCAAGGGATATGAGCCCATTGACAAGCCAGGTGTAGGTACATTTTTATGGTAGAACTTGACTTGAGATAACTAAACTAAAAGATTTCCTGTCATGTTTGATGAACAGAATGCAAAAATCATTTGTCCTTTACAATGTCCTAGGAGGCAAAGAAGGAATTTCAGAGACTGTCCAACATGACTTTGATGAGAAAGTAATTAAAGTCACTGACTGAGCTGTCCACATGTTTGAGTCAGATAACAATGTAATTGACTGTAATGGGCCCTGTGCTGAAGGACAGTAATCGGAAGATAGATGTGGCAGAAACCAAATTTGCTAAGGGAAATTTTATTGGCATTTCTAGCCAATAGTAATAAGTCAAAAAGTTAATTTTACTTTATGCAAAGGCTAAGTAGGCTATGCTGCGCTGATTTTTGAAGAGAAATGAGAACATAACTCAGTATCTAGATGGTTTTATCTTTTCTCAGGATAATAATTTGCTATTCATAGTTTACAGTTACTATTATCACCTCCTTGGTTTTGCAGTGGTAATCACATGTACATCATGTATACACCTCAACAGCTCTACCAACAGCAGCTGACTTTGCAAGTCCTGCTGATGGGCCATCAAGCCTACATCACAGACTCATCACAGCATACAGTAGTTTTTAGGAGCTCATCTCCTCCCTCTCCAGGGTGGTTAGAAGCTAATTTTAACTATAGATAATTTTGTAATTTGCAGGCAAAGAAGTCAGTTTGACATACTCATCTTAGCCTGATTGAATTAATTTTAAATGCTTTGGCAGCTTTTCACCATGCTGCTGTTAAAAGAATTACAGATAATGACACAACTTACAGCTGATCTCAATCCTTCCTTGAAAGGATGAAAATAGCAACCCCCTACAATAACAACAGCCAACCTAATTCTTTGTGCAGCTTTAATTGCTTCTTTCCTCCCCCTAATTTTTTGTCAATTTAGGCTCACATGGTTATTTTGGGATGTAAAGTAACCAAGCATACATATTCTGATTTTTTAACAGTGCTAGGTTTTCTGGGTATACTTAAAAACCACAGACATTTTCTAATTCCTACATAAATTTTCACAAGATTTGATGCTCTCAGGTAACATTGAGAAGTTCCTTCATTGAACTACATAGATAGTCCATTTCCTTCTCCAATAATATGATTTTAGAGAAGTCAGGATGACACAGTGTGAGTCTGACTATAAACCATCTGTCCTGTTTTCCTTTATTGCAGTTTCGTACAGCTGTCATTCATGACCAACC
Source organism: Rhabdornis inornatus (assembly GCA_013397075.1). NCBI lineage: Eukaryota > Metazoa > Chordata > Aves > Passeriformes > Rhabdornithidae > Rhabdornis > Rhabdornis inornatus. The sequence goes on along the minus strand of VWZS01007391.1, from coordinate 494,705 downwards.
AGTCTAAATTGTGCAAATAAACCAACATCTAAACACCACTACAGCCTTTACCCAGGTGGTCCTTGAGCCTCTAACAAACCTGCAAGGGATGTTGATTTTTCAGCTTGTGCATCATCTAAATAATTGGTGACTCTTTTCTCAGTCTTCAAGCACCTCTAAATAATGGCTAGGAGGGTACAGCAAGACAGGCTACTGCTCCCCATTCTTCCCTTGTATCAGCTGGGAAAAACATCTGGTTTTGCCCCTGAAGCTCAATGCACCTTGGAGTATTATGGTCATAGTCCTCTGTCAGTCAGCAGTGTGTCAGTCCTAGGAAACCTTTTTTCCCCTTGCAGAGTCAAAAGATCACTAAGACACCTTTCTATGAACCAGGGTTCAGCCCTAAATTTCAGATGCACAATTCTCATGGTTGCTGAAGTAAGAGGGTAATGTCACTTTTAAGAATATCCTGAATTTAAATTACTGGCAGCAAAAGCAGTACATTTTTAATTTGTACATTAAGTTGATTGGATTTGAAAGATACAAACCATGGCCCATACTTTTTTTGCAATATTGTTCTTCCAGTACCTTTGCAGGAAAAAGCCATTCTTGAGGCACCATTTTTAAAGAAATCCACAGTCAGCATGTAAATAGTCAGCATGTAATTTAATTTGCATATAAACAAATAATTTGCACACCTAAGCAGTAGAAAGTCACACACAAACTTTTACGTATCTTAAGAGATGCTGACAACTTCTGGGTTCCTAAATTTGTCGTGCAAATTCAGCTAGTAATAACCCCAAGATAAGTTTCAAAGCAACCTATTCAATCCTGCCCCCTCCCAAAGCTGATCACTCACATTTGTGAGTAAGTTGTAGCTGCTTATGGCATTACCCTCTAAACTGGAAAACTTAAATGATCAAGTTTTATAAACTTCTGTTTCTCTCAAAGGCTTCCTTCAAAATATAGATATTTCTGAAAATGAGGTGAAAATTAAGGCATATGGGGGAGATAGAAGAGATAGAAGATAAGCCAGTGTTGCTACTGAGTAAAAAGTATGTGGGAGGAGACTTTTACCCATTAAAAGCACAAGTTAGGGGAAAAAATATAAGCAATTAAGATATAAACCAATAAAAAAATCCCCCTAGCCCTCCATGGTCAGTTCTTTGTAGGTATTTGTAGGTATGGATCTTTCAAATCTGTATTTCTCCTTTACACTCTGCTTCAGCAAAATCCTTAAACAAGTACATGGTCTTAGGTACTTGAATGCTTTTATTGGAGTTTATTATAAATAAAATACACCTCACTTCAAATACTTTCCTAAATGTGGGCACATTTGATTGTTTAAAGTGATATATTCTTCTATGCATTCAGCTGAATCTGGGCACTCTTAATTGTCCGTGCTGGGGACTATATAGCTGATAAATATCTTTGAGACATCTTATGGAAAGAAAGCTCCTTGTTCATTTTTAAAGATGGCATTTTTAAGAGTCGTGCAGGGCAAGACAGGAAAGGAAAGACAAGACCTTTTGACATAAGAAGGCCACCATAACATTTCTAATATTTTACCTGGTAAAAGTAATCATAAAATAAGAATTTCTCAGGCTGTTGAGAGTATCAAGAAATCAAAATTTGAAATGTATTTATATTTGCACATGACTTTTACCTTGAAATAAGTGTAGATGACATAGCCTTAGATGAGTAACTTGGCAGAAATTAATTCTTCACTTGAGATTTCATCAGCAGCTCTTAATACCTGTAGTGACCATTGTGTGGCTGCAAACTATTGAATCTGTCTACAAAGAGCCTAGTTGATCAGAGCCTTATCAATACTATCAAAGAAGCTCTTAGAAATGAGTCTGACATTCCTTTAAAAATGCACTAGAGATATTGAATGTTATCTTTGAATGATGTAACCTTCATTTAGCAATTCCAAGCATTCTTTCTGCTGTATAAATCCTCTTAACAGCTGCAATGGCAGTGATGATTCAATCCATGATATGTTTATCTGATCCATGCTCAACAGGTGCATTTGGACTGTTTCACATCCATGCAGCACCTAAGTAGTGCACTGTATAACTGTGTTTACATCAGCAAGGGCTGAGAAAATCAAGGCAGCTTCTTTTGGGACCTTTTCAGAGCAAAGAAAAGGGTTTCCTTTGCAAAGGTGTTGAGAACATAAAGTGTAGAGGAATAAGGGGAAGGAGAATTTAGCCAGTTCTCACACAGGAGCTGGTAAAAAAGGCTGATCTCTAGAGCCTTATCACTGAGCCTAGAGGAAAACCCATTTGTACCAACTTAACCTCTGACATGGCATCCACAGGGAACCTCGCTATTGAAGGGGATTTCTGGTGGAAGAATGTGGACACTCACTTAAGAGAGCTAGCCTGGAAAATCTTCCAGGCCAGAGCTTCTCGGCTCCATTCCCAGGCTGATAAGCTGGTCCAGCTGAAGGCCAGGGAAAATCTCTCCCAGGATGATAACTTGGTCAAGATAGAGAGGAATTAACAGCAAAGATAGAACACCTGTTGTGGTGCGTGACCAGACCTGGAAAAGAGGTGTCTTCTCTCTGAACCAATCATCTTTATTCTGCCCTTGGAGTTGCAAGTCGTTCTATTTAAGCAAGTGTGTTTCTGAATAAAACTTGTCTCTTTCCTATCATGAAAGGCGACCATGTAGCTGTGTGTCTTATTTCCGCCGCATCTAAAGGGTTAATACCCTGAATATCATGGCTACAGAAGAATGGATGGATGGAGGCCCCAAGGCTTACACCAGCCACTCAGTACACTGTCCAGTATTGCAGTGTTCTGCAGAAAACTGGGCCAGGCTGTGAAAACAAGAGAAGACAGCGTTGCCCTTTCTTCTGCTTCTGGCCAATGAAAAATGGTTTATTGCCACGTGTACTAATCAGGTATTCATCATGCTTACGTATCAAAATCTTGCTGTGTGTCCACTGTATCCCAGATTACTTCCTTAAATCAACTGTACTTGTAACTGGGATTTCTAGAGGAGTCTGAAGTCATTTGTTTGAAATTGCACTGAATTACTTCTAACCTAGTAATGTTAGCAGAACCTTTTAATATTTGTGGATAAATACCATGCTTACATTTCAACTGCTTTTTCTTCTCAACTTTCAAACATTAGGAAAACTCCTTTTGAAGCCTCTATACAGACTCACAGTCCAGCTAATTGAAATACTTGGATAAAAGTGAGACAAAATCTTCAGCACGGAGGCATTTAAACAGATTATCTAAATTTTCATAGCACCTCTAAATTGCTTCTAGATCTGACCTAGTCTGGCCCTATTTAGCTTATAAATATGGCAGGCATGAGAAAGATCTAATCTCTAGTAGGTTGTGATAAATCACTATAAGTAAAATTCATTTACAGTTATGATGGCAGCTTACACTGGCAAATACAAGTAATATAATTAGTATTCATAGTTCATATTTAATTGGAATATGTAAGTATTCTTACATAAGGGCCAAAGATCCTGAAAGATTTTGCAGTAAAAACATATTGGTCCAAAACTTATTAACTTGTTTTGGTTTAGACTTGGATCCATAATATGTTGTCCACCCCATTAGGAAGTATGTACTAGGAGCTAATCTTGCAGCTGTGTCTAGTTGTCTACAGTCCAGCCTTGCAAATCTGTATTATTTAGCTCAGGTTGTAGTATTGTAGTATGCTGGGGATTTTTTTAGCTATAGTGTTCCACAGTTTAAATTCTCAAGGGTTTGGCCAGCATGGATATCCTTTTGGCAGTATCAAAATACTTCAGCTACATAGGACTTCAGTGATAGATACTATATGAAACGTTACCATTATGAAAAGCACAGCTTACACTTTCTTCAGAAACTATACCCAACATAAGAATGTAAACAGGACTCATGCACAAATCCAGCAGAAAACCCTCAGGTAAATTCTTTAGTTTTGTTCTAGTTCTGTCACTAAAAAACAAAATTACTTTTTAGGCTCTAGGATCTCTCTCTGATATCTCTTACCATAGATATGCCTGTCAACTAATGAAAGGTGGCTGTTAGTTTAAGAACACTGTTCCACACCCTGATGAATGTCTGATAGCCAGAATCTAAATCAAACAGAGCTTTGTGCCTTGGGCTGTGCCTCTGTAAACCTTACTGTTGAATTAAGCAACAGTATCAGAGATCATCCACATCCTATAAACACTGTATTACTTATTTTAAATATTTACCTTGTACCCAAAGAACACTTGGGAAATTTTGAATCAAAGAAACATCAGAATTAGAAATTCAACAGGTGTTTGTGAGAAAAAATACTTATTGCAGGTTAATTGCTCTTTGCATGTAACTTTTCATATCTAAAAAGCCATTTGGCAGTTAAAATTTGCTAAGACTACAAGATTGTATTAATCCAGACCAGAGAAAAATAATAAAATTTACCACTACAGTACTGTTTTTCCCATTAATATATATTTGATGCTTGTAGATGGGACAACCCTGGAATGAATATCAGCTTCAATTTCCATTTAGTATTCCCAATGAATAATGTTTACTATCCCGATACACTATAATGCTTCTCCTACCAAGCCAAATGTTGTATTTTGGGCAACCACAGGCAGAATTTTCCCTGAGATGATGCTTTTTTTTCTGCGATTTAATTAATTCAGAAAATCCCAAGTTCACTGGCCATGAAGCAGCACTACAAGTTAGTGTTTATTGAAGTCATACTCTTGGTGAATTATTACAATGGCAGTTGGGAATGTTTTTTCTATTGCTGTTGCTTCAATAGCAGACAGTACGATGTTATCTTGAACATTTCTGCAACTCGTTACTGTCTTTTATTCTTCCTCATAGACTTGCAGATGAATAGTCAGAGAAATTCTCATATGCATTGGCAGTTCCCCACATCAACAATGGTTTGTTTGCTGCTCATAAATGGACTTAGAAGGCTGGTCCCTATGGTCATTAGCTGGGCTTTCCTCATTTAGTTACTTTGTAAAAAAAATATCTCAGATCTATACTATCCTCAAAATGGTACTGAAAAGATACCAATCCGATTGGAATCTGAATATGGAAAAGAAGTTGCATGACCTATTTACCCATTCCTGGCAGCAGAAGGGACAAGTTGCAAACACTGATTCTTGTGGGACTATGAGAAGCTGTGAACTCTTACTGTGAGAGGCAGCACAGATCTGACAGGACAGGTGATATGGTCCTTGCATTGTTCCTCTTTTGTCTTCTGGCAGAGTAGCTATGGGTAATTGTTCTCCTGTCATGAGGTCTTTTTAGTATGGGTTACAAGTAGATGTGATGTGCTCACAGATGTGTGGTGTTCTGTAAGAGGCATGAATAAGTCCATCCAGACTGAAAGGTGATAAGCGGAGGAAAGCTCCTAGACATACCAAGGGATCTTACTGATACTAGCGAACAGGGATGGCACAATTTGTATCACAGGTGTATACACACCTGTGATACAGGTAGAAGGAGACTACACTACAGGTGTAGTCTCCTTCTGCTTTGGCTGCCTATAACCGTGTTTCCTTGTGCTTTTAGGGCATTTAAGTACAGTGCCTGTACTGTACTTAAATGCCCTAAATCTCACGTTGTCATTGCAGAGTTCAGTCTCTCACCATATAGCAGGCACAAAATAGCTCAGGAAGCAAGACTTCTCCATGTTCTCCCTTTCAAGTAACATGCCAAAACAACAGCTGTTATCACTTCTAAGCTGAGTGATTTGGTGCAACCCATTTCTCACTGTTGCAGCTGGTATTGCTGAAGTACTGCAACTCCATTGGTACAAGTTTGTGCATGTGGAAAAATGCTCCTCATTATGAACTTCTGAGCTCTAGGCTGCATCTCCTAAGTGATTAAGGCCTGTGTAGTCTTATGAACTCTCTGGAAAGCTCACCTTTGCATAAGTTTGTTATAGAGAGATCTAGGCATAGTGACTAGGATTTCATTTATTAGTCACAGCATTTATTGTTGGCTGGGGCAGACACTGTGACTGACTGAAATTAAATGACATGAAAATACCCAGACCATGGGACAGAAACTTTGTGTAAAGAATCTTAATAATGCAATAATTAATAATTCTTCACACCAAAGCAATGAATCCTATGTATGTTTTTGATAGAAGCATGTTCTATCAACTAGCTGAAAGATGTATTTATGTCCCATGAATCAGAGTTTGTCTGGCCATCAATGACTGGAAAACAGGGAAGCAGAAAAGCTGGACTTTATACAAGATACCTTCAGTGAAATTATATTGAAATGAGTCAGGACTTGTCGGATAAAGAATCTAAAGCTCCACTAGTGCAAAGGCTCCTATTGCCACACTTGGTCACCATGAAGAAGGAGAAAACTTCCACTATGCCATCTATAACATCAGGCAGTGCAAGTAGATCAGAAACATGCCATTTCCCCTATTGAAGAAATGTATTTCTTTATAAGATGAAAATTGATGTGCTGAGCAAGATGCTGCCATAACTAAGGTGAGCACTGTAGTCTATTCAAATAGAAAACCCTCCAGACTCCATACAATGGAGCTGTATTATTTCTAATAACACAGATTTTTCCAGGAAGAAGGTTCCTTCTTTTTTTTTTTCAGTCTAAGTTGCAGCCAAGGCTTACTGAGGTAAGGTGTTTTCTTAGCATTTGTTGCTACTGCTGCAACAGTACAAGATACTGAATATGTATTTTCTCTGCATATATTTTCAACTGGTGCTGTATACTACAGTGTACATTTATCTCATTGCAGAATGTCCCTTGTGATGAAGTTCTGCAAAAGGCACAGGCTGGCCATCCTTGCCAAGAAAACAGTGACAGATTCAGTCACTATGACATATACATACATAGCCATTTTGTTAACCACTTGGGAAATTCCCTGTACAAACCGTAGAAATATGAGCATGGAACTGCCACAGGAAAAGAAAAATTTGTTGCATGGACCCTCATGCTAAAGTACACGTCACTAATACTTGCCAAAGCTAATTGGAGCTGCTGGTTCAGAATGTGATACCATGACAGCTCTACGTTTTTTTTTTAAATGCCTAATTGCCAAAATTGAACCTAAAACAATTGTCCAAGTAAGCAGCATTTAGGGACTTTGAGGGCAGTAGGTCCTGTACACATCCTGTTGATTTCACCATCAATTCAAAATAATCACTCCTCTTACAAGGAAATGTCAGTTCTCCATTCTTATTTTCTGGAGAAAACCAGAAAAAGTAATCTAGTAATGAAAGAAGTTCAGGTAAGCAGGTTTAACAGCTTATTTTTCTTTCTATGCGAAATGCAAAGCTACACATTGAAATTATATGTAGTTTATAACTGTTTTCTCAACTCCTTTGATTCTTCCTACAAATGACATCAGCAGGCCTCATGCCTCAAACTTGATTGGTTTATAAACAGAGATATAACTCAGGTTTATAAACTGAGTGACTGATATATTGAAGGCTTCCATTTTCTCATGTTATTTCCTGTGTCTATAAGAAATACATGCAGATCTTCTGACTTTGATCATCCTGGTTATCTTGCAGTTTCTTCCCTCTTCAACAGGATGTATCTGACATATTGGTGTGTGCTAATTGTACAGTCTCAGAAACTGAGACTAAAGTAAGAAAAATCTCACATAAAAGCTTCTGTTGCTTCTGCCAGAATCTCAGTTCAGAAGAGTTGGAAAGTAACTTGGTTTTGTTGATGTTGGTATTTTGTCCTCCAGAATTTCAGTTTAGTATCTCTAAGGTTCCTAATTCCTCTAATTATTAAGTAAATTGAAACAACTCCAGATGAAGGTGATGTGTGCCTGTGTTTAGAGAAATTCTGAATAAATGGTGTTGAGCACTGTGAAATATCTTTGTGTCAATGTGTTGTCAGGTTTTTTAGTGGTAGTTATTGAACTGAGACCACTCTATTAAATATTTCACTGCTCTTTACAGTGTATAGAAATGAAGATTGGCAAATAATTAGAAAGTATTGTACAGGAAGACATTTTGGGTTGGTCTCATCCTTAGGGAGTTTCTGAAAAGCAATATCATCTTTCTCCCTCATCTTTCTGACTGGAACTACTATACAGCAGGAAAAACCCAATGTTGGCTTTTGTCCACCAGGGGTGAGTCAATCACATGGTGCCTGATTCAGCTCTGCAGTCTCTTTGTCCTAGTGGCAGCTTCTCTTCTCTGGAGAACAAAAGTAGATGCATTATTACACTGAAGGCTTTCAACACATATGGGTCATGTTTTCAGCCTTTTCTGAAATCTGACAGCTCATATGATGTATAGGAAATAAGAATTTGTGAGTGCAATGAGAAGTAACCAGTGGTTTGTAGTTTCATTTGGTACATTGTCTGATGACTAAGAGGGGAATTTAGCAGATGGTACATTAAGAATGAATAAACAGAAGTGGTTTTCATATAGGGTACATTTAAGGTGTGAGGATCTTCTGGGTGGTACATTAGACAAGCCCAGAGCAAAGCTGAGAGCATTCAGGAAAGAGAAAGAACATTGAAGGCAACTGACACAAAATTCACATTTGGGGAAAGAGAAGAGTACAGCTCTCCTATTTCTGTACCTTTCCTTAGGTGGCTGATCTGGGCCATTGCCAGAGTCTTCTTGCATCTTTGCCTGAGCCTGTGTGGCAACTCTATCTCCTTAATCTTTCTTCACTGCTGTTTATGTTTTTCTCTTGCTATTTTAATAATAAAAAATAATAACACATTAACACTGTTCTTTGCAGGTAATCAGGTACTTTAAAAATATTTGATAAAATTGGGAATTATCACAAGATGATTTCTGTCTGTTGAATCAGCCCTCTAAATATCATACCTTTTCTGATACTTCTCTCAACTAAGCAAAAAGCCATTCCTGTAGGACTCATCAATGGCTATCACCTTTCAACAGCAAGGCCTAGGTTTCCATCACCCTCATCCCCTTGCTTCAAGGATAGCATGGACTCCTGCAGAAATTACATCAGCCATTTGAAACTTATCCTAACTTTAACAATAATCCTGTCAGGACAATTATCTTCAAGGGTGCTCCTTCAACACCATCTTGGAGTCAATCACACTCATGTAAAGTCAGGTGAGCCAGCACAGCCTGTGCCATGATTTACCCCCAGCTATTACTGAGCCCCACATATCCCCTCTCTCACTCTCCCATCAGCAGGATCAGTGAGAGAATTAGAAGGGTGGTAGCCAGAAAATTCATGGGTTGACATAAAGGCAGGTTAATAAGGAAGGAAAAAGCTGTGCAAACAAGCAAAACAAAACAAGAAATTAATTCAGTGCTTCCCATGGGCAGGCAGGTGTTCAGCCATCCCAGAAGAGCAGGGCCCCACCATGTAACAGTGACTTGGGAAGACAAACACCATCACTCCAAATGTCCCTCCTTCCTCCTCTTTCCCCCCAGCTTTATACACTGAACATGATGCCACATGGTCTGGAATATCCCTTTGGTCAGTTGGGGTCACCTGTCCTGGCTGTGTCTCCTCCCACCCTCCCATGCACCCCCAGCCCTCTTATGAGCATGGATGCCCAAAAAGCAGGAAAGGCCTTGGCTCTGTGCAAGCTCTGCTGAGTGATAACAAAAACAATTCTATGTTATCAGCATTCTTTCCAGCTCAAATCCAAACCACAGCCCCATACCAGCTGCTGGAAGAAAGTTAACCTGACCCCAGCCAAAGGCAGCACAGCCTGCCAGAAGGAATGGGCAAAGCGTGGGGAGACAGGCACACACTGGGAAATGATAGCACAGAGCTGTGCAAATGATGCACAGGCTCAGCCACACCCTGCAACACCAAACCACACACCTTACCAGCTGGTCCAGAACGAGATACTGGAGATGACTTGGCTTCACTGGTAAGCCCACATTGGCCTGTATGGAATTTTCTGGTTCTTCTGTTTCAGCCTGCACAAGGCAGAACATTTTTCTTCTGAACTAACTTTCTTTTTTTAGTAACCCTTAAGGATGATATTTCCTTTCAAGGCTTCTTTCTGATAAGAGCTTTTTTATTTTTAGACTGTTACAAAAACACTCTGCAAGGAAAAGAAGTGTGTAGATTTGAACTTGGGTGAATGAGTTTTCCTTACTTTTGGTGGGTTTTTTAAAATCAATATCTTCAATGATCAGATGCTATTGCTATTACATTTTTATATATCAACCAAGTTGAACAATCTGGTTTTTCAGAAAGTTATACATACAGGTTGTTTGCCTCTCTGAATTGTACTTTTGTGATCATCACAACACGTTTCTGTGAAAATAAATATTGCATATATATATATGCTATATATATATAATATGTGCAATATTCTCAAAAGAATATTGTGTATTCTCATTGTAACATCCTTACAATGACCCTGAACGAGGCTGCTAATGTAGGAACGTACCTGGTATAAATAAGGATACATGAACAATGGCCTACCACTTCTCTTTAATCCACTGGACATTAACAAAGTGGTGTATTTTTATCTTGTACTACGTGTGACTGGTATAAGTTATGCCTTATCTATTGGGTGAGGGGTTTTTGTTAATTTCATTCTCATATCTTTGTCTCCATGGAATATGTCTTCTGAAATATCAGAGCAGTGCATGTATTTGCAGACTTATTGATGGGCTTAAGGCAAAAAGAGTGATGCTTTCTGTAAAATATTCTTGACCACAGAATTATGTGTTCTTCTTAGCAAGAGAACACAGCACTCTGTAGAAGAGGAATGACCTTTTCTAGGGGGCTCTATGGGAAGAGACATAAGAAAATTTATTAATCTTGCAACTTCTCCTGGAGGTCATTATGCTGGTTGGGACAGTTGGAGTTTCATAGAAATTAAGGTCCAACTATCTGTATATCCCCAGCCATTACATTTTACCTAGATATCTTTTACCAAGGACAAAGACTTGAGTCAGATTGCATTTGGTTTCTAAAAGTACCTAACCTGGCTTCATGGAGAGAATGAGATTAACTGATGGTTCATCACTGCCAAACATTAAAAAAAAATGTTTAATCCACATTTCTTATGTCTTAAGAAGTCTTTAAAGAAGTCTCTTAGTTTTTAATTTATAAAATAATAGAAACATAATCATACTTTACAAGGATGTTTGAGGCTCAGTCATAAATACTGAGGGAACTTTAACTGAGAGAGTTGTTTGGTAGTGTAGGCTCTATTAGCTGGAAGAGGAGTGCATACCAAACTGAATTTACTGACACTCAGCTCATATTTGCTTAGGAGATCGTCTCAGAAGAGATAAGTGTGAGACATGTTTATTTTAAGTCTGCACAAAATTAGACCTTGAAAATCTTTTTGAGAATTTTTGCATGCCTGTCTAGAGTGACTAGGTGCCTTGCCTTTTTTAACTAATACTGTATTTAAAACATATTTATAATAAATGTACTTGCATGCTATGTAATATAAATAATTGATTACTTAGAATAAATATTCATCCTCTGAGGCATAAAACTCACTGAGGACTTAGTCAGTTGTGAGCCTGTTCCAGGTCTTAACATCCATATCATTGACCTTCCTACAGTACCCTGCAGATTTTTCCATCCTACCATTTTAAGCTGTAAATTTTCATTCTAATAAGCAACTGTCTGCTTTTCTGACATACCCACAGCTCTTCCTCTTGTGTTGTGCTCAGCCAGTTGGCATCCACAGGATGTCAGAGCATATCACAAGTGAGGAGGGTTAACCTTTCAAAACTGTTTACCTCCATATGTGACCAGTTTTTGCAGCACTGCAGTATTGTGGCACAACCTCTAAGTATAGCCTTTAGATGTGTTTCTAGGAACACTGGCTTATAAATAAATACAGTTGACAGTCTGCTGATCACAAGCCTATATTTACCACAGAGAAGCTGACGTGATGTCATGAAGGATTTGACAATTAACCTTGAAAATTCCCCAAGTAAGTTCAACATCTATTGAAATTTTTCTGAATAAAACAAACATTTTTAAAATAAGAAACATATGGCTCAAGGTTCATTTGGATTGCAGAAGATAATCACAAACTGTAAGGGGTGAAAAATAATTTCACTTCCATCAGAATCATGGATAGAATTTTTAAACATTTTCTGGGCTTGTTATTTGATGTTTCAGCTGGGTAAACATTAGTGAAGCAATTTGCTATACTGCTGCTCCTTCTGAGCATTTGTAGTAAGTTATTTCAGAAGAAAAGTTGGACATGTCTACTTTCCTCCTGGAAGGTCATTCTAATGGTGCTTTAACCTTATCTTGGATTTTTCGTTGAGTTCTGTTCTTTAAGCAGGAGCTTCAGCACAGAAGAAAAGCAAGTCCATGGGTGCACGACTGACCAAAGGAAGAAAAAAGATACACAGGTACCTTAGCTGGACAGAGCCCTGGAAACAGCATAGAAAGCTTTTAACAGTTAGCAGAAGAATATACCACTGAAAACTGAAATACACCACTGAAAACTGAAATAGTTCAAGTCTTGGGGAAACTAATTTTCCCAGACAGGCAGTGAACAAGTTCTCAGCAAGGGACTGGGTCAATATGCCCTCAGGTTACATTTCCAAAGCTGTAACTGAATTGGAACTGGCACGAAGGATTCAACATAAGGGTTTATTTTGAGCTGTTGTAGGAGTCTTATAGCAAATTTAACATCAGTGTTATTTTTAGATGTGGAGGTCTTGGCCCACAGAATTTCATCTGAAGTGCTTTAATGTCTAGTTCCCACTGACATCAGAGGGGTTAAACACTTAATTACTGCTGAAGCTTAAGTTACTTTTGAAACAGGAAACCAGATATTTCACAAATTTCTTATGATGGTTTTAACATTATTCAAATCCTAGTGAATTACGCATTTCCTTTGCACCTCATTGTACCAGGGGTCAACAAACAAGAAGTTTTACCCCTAAGGTGCAATGTTGGCAAGCACAGCCAGCACAAGAGAGAGCTGTATTAAAAACCAGCTCTTCATGTTCCTCAGCAGTGCTCTTTTCCTTCTGTGTGACTATGTGCCTCTACTGAAAAGCAGTTTTGGTGAGCCTTATTTTTCCTCACAGAAAGACTCACAGGTGTTTTCTGATTTCTTACAGTGCATTAAAGCTTTGCTCAGCTGTCCTCCCTCCCTTACTGTCTTCTCTCACAAACATTTAACTTAGTGGTTTTCTAAGGCTTTGATGCTTAACAGCTGAGGAAAGTCTTGCATTGCTTGGCAGACTGACCTATTTCACAAACACAGGCAATTACTCCCACCACAGAGCAGCCCTTAATTCACAGCCAGGCACTGCAGAAGAGCTTTCTGGGGTGCAACAATCCCCTGATGTCCTGGAAGGCAAGCAGCTCTTCCCTCCTGTGCAGACTGTGGCCTTGGGAAAGGCAGCGTGGCTACTCTTCTGCAAAGCTTGTCAGCTGAATCAATAATCTTTTAAAACTGCCAGCAGCAAAGGCAAATGACAGCCACCTTCAAGCTCCTTTAATTTATGCCACGATAACGTGTTGGCAAACTCCCTCAATCCATCCCCCTACTCTGAAGGCCAAGGACCTACATTACCTATGGCAAATAACTGTGATTATGTAAGTGTCTGTCTTCAAAAATGCAAAGGGTTCTTTCATTAATTTCATCCCAGGAAAGCAAAAATGAGCAAGCTAATTATATTAGCAACTTATTTAAGTAATTGTCAATTTAGCTGAGGTATGTGGTGTTTGCCTTTCAAGATGTAAAGGCATCCTGTGCTGTGGATTCCTGCTGCATCGAGCCCACCTGGACTGGCATCCCATTTTTTCTTAGTTCTGTTATCATGCATGCCTTATAAAGCCATTTATTATACAAATTGACTACTTCAATTCCTTTTCCTGGGTGGTGTTTGCATTTTTAAAATGCAGTGTGTAGTGTTTGCTCATTAGTCAGTATTCTTTAGCTGTTACTCAAAATGGCTGCATGACTTGATTCCCTTCTGGTTAAAAAAAAAATTAACAGAGAAGCTGCCAGTCAAGTTTACCAAACAGTCCAACAATAGAGAAACTGCAAGCCCAGAATATTCTCCAGTTTCTGTAATTATACACTGAGCAGAGTAATAGAATAATTGGCATTCATTACATGAGTTTAAGTGTTCACATTATCAATTTCTGTTTTGAGGACATTATTACCATGCAATAATAATTCAGTTCAGGTTGGTGATATATAGAAAACAACAGCTTTTGTAGAGTTAGGGAAATTTGTTAATATTCTACTTGCAAATATGCCAGTTAAACTGCTGCTTGATTCCCAAAGATGCAAAAGAAGTTTTTAAAGACAAGTGGCAAATCTTGAATATTTCAGAAAAAAACTGATTTAAGCAAATATCCTTATTTAGACAGTGCTGCTATTAAATTGCTATTTAAACATCAGTGTTTACCCTGTATAGCTCAGAAGTTCCAGATGTGGATGTGGAATATGCCATTGGCCAAAAATAAATTCAAATGGCAGTGTTTGATTGAATAATTGTACTGAGTACATCAGATAAGATATTTTTAAAAGGCCCATAAGGGTTTAGTGAACCAAATTCTGCTAATGACCCATAGAATTTATGCTCATAAATACCCAGTCCTTAAGTCTCTTTCAAATGAGGAAAGCCATTGGAATTTTTTGCATCTGCAAAACTAATCTAAGAAGAATTAATTCACCTAATGGTTATTGCCGGTGAATTAGCATGAGACCCATTAAAAATTTGTGTGCACAAATGTGAAGTCTTGAACAAATATATCACCACTGTGATAATCTTGTGAATGGGATCTAAGCTTGGAAAAACTCCAGGAAAATGTCTCTCACCCAAAGGCATGCCAGTATTTGCAGCAGGCATTCTCAGCATGCTTGAAACACGGTCTTGGGTGAGCACAGGCACAGAGCATCACCTCCAGCTGTAAGAAGATAAACTGAGCACTTCTTGATCTAGGCTGTAGAAAGCTGCTAAGTTGGTAGGATAGCTTGATTTATATAGCTCTTGAGAAATGTCAGTTGTGATAATTCTGACCTGCAGTTGCTAGCCAAGTGCTTGAACAAATGAAATAAATATTTGTCACTGCCACAACTGCAAAAAGCATAATTCAAAAACACTCTCTCCTTCATGCTTTCACCTATTTTCAAAGCCAAGTTGCTTTTGATAGATTAACTGGGACTCAACTGGCTTCCAAAATATACAAGTTTTATATCTTTTTGGTAAACTGATTGTCCAGGAAAGAAGTTTCCGAAGATCCAGCTCAGTGCTGATGATCCAATGTCTGCAGTGCAGGCACAGATTGTAGTGCTGGCCCATGGGCAGTGGTGCTCAAATCCACTGGTAAGCACAGCACCAGTGCAGGCAGATAATTCTGTGTTTGGAAGTTTAGCCAAGGAGTGTGCTGCAAAGTGGTGCTGAGGTGCCATAGAAGCCATGCTTTTTGTGCCTGGGATAATACACTCTGCTTTAAAACTCCTGGGTTCCTACTCTTGAAAACGCTTTGTAGGTTGATATTTCAGGCAGTTCCTTCTCATTCAGTTCCTTTTTCTCTGGTTCATGCACCAGGAAAATGGATGTCATACTGACATTCTTCATCAGCTATTTTAAGAATAATGCAATGACTACAGAGAATATTAAAATATTTTGAGAAAAGGTGTTAGATCTGCAAAGAATTGTTAAATGTCCTCTTCACAGGAATACGCACGTTCTGGGAGCTAACGTTGCTCCTCTTGAAGAGCTTAGAGGGATACAGTGGAGCTGTAAGGGGAAATTTTGTCAGCTTTGCAACCTGGATAAAGGAGAGGGAGTCTTATACTGGGGACAGAAATAATGTGCTTTACTAACTGAATAATGTCAGACACCATTTTTTGTACAAACATCACTTGCATTTCCCAGAAGCCTCTGAGATACTCAGTTTATGAACTCTTTGCACTGAGAATAGGCTCTGTTGAGATCATGCCTATGACTATCTATTTTAATGTTAAATTATTAATTTATGGATTTAGGTACTCTGTGAATAGCATAAATCATTTTAATGCAGACAGAAACACAGTGTGACAGCAAATAATTACAAATATATTCCTGCAGTCTATGGAACTTTACCTGATTACTTGACTATTGTATTCAGTTTCCTCACCTCATTATGAGAAAGAGAGGTAATAAAAATGTATAGAGGCGCAGGGCAGGGGTTTTTCTGATGACATAATTTAAGAAAAAGGAGTGCTAGTCAGAACAGAAAAAAGTGAATTGAAATGCCCTAGACAATAAAGGCTGCTTTGGAAAAACTAGGAAGCTGTGCATATCCTTGCTGACTTGATAGTTACTCACACAAGCAGACCTTTGTTCTCAATATGACATCTTGTATTAAAATATGAGGCAGGTAACACTGGTAAAGCTTTTTTTAAAATTAAGAAGAATATTAGTTTCTTATGAAATTCATTCATGTAGCAGGATCTTTTAACAAAAAGAAATTTTAAAAATTGCCACAGTTAACAGGACCTTAAAAACACCTGTCTGTTTAAGGAAAGCAGATGAGCTGGCTTGGGGGGAAAGCCTGAAGAACAGCAAGTAGGTGCAACCTGTGTGTGACTACTCACAGGCTGGAAACCAGAGCAGTGAACTGCTGGGACAGAATGCTGTTGCCAAGAGGAGAGAGCATGAGAGGGCAGCTCTCTGGTTTTATGGTGGACCACAACACATTCCTGAACCAGACATCTCTGATTTCAATGCTCCAGTCATCAAGAGGTTTTATCTAAATGCAGATACCTGGGCACCCTGTCCCAGTGCTGGGATAGGTACAGGGATGTGGACATACCAGATGTGATGGACATAGGAAGAGAGGAGGAGGGCCAAGAGCCTGGAGCACCTCTACAGAAAACAAATATATCAGCTGGGAAACCTGTGGGAAAGCAAGAATGTAAGGAGCATCGGGATGAGGTGACAGATGCAGATGAGGTGACAAAGAGAAATGGAAGGTGTCTCAGGGAGCATTTGGGAGGGAGGTGATGCTGAGTCCTTTTGGGGTCAGAAACAGTAGAAAGAAAATACGTAGAACTGAAATGAACAAGATGGTTAATCTATGACTTGTGGTGGTTATTTTGTGAGAAGAGAAGGAAGAGTTGAGTATCTCAGAAAAATAAATTAAATCACACTTTTTCCCTTCAATAGACGTTGCTTTTCAAGAACAGAATAAGGAAAATATCTAAACAACTTTGTATTCATATACTGTTCTAAACATAATCAAACCAAAATTTCTGTCTCCTGCTCCCCAGATTGGGTTAAGATTTGAAAAAAAAAATAATAATTTAAGTATGCTAGCTTATTGCAAAAGTGTTGCATTTATTCCTTGCTAGTATCAATGTCCATAATGTGTTGTTTCAAAACATTCAGAAATAGCAGTAGAAAAATCTGGAACTCATTACAGTATAACCAGGCCAGAAGCGCTAAGAGTTCAAATTAAATGCGAGGAGCTCAAAATATAATTAATCTTGGTATCCCAATATTAAAACTTGTAGCGACATAGAGACAATCTACATGCACACTGAATGGATTTCTGATTAATGTGAAATATTTTCTCCCACCAGTGCCAGAGTGTTTGGGGAAAGGTATTTTGCATGCGTTCTAGTAAGAGCCACAGTTATTTAAAAAAAAATAAAAAATTGCCTAACTTATTTACTTCATCTCTCTGTGGAAGATCGTTTACTCAGATAGATCATGCCACTTTTTTCTCTTACCGGGAATCTGAGCTCTTTGAAGTGTATTTTCATATTACCTTTCAAAACTCAAAATGGGATGTTAGTTTGCCATGGTGTTGGTTTTGATTCTTTGGCGGTGTGTTTATGACATGGCTCAGAGGGCTTTCTATGAGCTCTGTTTTCTAAAGAATAGTTATGTTTATAATTGACTGAGAGGGAGGAGTTATCTAAGTGCAGTAGTAGCAGAGATAAGCTATTTTTCTGCAGGCTGAATGAAGCGTCATTCACAGTTGCGCTTCCAAACATCCACCAAAGCTGAAGGGAAATAGCATATCACCACCTTCCCCCAGCTGAGGGCATGCACACTATCCTGTTTCCTCTCCAAATCAAAATTAATAACGTAGACCAGACTAAAGGTGTTCTATTAGTAGTCTAGCATATTCACCAGTAGGCTTAGAACTACTGCTTCTGGGTTTTTATCAGCTGGTGCTACTACTGCTGATGTTGAGAAAATTCTGGATTTTTATATCAAATTGTTTACTTAGGTAACGGTTATCGATTTAATGCTTTATTGTTGTTATTCTCTTAGTTAAAATGCCCTGGTGATGTGAATAGATAACTTCTTGATCATCACTGTCATAAAAGTGCCTTGCTAATCTGCTGTCACGTTGTATCAAAAAAACAATAAATCAAACAAATATTAGGTATGCAGCTGACTGTCACTTCCCCCTTTGTGGCTGCAGAGAATCTGATTTACAGTCACACTGGTGTAAAACTAATACTCATTTATCTGCACTTTGAGGTAGATGTTCAGTGATCTTTAAAACTTGATCTAAGTCTTTGAGTTCCATTTGCAGGGCCCTCTTTGTGTTCTATGTCCAGTCTGAGCTGTATCATGTTCCAGCCTGGAGGACCCTGTCATGTATGTCTGTAGACACTGAAACATTACATTTTAACTAAATATTGGAGAAGCAGGTGAGTTCAAGAAAAGGAGAGTGCCTATTAATAAATGTTCTTCAAGCAGCAAAAATAATGAAGCCTAATTTCCTGCCTTAACCACTGCCCAGAAAATATATCAATTTTTTTTCTCAGATCCCC
The DNA here is from genome assembly GCA_013397075.1 of Rhabdornis inornatus. NCBI lineage: Eukaryota > Metazoa > Chordata > Aves > Passeriformes > Rhabdornithidae > Rhabdornis > Rhabdornis inornatus. The sequence continues at coordinate 476,030 of VWZS01007391.1, read as the reverse complement.
TGTGTTGTCACACTGTTCTGTTTACTCCCTTCTTTATTCTGAGTTCTCTCTCATGACTTTGGGTTTGGATGGCTAAGAGGCAATATCTGCTGGGATTAGCTCAAAGTTACATCTTTGTGAATTTGCCAGCTGCCAGGGACATATTTATTCACTTACTAATTGGTCTCTAGCTGTTGTAATAAAAATGCCTGAAGGCATAAAAGTGCCTGAAATTCAGGCATAAAAATGAAATGCCTGAAGTCTGCTATACTTTAAGTGGGAACATTTCTTTGGGCCCTTCTCTAGCTGCCACTTCTCTAAACCTCACAGAACTTAGTATCTTTGAGACATCTGTTTCTGTGTCAAATTCTGTTGAAATCAGTTGGTCATTCTAAACAATTGCCATGGAGCAGACTGATGTGCAGATGCATAAAGAAACAAATCTAAAAATTTTGAAAGGAAGTGTGCACAGAAATAAACATTAGTATAGATTATCCTGACTTTAATTCAGCAGAAAATAATAGAAATGTCAACTGTGTACTTAGGTAACAAAGAATTAGAAGTGAGATAGTAGAATTCTGCAAACTTTTTTTTTATTGGATATCAGGTCTTGTTACCCAGACCTGTTATCATTCACTTACAAGCTCAGAAGTTAGAATGATGACAGCAACTATAATGAATAATGTATAAAGCTTTTTTTAAAGTGCATGTGACTTAAAATTACACGAGATCTTGAAGCAGGAAGGAGTAGAGCTCATATAAAATGCACTAAAATCTGTCATCTGGATGGATATGAAAATTAGGAAAGAATAAGTGAGGGAGTGCTCAGGAGCACCTACTAAATGTATGTCCTTGCTCTCATCTTGTTTGATAGCCTTATGGATGATGACATGTATCATTTGCCAGCTGGATTTCCAGTGACTGGCATTTCCAGGCTTTGCACAGGGATGTGAGGGTAGCAGATAGTGCTTAGGACATCACAGGCTGATCTGATTGATTGGTCAAAAGTGTCACAACCAACTAATTACGGTTTAATACACGAAAGTGTATTTTACAATCAGAAACACAGACTACACCCATAGGATGGGAAATCCTCTGTCTTAGAAAACAATAGTTCAGAAGTTGGTATAGCAGGAGAGAGAAGAGCTTTTTTTGTGAGATTCCAGTGTCAAGTTGAGGCTTTGGACCTTATATTGATCCATGGAGGATGAAAAGGAAAAAAAAATATACAGTAGACCCATTAAAAAGATCAAACCACTTTGAACACCACCAATAAAAGCACTGCACCCTGTTCTTTGACTCACACTTCCCGGAGGAAGGAGCTACTCAAGGAAACTCAAAGGACAGGAGAAAAATGGTCTCAGAGACCATCAGTCAGCCATTGGGATATAAGTCTTTTAAGAACTCCTAAGCCTGGGATATTGGGGAAAGGTTGAAGTAGTAATTCAATCATTCTCTCTGGGTACTGATACATTTGGGGAAAAAAAGCTTAATAACAGGAGCCAGGGGAACTTTTTCAATCTTCTTGACAAGCAGCAGAAATGGAAATTAGATTCATTTAAACTTGCAACTAGGTGCAAATTTTTGGCACAAACCACAGACAAATATTGGAAAAGCTTTTCGGAGGAAATTTTGAGTCATTATTTTGGTTGGTATATTCAAACTGAGCAAGTTTTTCTGCCTGCATGTAGTAAATAACTAAATATGCCATACATACAGAATGTGTGTAATACTTACCTGCATATATCATGTGTATATATTCCAGCTATATCAGACATAGTTTATAGAGATTCCTTACTGATAATGAATAACTTTGCAACTAATATTGAAGACAAAGATGTAGATATGAGACCTAAAATAATCTAAGCATGGCATGAGTTGGAAGCAGAATTAATCTCCAGAGTGCACTGAATATTCTTCAAAGCAGTTTGTTAGACTTTGCTTCAGTTTACATTATCTTCACAGTAGGTGAAAATATGGATTTTCTTTTGAGATGGAGGAGAAGAGGTTAGTGATTGCTTTTCCACTAACAGAAAAATAAGTCTGTTTAATGAATTATTGTGAAAATACACTTGAACTTTTTCAAAGTGAAAGAAACATAGCAAAGAGTTTGATCCAAAGGAAACTTCTTCATGTGCTAACTAACATGAATTAATAGCTCCAGTTTCTTCTTTGCTAAGTGGGATTGAACAAATACTAAATTGATTTCTTTTTCAGAGTGACACTAATTGAGTTTTGTACCAGAGCACCATATCAGGCATTATCCTCCATATCTCTTGTGAGCTTAGAGAAGTTTAAAAAACAAACACAAAAAAAATTGCTACATATACAAAATATTTCTTAGACAAATTGTGTCAAATAAGGTACTAACTTCAGACCAATTTTAATGTGCAAATGGGAGAAATATCAGTTCCTTAATGAGGACTGAAATTTATCCCCTTTCAGAAAGCCAGTGTGAGCCTATGAACCACTGAAAGCCATTCCTAAAATCATGACTTAAGGAGGTTTAAGGGCCCCATGCTATTTTTGTATGGAGTCAATATTTTTTTGCCAGTGACCTGGTCCCTTGTTATTGATTTGTAATAAAACTTAGTATAAGATATTTGGGATATTTTTCATGCCAAAATGCATCTTGGCTTCTAGTCTTCTCTGTGTTGGACGCTGGCCACAGCTAGTGCAATATCTTAAAAAAAAAAAAACAACCTCTGGTGTATGTGAAATATTGATTTAGCCATTCATTTTCCAAATCCTCAGCAGACATTTCTAGACCCAGTGTGGTAGTGCTATTTGTAGTTTAGGATACTCACTATGTCTTGAAAAAATACTCAGAAGAGATAGTTTGAATTTACCAGACACTATTACTGATATGTTCCACTGTATTGCAGCCAGTATGATCATTTCAAGCTGTTTTGCTTGTGGGATGCCTGTGGAAAACACGTCAGAAATCTTGGTTAATAGGAAAAATATATATCTTTAACCAGCTCCTTTCAGGCTTAGGAATATTGTCTTCATCTATTTAGTACTGAGGGCTTCTGTGTAAAAAACTTATGCACTGGAGATCTTTAATTTTTAAAACTCTGAAGGTCCATGCAATATTATGCTTAAGTCATTTGAACCCTGCAGAACTTCAGCCAACTCAATGGCTGAAAACTGAAAGTAGATCACTCAAACTGAAAAAAAAGGTGCATATTCAAAGTCAAGGCAAATATCCCTTGGAAAGATGTTTTGTCCCTTGTTTGAAACTTTCAAATTCTTATTCACTTCTTTGAACACAATTATAGAATTCACTCAGTGTTCATGATGCAATGCTCTGTGGCTTGTATTTTACATAAATTGTTACTGTGCTATCTCACTTTCAATATATCTCTACATCTATGAAGCACATTACTGAAATATCAAATTTTTTACATCTTTCACTAAAAAATTAAGATGGTGAATTTGTTGTGACTATGTTAAACTAAAACAAAAAATTTTTATAGGTGCTTCCTTTTCCAGAATTTGTGCTTTTCTCTACAGCAATTGAAAAACTGTATTTTTAGTAACCTTCCAATTCTCCCTGGTATTTGGTGCATTTTGCTCCCACGTCCTCTCATTAAATCTCAGGAAATAATGTGACAGCTGTAATATTCTCAGACATCCATTTTTGAGGCAGCCAGTATATTGTAGGTCACTGGCAGGTGGCAAGACACCCTTCAGAGGAAAGAGGGTTTACAGAATTTTGAGGAATGTTTCACGTATCCCTGTGCAAAGAAAGAATCACTTTCTTGCGTGGTCCTGAAAGGAACAGTTACAACCTGGCCCCTAAAGTCATGACCATGTGTACAGCTTGTACATGCAAAAATATATTGCTGTGAGGTGATTCATGTGATGGGTTGACCTTGGACTGCAGTCAGACATCCACCTGACTTGTTCATTTACTCTGCTTCCTTGACAGGAGAGCGTGAGAAAAGAGGATAAAAAACCTTGTGGGTTGGGGTAAAGGCAGGGAGAGACTTTACCAGTTACCACCACAGACAAAACAGATTCAACTTTTAATTCATTGCCAGTGAAAACATATGTGGATAGTGAAAATCAAATTAAACCAAGATTTCCCCCCATATTCCCTTTTTACCAGAATAAAATTCATTCTTTCATCCCTGCCCCTTCTGCCTTCCCCTTCTGTGTGGCACAGGATGACGGGGAATGGGGAGTTGCAGTCAGTCTATACCATTTTCTCTCTCCTGCTTCTTTCTCCTCACACATTTCCTCTGCTTCAGCATGGCATCCCTTCTACAAGGTATAGTTTCTTCAAGATAAAACTGCTCCAGTGTGGGCTCTCCAAAGGCCATATTTTCCTTCAAGAAATATCCATGGGCTGCAGGCTGTAAATAGTCTCCATCACTGTCCTTCACAGCCAGTGGGAAATTACCTGTTCCACCATGATTCTCTCAAAGAGTTGCCTGGAGAACCTCACCCCATTCCTTCTTCTCTCACCTTAGTGCTTACACAGCTCCTCTCTGATCCTTATTTTCCCCCCTCCTCTGCCTATTAGACATTTCTAAATGTTTAAATAAGTTTTCCAGAGGCACCAACATATTGGCTGATGGGCTCAGCTGTGTCCAGTGGTGGCTCACTTTGGAGCTGGCTGGAAACACCCGTGTCCCTCATGGGACAGGTTCTGACCTCTCCTCATGGAGGCAACGCCATGTGTCCTGCCAAAACTTGGGCACCTGACACCCAATTAGAAAACAGTTAGAAAACAATTAGAAACCAGTTTCATGAAGAATTGATTAGGAAGCCAATAATGTTTGTAGCACCACCATGCTTTCACTTCAGCAGATTTATTTCCAAATTTTATACCATTTCAGTTCTAGTTTTGTACTGTTGCTCTGGGAGTTGTTAGTCCAAAGTCTTACTTTCTTAGTCCAAAGTTTTACTTTCTTGCCCTTTTTTGATGTGTGGGTTCATTCCACACCTGCAGCAGTGCCAAGCCAGCCACCAACATCTGGCAGGCCCCTGCCTTGTGAGCTGAGAAGGATGGCATACAAACATTAGGGCAGGTGACACAGTGATTTTGCAAAAGAGGCAAATGCTAATACTAATTTTCTCCCTATTCATGCTTATGCACTCTCATAGACTAAGTGATATAGATATAGATATAGATATAGATGATATAGATATAGATAAAGACAGATAAAGATATAGACACAGATACAGACATAGATGTAGACATAGATATAGAGATATAGATGTTAGACAGATATAGATATAGATACAGATATAGATATAGATATATAGATGATATAGATAGATATAGACATAGAATTGTGTATTCTTTAATAGAAGACGTAAATAATCTAAATGGCATTTGTTGTGTACATCTTGGGGGGGAGGGTCACTTTAATATTTTTTCAAAGCATTTCCAATAAAAAAAATTCCAGTTGATCCTGTTAGATGCCATGGAATGAAAATCTGTGTGGCTGGTTCCTCCAAATCAGTGAAATATACAAGGATAGAATTTGTATACACGCTCAACAGAAGAGTTCCAATGAAATCACAGAAATGTGGACCAACAGAAAGGTGTTTCCTCAAGAGTTAAGTTCTAACAGGATTTTCCACATGCCTAGTAAACTCCACCTTTTCTCTTTCTCCTGGTGGGTGGCAGGAGAAGGGCTGCTGCTGCTGCCGCTGGCGCTGTGGGAGGTGTCCGTGCCCGCAGTGGATTGGACAGAGCAGTGCAGGTGGAGCTGTCTCCCGTAGATGGTGCCCTATATTTAACTTAGCATTGGGTTGTCATGATGTTTCTTAAGAGCTAATGGTAGGGAGTTTGTTCTGCTTGGGGTTGCTGGATCCTCTAAATAATCCTTTGGTTTCTGTAAGCTACTTGCAGCAAGCTCAAGCCATTGGAAGCCCTGAAATGTAGAAATAATGGAAATGAGCCTGGAGTCAGTGGGTATGTTTGTGCTGCACATACTTCACTGGAATAAAAGACACCAAATTACCTAACAGACAAGGTGTCTAGCTGTGAAAGTACAGAATCTAAGTTTAGATTCCTAACAGGCAAAATGATCTCATGCTGTCTTGCCAAGCCTGCCAGCACACAGACTGCACAACACACGAGTACCTGGCAGTTGTCACTGCCAGTGAAGGACTGGGCTTGATTGGTGGCTAATGAGGACTCCTAAACTGAAAGTTTTAAGTATTACACATCTTTATTAGAGCAAGAAACTAACAAATCTTAGAAAAATGTAATCGAAAGGGAAGAGATCACCCAGCATGTGAGCTAGTAACTGGCCTTAGCTGGGGTATTCTGGCAGTGAGACTTCATTCAAGTATCTGAAAGAGCCAATTACTTCTACAGATACAGGAGAAGGTGGTGAAGCTTATGGTGTCTGTGAAGAGAGATTTCAATTACTTACTATGGTCTTTTGAAAGACAGGAGAGAGACAACTTTCATGGTTCTTGTGGTCCCTGCATACCAAGTTGCCTCTCTTTATCTGTGTTGATTGTATTCATAGTTTCTAATACAAGTCTTGAAACATTAACGACGAAAACTGGGTAAAATAATTAGTTTGCATTTATGGGCAAGGCAAAGGGAAGCTGTGCTTGATTTTTTCTTGAAAAAAAAATTATAATCATCATCCATGCATTTAAAGCTATGGCCAGGATTGTTATTCAGCAGAAACTTTTCAACACTGTCTAGCAGTTAGATTTGCTAAGGCAGATAAGACACTGAGTGCAGCAAGAGATAAATCATTAAGCAGGTGTCCTGTACAGACCCTAAGAAACTGCTAAAAATATATACAATAAGCCAAACTTTTGCGAGTTAACCTTGGTCCTCTACATGGAGTCCACACCACTCCTGGTAAAAAATTAGGAGTAGGTAAAATGGATAAGGTTAAAGTAATACAATATATAGAGTATTTCTTGATTTTCAGGGCAATGACAAGTTGTTGTGGAGAGGCAAATTAAAGAAGCAGCTGGAAGTTATAACGCCAGAAGTGTCTATTGAAAGCAGCTGAGGGGAATCATGGGAGAAATTATTCCTGTATATATATGCTAGCATGTTGTATGAGTATTGTGCAACACATAGGAGAAGTAATATCAGGTGTAATTCTGACTTACATTTCAACAAGGAAGAATGCTTGTTGAAAGCATTTATGCTTCATTAATCTGCCTCTCCTTCACAGTGGGAGAAAGTTGAGCTGAATGTTGGCAAGCTGATGAAACCATCTATGGTGCCTTGAAAATCCCCAGCTATGAATGAAGCCTGTGGCAAAATCTGGAAATTTGAACTAGTGGAGACTCATCCTCAGAGACTGACACTCCCATGTTTGTGGGTAGCAAACAGTCTGACTGTAAAACCACAGGAGTGGAACATTTCAGTAGGGTGTCATTTCAATCTAGACACAGATATAGTGGGAGTCAAGAAAAAATTACTTTTCTCACCTCAGAAAGCTTATTTCAGTTGAACAGAAAGCCTTTCATCTTGATTTAGGATAGCTAATGTATGACAAACTTGCTGATGTGGGAAAGAATTAGGATTATTTTGGCAACATGTTTATAGGGAAATAACCCAGGTGAGGGCAAGAGTTTATATTTTTGTCCCTTTAGAAAATAGGAACACGTGAAACAAAAGTAAGATTCATCTTTAGGTTTTGCTTCACAGTATTGGTCAGGGAATGAGATCCATGAGCATGAAACACATACTGACGACCTGAACACATGGCCCTTGATATGACCAAAAGCTGCCCGTAAAGCCTTCCAAGCTTCCAGTTTATTAAACCACATATGGTAATGTATGTCATGGTGTACACAGTATGTACACCATGGCATACATTGCTGTCCTACACTGTGTTTGGGAAGAAAAGAATTAGTGCAGAAACCCAGAGACTATTGTCAAGCTGCCTGCAAGCCTGCCTCCATGTGAATCTTTAGTTGTGCCTATATTTGCAGAGCAGGGTGGCAAAAGATTTGTAAATATAGCAAGACAGTTTCTGAGGCTGGGGGGATGCAGTCATGATATACTGCTTCCTAAAGGACTAAGATATGAATATTAGAGATGCTTGGCTTTGGTTCAGAGAAGCACCTGGAAGCTTGGATGCATGTAATGTCACTTCCCCAGCTGAGAAGGAAAATCAAAAAATAGGCTTTCTTAAAATAATGTTTCAAAGTCTCACATCCCCAGGCAATGTTGTCACACCTAGATGCCCTGCTTCATTTGGTATTCCTGCTTTTAGATGAATTTACTCTGGAAAATGGTGCGATGAGTACAAGTTTTAAAGGAAGGATGAAGCAGACAGACACCTTGGCAGGAGTTTGATTTCTGAAATCAGGTTGAATGTCAAAGAGCACTTTCTTAGATCAGTTCATTAATATGTAGGGTTTCCAGCTGACTAGAGCTGCTCTGTCCTTTTGCTATATAGGATTTATCTACTGATATGATTAGAAAAAAAGTAATTTATGGACCTAGATATACCTTTAATCTTTCAAGTCCAAATCAGATTTCTCACAAATGCCATTGAGGAGAATTCCATTGATTCTCATCTAGTTATTTGAGCTTGCTTGCTTCCTTGAAACAATATTACATTGGTGAATGTATTCTTCTCTGTGTACATTATCTTTTCTCCCATATGCGTTTGCTTTCACTCATGAAAGTCATATGTGTGAGTTTTTTACCTTGTCTTTAATGAGCTGTAGCTCATTGTAGTGTATTATGTATCATATTTAAGGTATCCATACAGAAATGCCACAATCTATAAAATGCAAGCACATATATATGGAGAAATTAATAATTTCAGAGAAAGAACTTAAAATTATGACTCAATCAAAGCAATTCTGTTTTTTATGTATCAGACAGAAAGTCTGATAGACTCTCACTGTGTAAAGAACATCTGAAACTCATCTGTAAGTAAAAAGATGTCATTCCTTTACACAAATAGTATAATTAAGTAATGTAAACTATTCATAGAATAAAAGAGGTTAAATTGTATTTTTCACTCGAAACAGATTATAATTAGCTCCTGGAAGAATGTTGTATTGATACAATGCACTATTTTCTTGCTGTCATGACTATTGTGGATGGGCTATGCTGCAAAGGCTGAAAGTGGGTATGTACACTCCCACTCTTTGCTATTTAGAGTGTTTCAGGTGTCCACTCTAGAGCCATACAAAAGCATCCTTTTGCTGATGCAAATTGTGATGTTTTTCCTGTGCAAAGCCTGCATTTCTTTCCTCTTCAGGAACAGAAATTTAGAGATCAAATCATATACTGCACAAAATGTTTAAAGGTTCAGCTTTAGAAGAGAAAGAAACAGGAACATGCATTCCTACTTCCTTAGGCCATTTTAGAGAATTCCTGCTTCCCTGTTTTAACAGTCTGTAGTGGATGAGCATATAGTTGCTTGCATACATATTCACTGGGAATGGCTATTTAGTCTTAATTTCCAAGATCAAGACCCTAAATATAAGATTCTCAAAATACAAGAGAGTCGAATACACCAGAAAGCTGCTGCAGTGCCCAAAAAGTGTGCAGAGACTGCAGATGAACGAGTGGGAAAGCTGATTCTTGTTCTTCATGAACCATGGCTCCACAGATCTTGTCCAATCTCTATTTGTTTCTTAGTGGCAAATCAGTGTTCCTGACTGCACCTGCATTGCTAAAATGTTTGTTTGATAGTAATAGAAATTTATTTTAGTTCCTCTTTGAAATAGGGATAAAGAGGTTGATATGAACATATACTCGGCAAATGCATCAATGTGTTGTAATTAATGAATTATTCATTCAGTGCTACAATAATTCATTTTATTTCTAACCGTTCCCAGCGAATTATTTATATAGTGACATTTATTAGCAAACTGCCATTTGCATCACTTTTACATCATTCTTCTCATTATTAACTTACTTTCAATAATTCTTTAGTGCTTGGTCTCATCAATAAAGAAAAATAGATGAAGCCCATGAAGCATTTGACTTTATCTTAATTCTATATCCCTTAATACCATTGCCAGAAGCCAAGAGCTGATACACAATACATTAACTGGCAATTCTTCCCTTTTGTACATTCCCTTGTCTCCTTTTCTCTCCTGTATGCCAGTATCCCTGAGTTTGTTCTGTAAAAGCAGAGAATGATTCCCTATTAATCACTATTTAAATAACAGAATTACATAGCTATTGTACTTGCTTCTTTATGTCCCAGACAATGACTATGAATTAATTAGCATTAGAACAGTGGAAATTCCTATGAATTTAACATTATATTCCGTGTGCATTATTGAATGATTTTACACTTCCTAATGCAAAACTGATGATATCTCTACAAACCTCTGGGGGAGTGTGTGAGGTTAGATTTGCAAAGAAAATATGTGGATTTCTTGCTCACTTTATTTTTTCCTGTGCTGATAATACTATTCTTGAGTTCTTGTTCAGCGCAACTTGTTTGTATTGAAAGATTCTTTATCCTATTCATCTACCTTTCCCAACTTTTCATTTCATGAGGGAAATGAACTGTGTTTTTGCAATACTTAAAACATTCTTACAGGAAAACAAGGACTTACATTTTCAGCTCCCAGGGTTGTCATCAGAGATAATGGATACAGAAAGGCAGCCCAGTGTGAAAAAGCAAATATACATGTCAGAGATGAAAACACCAATTTATACCATGTCTCTTTCCTGTCTACATTGCTAATAGGTTATTTTCTCCATGAGGGAAGATTCCAGAAGTAAGTCTGGTGGTTTTTTCATGCGGGCATCTGCATGGGAAGAAAAATAATGAATTTTTATTAAAAATTCTCCCTGGAATCCTAAGTTTGCTCTATATTTCTTCTGATTTTATTTTTGAAACAAGGGGGTTTTCAATTTATGGATTCATGGGAGCTCACAACATTATTAGCACCCTGCCAGAGATGGAGAAACACTGGCAAACACAATCCCTCCTGAAAGCAATGAATCTCTCTATAGTTCTTACTGAGTAAAATCTAAGTGTTTAAAACCAAGTGAATTGTTTAAATAGATTTTATCTCCATAACTTACTTTTTTCTCTTTTAAAATAATATTTTTTTGTTTTCTTTCAAAGTAAATAGCAACGTGTATTTAGGCTTAAATTTACCATTTTCTATTAATACAATTTCCTAAAATTTATACTACTTAAGTAATGTGTTCTTGATTGTTAAGTTCTAAAGAAAGCTGTTTAATAGGGAAGAAAAATACTGGCTATGCATCCAGAACCAAAGGTTGTTGAAATTATTAAACAGCTTTTAACAGCAGACGAAAGAAATGTTTTCTTCATGTCAGTTTGATTTACTTCAATAACTAGTTCAAAGTTAAAGAACTGCTTAGAAATAGAATAAGCTGAAGCATCACTACCTTTAAATGGTCTATGAATAAATTCTCAGTCTGGGAACCTGAGATTTATGAATTCATTCATTAGGTGTATGTAAAATTAGCTTTGGTAGTAAACCAGTTTTAAATATAAAATGCTTGATATATTTTTCCTCTGTATACAACATTTATTACAATTTTATTTAAATAATAAATACACTTGAAAGGCAAGGATTTTGCATTTCAATTGCAATTCCGATTTCCATCCAAAGCAGCTGGATACAAGTCATGAGTAAATAAAAATTAATCTTCTAGTAAAAAAGAATTATCATTCATTTCTACCAGAATGCTATGTAAGTATTTATCATTTGAATAATCATGCTGAACTATACCATTTTTGAAATGAGAATGTAAGGTGTTTTTCTGGTAGTATATGGAAGCAACAGATTAGTTTAAAAGTCAGATTCATTTCAAAACAACATTTTTTTCCTAAATTTACCTACTGACAAGAATCAAATTCCCTTGAGGAGAAAAGAATAATACACATTTAAAATAAGTGTTTAAAATAATAGAAAGGTCTATTTTTTAAACAATTGTTTTACAGTTTTTGAATTTTCACAAAACTAATGTTTTAAATCTTATGAGAAATAATTTCATATTTAATGCTTTAAATATTTGTCAGGTTTTAGTAAAATATTATAGTTTAGGGCCTTGTAAATAGGCAGTTCTATGATACATTGAAGATAGAATGGCTATATAAATTAAAATATATAGCCCCCTACTTTAGAAGCATCTTTACTCACAATTTTAATTCAGTAAAATTCTAATATTTAAAAAATAAATTTAATTTCCAGATGGAAGAAAATAAGTTCTGACATGTTCTACTTATTAAAATTCTGTTTTAAAATGGTGAAAAATATAAAAATGGGCTTTTCTTTTCCTCAGCAAGAGAAAGGCAGTCAGTTTAAATTTTGATGTAACAAGTGTAACATAAATTCATTTTTAACATGTAGATTTATGCTCACATTGTTATTGATTTAGTTTATATGTAGATGATGCTGGCATTTTAATTAGAAAGATTTGGTTGCTTTATATTAGGCTTCTTTAATGACTTATCAAAATCAGAAAATTCATATTCTATAAAAACAATATGTTTCTATAAAAACCATAGTAGGTCACGTTAAATCACACAGCTGACAGAGACACCTGTTCCTGACTTGGTCAAAGTTGTCAATTAATTAATTTGTTTCAAATATGTAATTGCTAGGGAAGAGGTTCAGAGCATGGTTTAATAGCTGCTCTTGTTTGTGTGTATCCAGCATCGGGCAAGGAAATCTCAGCAGCAGAGGTTCATTTCTCTGAGTGGAAGGAGAAGGAAGAGGTTTTATTGTGCCAGTGGTGGAGAACATATTTAAAGCAGCAAGGATCTCACTGTTTTCAGTCAAGTGCTGACATACTAATCATGCCTTAACTGCATCTCCTGTTTCCTCCTAGGTCTTACTGCTGCAGCATCCCTTGTATCCCTGGCTTGGGCTTTGGCTTCCTACCAAAAGGCCCTCCGTGACTCCCGTGATGACAAGAAACCCATCAGTTATATGGCTGTTATAATCCAGTTCTGCTGGCATTTCTTCACCATTGCAGCAAGGGTCATTACTTTTGCTCTGTTTGCCTCGGTTTTCCAGCTGTACTTTGGGATCTTCATCGTGCTGCACTGGTGCATCATGACCTTCTGGATCGTTCACTGCGAGACAGAGTTTTGCATCACTAAATGGGAGGAGATAGTTTTCGACATGGTTGTTGGAATAATCTATATCTTCAGCTGGTTCAATGTCAAGGAAGGAAGGACACGCTGTAGGCTTTTCATTTACTATTTTGTCATCCTTTTAGAAAACACCGCCTTGAGTGTTCTCTGGTATCTGTACAAGGCCCCTCCAATCTCTGATGCATTTGCCATACCAGCACTGTGTGTAGTGTTCAGCAGCTTTTTAACAGGCATTGTTTTTATGCTAATGTACTATGCCTTCTTTCACCCCAATGGACCAAGGTTTGGGCAGTCACCAAGCTGTGCTTGTGAGGACCCTGCCGCTGCCTTCACCCTCCCCCCAGAAGTGGCCACAAGCACACTGCGCTCCATCTCCAACAACAGGAGTGTCACGAGTGAGCGCGATCAAAAATTTGCCGAGAGGGATGGGTGTGTGCCTGTGTTTCAGGTGAGACCCACTGCACCATCCACACCTTCATCCCGGCCACCAAGGATTGAGGAGTCTGTCATTAAAATCGATCTGTTCAGGAACAGGTACCCAGCATGGGAGAGACACGTGTTGGACAGGAGCCTGAGGAAGGCAATCTTAGCATTTGAATGTTCCCCTGCTCCTCCACGGCTACAGTATAAAGATGATGCCCTTATTCAGGAGCGCTTGGAATACGAAACCACATTGTAAGCAAAGCGAAAACACAGCTTGAAGCAGCTCCAATGTTGCAGTCCAAATTAAGGGTTGACAGTAGGGCTGTAGGGACAACTAAACTGTGTACTACAAGTAGAGCAGCAAGCTATAGTGTTCTTAGTCTGGCTATCATCATGATTATCATTTGATCCACTGTGTGCAGTCTGTCTGCAGGACACTGATACAGCAGCATATTCTGAAAGCCTCAAAAACCCCAAACCCTGACCCACACATACAAATCAGTTAGATCAGCTGGGGGGACTCACCCACCACTTCTTACTGCTGTGAAACTCTGACTGCACAGTACTTACAACCAAACCAATAAAAAGGCTCTGACCAGAGCTTTCAACTTCAGCCAGTAGTGCATTTTATTTTAGAAATGAATGATTGATATTTCCATAATCAATGGCAAAAACAAAAAAACCTACACCTTTTCAAAAGTAACGAAACTGTAGCATGCGGTGTTGCTGTTAGGAAAACTGTTTACTGGGGCAAAAAAACAGGAACTTAGTAGTCTTCAACACACCCATAAATCAACCATTCAGGTTAGAATAGGTTTGCAAAATAGTTCTTAATTGAAAAGAAACATCATCATGTTTATAAGGCTGTCAATGGAAAATAAACTAAATTCTGATTAATTAGGTCATGAAAATTAATGCTACCAGAACTGTTTGTTTTCTCTGGAATTTCAAAGTCTTTTTTAAATGCAATTTAACTTCTTGGTGTTCAACAGAAACTCTATGCAGCTCACTTCTGGTTTTGAGGAGAAATAAGGAGCTCTAGCACGTAGTGATATTCATTAAATGATAATCATGATTCAGTGTTCAATTTGCAAAAAAAAATGTAAAAGAACAAGTATAGTTTTCATATTCTAAACTTTTTGGAGGACCCCATTCAGATATCTCAGAAGAAACTACAAGGAGCTGAACACACTGAAACTTCTCTGTTTCAGGACTGAAAATGCATGGTTCAGTGTGTGAATGTATGCAGGTGTGACAAGAGACTGACATGCCATACCCTTCTAGTGCCAAACATCGTTTAACTGCAAGCTTGATATTGCCTGAGGGACACAACAAGTGGCACAAGCCCTACCAGAAAAAGAAGCAGGAAAGACCAACCAAGCTCTCAATGTATAGAGACAGCTCTGATTTTTCCCACCCAAGGTGAAAGTGATGTCTTTTAAAGGCTTTCAGCCACCTCTTAGTAAGTATATTCACCGAAGTATAATGTAAACAAGTTATGTGGAAGAGCCTCTTCTGCCTGTTCAAGACTGGTGTCCAGACATATCTAAAAATTAGAATCTCTTGTAATAGAGTGCTTTTGCTGCAAGCTTTTGGGTTTTAAATACCTCCCTAAATCTAGTTAATGATATTACACTTTATGTTAAAAGTATCCCCTGATGGTGCTTTCAGATGCATTAAAGGTGCAAGTCAAAATTTGATAGTATTTTTTTTAAAGCTGGTGCAGAGTAAAAACTCATGGATTATTTCAATATTTTTGTAAAGTAAAAATATGGTATAAAAGGTTACTTTTTATAAACCTCAAATCTTTTAATACATTTCATTCTCTTTATAGCTTAGATTTTAAGAATTGGTCCATGAATTTTATCAAATGGCTTTTGCAGGTTGACATAGACCTGGTTTTCACACATTATGGATTTTTTTTGCAGTGTAATGCCATATGAAAGCCTACATGGGTACTTTTAGAATACTCTATAAACTGTGGATCCTGCTTCAAATGTAAGTGGCTTGTAAAGACACCAAGTGATTCCATGAGAAACAATTTGCTATAACTATTTCCATCCATTTTAGGAGAGCGAAGCAGAACTGAAGAGTTACTGTTGTAAATGGCATTGTCAGGGTGGAGAAGACCTGATAATTGGTATTGTAATCTTCACTGTCAGATATATCCAGTGTAGTCACTGCTGTGTATGCTGCTGGGTAAATTTCTGTCTTTCCTATTACAAATATTTGTACTATGAAATGGCCAAGGTTACACAGACTATGTTTATTTGTATGTGTTCAATTAGCCATTTTTAATGTTAACATTTTTTATTAGTGAAATATTCGACACCTGTTGTTCTTTGCTGGGGCGAGTTCCTCAAAACAAAAACCTGTGGAAGTGCAGGAATCTGCAAAGCAGAGGGAACTTTACATAGATCAGAAAAAATCTGTGCTTCAGGGGTTTCCTAGGTATTTTCAAATTAAGCAATGGCCAACTGCCTCTATAAATTTTTTTTTAAATAAAACAAATCTTTGATAGTCCAAACCTGAAGCTTTTTACAAAGTGATTACCCTTTTCTTCATGGAGATACAGCTGATTATTCAGAGAAAAGTATTCATGCTTTTTTCAGAAAATATACCACTGCAGGAACTGCTAGAAAAAGATTTTGGGAGCAAGTCCTTTGTCCTGTCATATTCAATAGACCCTGCACTCCAGAATCAAGTTCTAGTTCACACAAGGGAATTGCTGCTTTTCTTTACAAAGGAGGCAAATGTAAGCTCTGTGATCCAAGATGTGAGGGTTTCTTTTGGAGGCAGTTTGAAGTGTTTGCTGCTGCTTTAAGAACTCGGAAATTGAAGCCCGAGTGAGGCACAGCAGGCAGCCTTCTCCAGCTTCAGTCTCCCACCAGCACCTCCTGGGGAGAGGGGCAGCAGCGAGGCTCTTCCTCTTCTGATGTCCCTCTCATCCTCTCGCTCCTCCTCAGAGCTGTGAGCTCCTTGGGCAGGCTTACAGAATTCAAGAAAGGTTGCTTCATATGGAATTTAAAGAGTTAAGGTTTTCACAAGTGCTTGCATTGCAATGTTTCTGAAGGAGATTTGGGATGAGTTTGTTTGATTTGCTTTTATTTGGTTTCGGAAGGAAGGACACAGAGTTATTTATCCATGTGTTTTTTCATGCCTAGCATTTATTTTCTTTACTCTTACAGCATTTTAGATTTTTTTAACTAATGTTTGCAAAAATATTTGTCTTAAGCAAACTACTTCAGGATATGAGTGCAGAGTGACATATGTATGTGTGTTTGTGTATATATATTTATATATACGCAGCACTACGTATATACACCTTGTCTTCAGAATTCAATATGGCAGTTTGAGGCAGGGGTAGAAGTTATTATGCACTAAGCCAAAATTTGCTCTCCAAAATCTTGCTCTCTTACATTCATAACATCAGTGTTACCTGCACTGAGAACAGGGCAGCAACTGAAATCTGAACACTCTGATAACTACATGGACAGTTTCCTAATGTGCGTTGCTGTGAGTAGTCACATTAAAAGCTGTAAGAATTTTTTATAGAAATTGCCAAGATTAAACACAGTCCATCCTGAAATTCCATTATGGCCTTATGGACAGTTAGTAATCAATATGCACTCTTCTTTTTGCCACAGACAGTTCTAAAACCAATAAAGTTCAACTGAGACAGCAATAGCAAAAATAAAATTTAGGAAACTACTTGTAAAAAACCCAAACTTTTGCTTTTGAAACAATGAAAACATCAGGCCTTTTAAATTTCATATAAGAATACAGGAAAATAAAAAATTCATATTTTCATATTTACATTCTGGTAAAGAAAAGCAATCACATCTATTTCTTAGAAGTAAGACTTACAGGAGCATTGCTCTAACGAACCAAACTTAGCAGCAGACTTAATGGTAATTTATCTGTTTAAAAACTTGGTCCTAAAATTTTGAGAGTTGTGGATTTTTCTGTTGCAGAAAAGACAATTCAACTACTATCACTAATTAAATAAAGGTAATGTATACCCATGTTCATACAGAAAACATGCAAGAAAATGTAAAAGAAAACTTTTTTATTTCTTTTAAAAGCTGTTTGTTCTGTAATGGGATAATTTTTCTTAAATAAGTTCTTTACAAATATGTGCAATACTCTCTTTTCATGCATATTTAATAATGAAAAAATTAATTTCCAATTTTGTTTATGTCAATTTAAATATGCTTCTTGTGACAGAACAATGTTTCTTTGCTTGGGTTATATGGACTTAATGGCATATATACAATATTTTCGTTGTCAAACCAACAAATTTTCTATTAATTAATTTTTATAAAATGGGAGAAAATTTTCCTTCTAAAATTTAATGCTAGGCCTCATCTGCCTGATTTTGTAAACTTTTAAGCAGAGGAGGAAAATTACAATTTTATTGGCAATTTAATTTTTAATATGTGGTGAATAGCTATTAAACCTGTATTAGTTTAAAACGTATGATGGTCTTTCCAATACATCATTATCTCCCCAAAAGAGCAATTCATAAGTAGTACTAAAAGTAGAAGTGCTGCTTTATTTGGAAAGGGACTCCCAATCATACAAAATGCTCATTTACTTTTCATTGGCCAGCAAATATTCACAACTAGACTGTTGGGGTTTTTACAACACAAATTAAATGAGTTTGAAGTGTTTGTGATTTGATCATGTCATTCCTAAGGAGCCTTAAAAGTGGCAGTGTACTGAGTTTTAGTTGGCTCTGCCAGTGATTCAGCTTCCAAAGCCACTGCCCTTTCTCTGCTCCCTGCCTGAAGCTGTGCAATCCAGAGTGACTGAGATGCTGTGATTTACCCTGCACCCCCTGCACTGCCTGCACAATGCCAAGGAAAAGACTTCAGCAGATTCCTGGGGTCCTACTGCTGCCTCTCTTATTCCTGTGCATGGTGGGAAGCAGAGTAAATTGCATCTGTGCATCCATCTAAGCAAGCCTGTGTAAGTTAAACCCCTACAAGATGTGTGATGGAAATAATCACAACACATGTCCATGGATCTGCAAGCCCAGCACCGCAATTACTAATTCTGCAGTGTAACAATGCAGGACATGGGGAGAATTGTCTAAATACACAATAAGCCATTTAATTTGGCTAATTGTAGTAATTATACTAGCTCACATGGAGCCCATGCTCTCAGCAGAAATCCAAATGGAGTAAGTAGCAAACAGCCATTTGTGTACCAGAGACAATAAGTTATAAAATCCTCACTTGATTGTTTATAGAACTATGTCTTTTCATTACAGCAATGAATCCATTCCTCTTTATTCTGATAAAAGAGATAAAATACAAAATGAGAACAGATTCTTTTAAATCTGGGAATAAAAAAAAACATGACACAACAAATTATTGCAGTTCCCATGTAGTGATTTTTTAAAACAAATTCTGCCATCGTTTTCACTTGGCTGCAAATTGCTGAATGATCTGCTTCTGAGATGATTTCTCACATCTGGTATGAGCAGACTTCATTACAGGAGAGACAGAGTTGACATTACAAAGCTTTGTTCATGCAAAGTTAGGGGAATGGTGTCACTGATGAAGAGATCTTTTACAAAGCTGTTTTAACACATGAGGGGTCCCCTGGCACCATTTATTTTACCTCAGTGACCTCAGTGGAGGACTTTGGTGAGATTTCTTCACTGGTGTGGGTATGTCAAAATCAGACCCTGGCCTAGTGTGAACTACATGAATTCAGGCCATGGCAGTGGAAGTCTTCACCTCTTCGCTCCAAACTGAACTCAGCTGGAGATTTGCTTAATGCCGAAAAGCCAGCATGGCACTTGGCTCAACCTGAAATATATACACTAAATTTAGTGCTGACTCAGCATGAATCAAAGAGTTCTTATTCTCTCCTTTTTAGTTCAAACTTTCAAGAATATACGACCTTTGACTGAGTTGCTGTTTTGTGATCCTTTTAAGAAGACTTTGAAAAATGTCTCTGAAACCACCCATTTTCAGTGATTCTTACAAAAGCCAATTCCTGACCAGTACATTCATTAAAATGAACTTTTTCTAACTGTGTAAGCTTGGCTCCCATACTTACATTTTGCTCTAAATCCTTAGCATTTCATTCTTATGAAGAGGATTTTATATACCCATTAATAAACCATGTGCCTACTCTGAATCCTAGGGCAAAGAGAACAGATATGCAAGATTCAGGGCAAAAAGTCCTCTTCAGCACACTTATGGGGTGATCTGCATGAGCCAAAGAAGCCAAATAGAACCTTGCGCATAATTACAACAGACTTATACATATAGTTGCTATATTCATTGAGAGAGATTTACAATAAATTGTGATGTAAGTGAACAACTACTAGAAAGATCAAATCTCAACTTCTACATGCAAGGCGGCGTAAAATAAAATCAGCCAAGAAACTTCAAAGTATAACCAAAAATCTCATTTCAAGAAATGGTTGGAATAAATTTAAAAATGTAACAGATTTGTCGATGTAACAAAATGCAACTTTCATAGAAAGAAAGATATGGCTGCTGTAATTTGTCTCTATTTGTAGGTTTCGGCCTCTTATTTCAGATAACTTTGGAAGCAATTGCTTCTGGCATGCTGCAGCTCTAGGAATGCTAGCAGCTTTTCTGCACAAGATCTGCTCTGCTGTAGGAAAGTCCACATCCTTTTAACAAACCGTTGAGTTTGGGGTAGTTTTTTCACTGAACTACACCTTACAAAAGCATTTTTTAGCATGAAATAGGTGTGTCCACTCAGCCACCTAGTGTGTAAGAGTACTGCAAAACAGAATTTCACAGATCAGTGATTTTCTCAAGGCAAAAAAGCTGCTAGTTGAATGTCTAGAAGAGCCTGCAGAGACATAACACAGTGCTAAGGCAAAGCATAGACTGTGTCTGTGTGCTACAAGTCTGCTCAGGGCAAGGCCTGGTCATAGTCCAGCACTCTCTTCCTCACCTCATGCACCAAAGAGCTCACAAAAGAGAGGAAAACCACGTGCATAGGCTGGATGAAAGCCACAACAGTTGGGGAGCAGCTACCTGGCACATTGCAGCACAGGTGCAGAGGTTGGTGCAGGCACGTCGGGGGTCTCAGGCTTGTACTGTGCCCCTCCAAACTGCTCTAATTAGGAGCTCTTGAACGTTTTTAACACCAGATGTTCAAGGACCTAAAATTTGCCTCCTGGACTTGGTCAGATACAACTTGGTCTTCATATCATAAAGTTAGCCCAGCTCCTATCTCCCACCTAAGCCTGCCAGGATACTCGGAGCAGGTATTCTCCTGCCCACCTTACCTGAAAGAATTGGGTCCTCTGTGGTGCTATCAGTATTTTGCGCTGAAATACTCATTTTCCAGCACTAAATTGGTGGCAGAGACCAAGGGAAGAGCCAGATACAGTGATGTCTTCAGCTAGCAATGATTCATATCTTTAGCTGCTATCTCTCAGGGGAAGGATATAGGGCTGCACTCTGGTGAGGAGAAGGGCAATTCTCCCTGCCTCATACTTTGAACTGTTCTTCCTCTTTGTGGAAAATGTAAATGTGGACATACAAATGTAGACATGTGCAGTGTAGACATAGTTCTAGTATTTTGACATGTTCAGTCCTTTTAGTGTTTTCAGAGAACTCTGAAATTGTTGAGCATGTTCAGTGCCATTGCCTACACTCAGCCAGAGTAATGTCTGCAGTAAACATCTGGGGCAGAAGCAAAATCACTTTGCTCACCTTCCAACCTGACCAAAAGCTGTATGAACATGGTTAGCACTGTGACAAAGCCTGAATCTCTACATGCTGCCTTGAATCAGGTCTATTCATGCACTGTGTGCTGTTCTGGCCACATTTACATGATTTTTCTTTGGAGCTCAGGCAGACTTTGTACAGACACCAGAGCTACACTTGTAGCTTGTCTGTAGTTCCCTGAGCCCAAGTTTCATACACTTTGAGATCCCAGTTCCTTTGCCAAACAAAGATCAGTTTGCAAAGGGCAAACAGGCTCTGTGCTATCCAGCAAAGCATGTGAAGCAGACATGGTTTCTCTGGACAGTACATTTGAACCACAGCTATTGTGCAAATTGCCCAGGTTATGGTGAATACAAGACATTCAATGTCCACAGCATGCTATAATGAATACTCTATGTGAATGTGCTTGGTTTTACCATAGTAAAAATAGTAGGACCTTATCTCATGCTTGGGAGCAAATTTACAGTTTCAAATGCATTTATATACATATATATGTGTGTGTGTGTGTATATATATGTGTGTGTGTTTGTGTATACACACGACAGTGAGTCCTGAGATTCTATTAGGATTCAATTTATAATTCATTTCAATTCTAAGCCTAAAATGAAAATAGATCAGGAACATTGTCATCAAGGATAACCAAGTGGTAACTGCAAAAAAGAAAATTATATTATTGGGAAATATATTCTAGTCATTATTGGAAACAGCCTTGTGATTTAGTGTGCCAGCACTTTAAGAAAAAGTTATGGAGGAAATATGTCTAATGCTATATTTCATGTCTTAAATATTTTGATAAAAGAATAGAGCAGGGATAATTGCACAAAATAAAAAAAGATTTTTCACATTTACTTAATCAAGGAAAAAAATCATATAGGAAAATGGCAAAGAGATCAATTAAATTTTTGTTTATTGGAATGTAATGTTGGTTGCATTTGTTTCACTATAAGTTATCATTTTCAGTAGTTTATGAAGGAAATAACCTGCAATGATTAAGATGGTTTACTTGCATTTTGATTGAAGAACGCTAATTGGTTTGTTATCCAACACATGCAGTTTCCTGATGCAAGCTCTCGGAAGGAAAGACTTGTTCTTGCACAGATTACGTACTGAAGATAAAATTCAACGGCATGTATTTGAAAACAATACTCCTCTAAATTTAAATGTATAATACATATGCAGTAACTATTTCTGAAATTCTAACTACTGCTTTTTTTTCAATATGTTCTGCGTTATTTTATGTCAATCCCTGTCCGTTTCTCAGACAATATTTGATGAGAATTAATTTTAAATTTTATGCAGCTGAGGAAGAGACTACTAGCTAGTGGAGGCACTTGCTTCTCTGAAGTTCAGATTCATGTCTAGACTTCCTCATCTGTGTTACCATTCAGCATTAAGGGCAATGTTTAAAAAAAGTACTAGGTTTCCAAGGAGATCTGTTAAATGGTCAGAGACATTTAAAGTTGTCATGACTGGGTAAGACAATGGCAGTAACTATAGAGGAAAAGTTCAAAATTAGTCGCTGATGACTTTGAACATCATTCCCTGAATTTCCTCTTTGGGACACACATGGTCCTCCTGTCAGCAAGCATCCACGTGTGCTGGGATCACTCCCGGCCCCAGGACTGTGATGTTCACTCTGGCTGAAAGGGAAGACAAAGTAGGCAGCTTGTTTCCAGCTCCAGTTCTCCCTGGGTTATTGGACTGGCCCATGGGACATATTTCACTGAGAACACTTTAGCTGTTGGTGAGATTGCCACACCAGTCTGGGCAGGATTTAGCCTTTAGATAGCACTGTATGGACAATGAAAAAGCTTCCTTTGTCAGCAGAGAGGGCAGCTGCCACTATTTATAGTCACCAAGTGCCAACATATTGTCATGTATTTGTGGTTGCTATTGATTCCTCCTTTTTTATTTTATTGGAACTGCCTGGAACTTGCCGAGCTGCGGCTAGGTTGATTTGCAGCTAATTAATTCAACAGACATTTTTAATCTTACAAATCTGTGTCTTGTAATACAGTAATCAAGGTCCTGTGAGCAAACATTAATCAGTTCAGAAGAAGGAAAAAAAAAAAAAAAAGCCATTGTTGGCTCGTTGTTGGCTGTGTTCGATGAGGTGCCCACACCAGAAAGAGAGATCTAGAAGAAATGCAACATCATTAAATTCATTCTAGCTAAGCTTTCATCATTCATCTTGTGAAACATTTATCTAATTTATCTATTTGATTTGTTTCATATAGGGCAAGGAGTTGTATTTTAAAGAGGATTGCTAGGGTTGAGAAAGCTTTTGTTACCATCAATGTGAAACTGGCCAAATTTCCTTCTGGTCATTTATTCATCTTATCAGCCAAAAAGTCATTCTATCCAGAAGCAGTACAATTTCATTTTTGAGATGACTGTACTGATTGTGCAGCTGTTTATCCTGGAGAAACTACTGTAACAAAAAACATACTTCATTTAGCAACAGCACTAAGAACTGGGTGAAGGAACGAAGAAAATATTGGTTTTCATTGCTTTTAACACACAGGTAGATTTTAGCTACTTTGACACGAAGCAGAAGGTAAAAAAAATAAATAATGCTGCTTACAGAGATATCTGAGTAATTGAAGGCTTGCGATCAGCAAAACACAATTTTTTTCATCATCAGAAACCAGTGTAGGTTAGTACACTGGCAGTTTTAGAAAAATGAGCAAGAATGAGTGGGTGGTTTCGTATTTAACTTAACTCTGCTACTTGCAGGAACATAATTACAGCAACATGGGACTCAGCTCTGGCTTAGGACCCTCCTGATAAGAATTTTCAGGTGGGATGATGTCACAGCCCCCTCCTGTCAGGCTGCACAGACAACACATGAGAGTAATCTGTACACACAGATTTTATTGTGGAAGCATCTGCTCTAGTGACCTCAGCAAGGATGGCAGAGATCAAAAAAGACACAAAAGCAAAAGGATGTTTCCTCTGGTCAAGATTAAGAGATGTTTGTGAAACACTGTGGAAAAGCTGCCCCTGCTGTTTCAGTGGATAAAGGGAGGAGCAGAGTCTTTTAACAGCTAAAAAAACCCCAAAACTCAAATCAACACACCTTGATGCCAAATTTCTATTTATGGCACAATTACTCTCTTCTGGGGGAAAGACCTTGACTGAGAAAATTCTTTATGTGTTACAAACTAACTGAAACACACAGGGAGACAGTGAAAGATACTTCTCAGATATAACTTTGTTGCTATTGACAGGAGTTGTTTATTAGCAATAAGATACAAAAGTGTCTCAAACTAAGGCCTGGGTGACAAGGATTTTGTATGGCAGTTATGACAGCGGTTGTTAGATTTAGAAATGATAGATCTTTGTAATAGATTATGGGTCAGAGAACCTTATTGCCTTCTTTATGGAGGATAAATCTCAGATGGCTTCCATAAGAAATATAAGGTTTAGAATAGGGTCAAGAGATGGTCTTTTCTTTATATGAAGTATTATAGGCTTGGTGTTACTCAACTGATTGTGCATTTTCTCATGCTCTCAATTTCTCACACAGTATGTCCATGAGCAAATAGTGGATTTGCAGGTGCTTGTTCCTGCAAACAAGGTGTATTGCTAATCATCCTCACGTTCCCTTCTCCATGCACAGCTGAGGAACACACACATGGGACAGTATAAAGGCATAGAGCAGGAAAAAAAATAGAGAAAATTGAGATCAGTAGATGTGATAGAAACCTTATAATCAAGAAAGAGCCATGAAGCTTTAGAGTAGGTGAGCCTTCATAGCATTTGTTCATGCTCAGGTATTCTGTCACTCAGCCCCTCATGGAAATTACTGCTGAAAGACTTCCAGTTACATTAGATGTTATCATCAATTCTTGCTTGTTTAGTGGCAGAAAACAGTCTCATCCTGATTTCAGCAGAAAACACTGTGGAATTATCCATAACCTCATGCATGATCCATAAGTGTAGCGTATCACAATAGGTCTCCTTTTTTCAAAGAAAGATTTACTCAGAAGGGTTGGTAGAGTTTACTAGATACTGTTCTGATGTTTTTCCTTGCTTCCATTTTTCTCTTGTGCATATGAGTCTCATATGCAAACCTCACCAATGAGAAAAGGCAATGCTCAGGTTATCTAAGAAACTTTCTTTTCTCATGTCATTGTACAAGATTCAAAAATGCCTTTGCATAACACCTGGCTACAGGACAACTTCTACAGTTAAGATGGAAAACCAAGTTAAAAATGCAAACACTGAACTAATTTTCTCAATTGCAAAGCAGGAATTTTATTAAAGACAGCTGTCACATCTTGATTTTACTTCAGGTTGGCTGATTTTACTTCATCATTCCACAGCCTCGGTATATGCCCGTAGCAACCTAAAAATTGGTGTATTTTGCTTCTGAGGTAATTTCTGGCTCACAGAACAGCCCATAATAGGGATCATGTTGGATTAGCAAACAAGGATCTGCCATTCCACTGCAGTTCTTCTTTAACAGGACTGCAGTTCATTTAAATCAATTCCCATTGATTCTCAAGGGCAGAAACTGTCCCCTGTGTAATTTGTTCTGCTTGAGGGGACAGATATTTTGCTGTCTCTTCTCCAAGTTCTGTACTATTAACAAGCTAATGTTTATTCTAACAAATGAGAATCACTGTATTTTCCTGCAGGTGCCATTCTGTGTATAAGATATTCTCAACAGGGGCAGCCACCTCTGCTGTTCTTCCCATGCTTGCTCACCTGCCTCCTTAATCAAATGTTAACTTAACAATTGTTATTCCACATGCTGCAGAGCCAGGCAAAACCCAGTTTGACTTCTGGATTTGACCTGTGGCATTAGCAAATGGGAGATTCGTCTTCTCACTAAGCTGAATGCATTGGAAATGGTACCCTCTGGGACACAATAAACACTGTTCATTATCATATTGGTTTTACAGCAATTTACCAGAGCACAGCTTTGAAACTTTGTGCAGCTCTCTGCACAATCTTCGTGCATTAAAAAGAAGAAAAAGAAAAAGAAAAAGGAAAAGAAAAAGAAAAAGAAAAAGGAAAAGGAAAAGGAAAAGAAAAAGAAAAAGAAAAAGAAAAAGAAAAAGAAAAAGNGAAAAGAAAAGAAAAGAAAAGAAAAGAAAAGAAAAGAAAAGAAAAGAAAAGAAAAGAAAAGAAAAGAAAAGAAAAGAAAAGAAAAGAAAAGAAAAGAAAAGAAAAGAAAAGAAAAGAAAAGAAAAGAAAAGAAAAGAAAAGAAAAGAAAAGAAAAGAAAAGAAAAGAAGACTAACTTCTAATGGTTCTTCCTCAGCATTCATTGTTCTCTTGAAATTTGCAACGTGCAAGGAGCCTGTCTGTTAATTCACATGGGCTATTTCAAAAAGATTCCTACAAAATACATTAATTAACCCAGTAATAATTAAAAAGAGCATATCCTCCAGTCATTACAGCAAAATTTATATTCAGATAAGGCTAACTAATTTGTGTGTTCTTCCACCCTCCATTTCTTAATATACAGAACTCCAAGTCTGTTTTCAGGTTGACTGGTGGATTTGATTTGGTTTGGGGAAATGTGCAAAAGTGTTTCTAGTCTATTAGTAAAACGAGAGCCTTCTGAAGCAATTTCACATGAGGCAAATGATCCTAAAAGACAGACTTGATAACAGCTGTGCCTACAAAATTATCTTCAATAATATACAGCTAAGCAAAAAAAACCCCAAAACCAATCAAAAGACAGTCTTAGAAGACTGATGAAGAAACTTTGCCCGGTGCACATGTCAATAAGTCATACTTACACCAATGCTCTGGATGGGAGCATTTATTATACTGGGATTTGCTTTGATTACAGGCAGTTTATAATCATAAAGGGCTTCCCTGAAGACCCACCACAGCAAATGAATTACTTTCTCTTGACTTTAGTGGAGTCCAATAAGCCCCAGGAGAAGACACATCGGCATTTTGCTTTTAAATTTCCCAACACCAGTCTAAGTAAAATTTCTTTTTTAGGGAATCTCTTTAGTAACTACTTTACAGTGCACTAGAACTTTACTGTCAAGAGAAATTTTCAGTCTTTGTGCACCCAATACTGATTTGGCTAAGTTATTGAAAATGTCTGAGGAAGAAATATCAGGCTTTGTATTAAAAAAAGAGTCTACTGGAAATAATACTAATTTCTAGGTCTTCCAATTCTGTTAATGACTGGATGAGGCAAAGATACCTCACGGGATTCCAGGATAAATTAAAATGCTTAAATTTTCAGATAGCTTGTGAATATATTAATTATATTTTAATATTTTCTATGAAATAAAAACTGTCACTTGAACTATATATTTCAATTTCAGTTTCAAGACAAATATATATCTTTCTGTAAAGTCCAAGTCACTGAGCTCCAGGAAAAACTTGGACAAGTTGGGAAAGTGAAACTTTGTCCTAAGCTCAGGCAAGAGTCCTGTTTTCCTACCCAGCCTGGTGTCCAGCCCTCCGTGATACTTGCCTGTCATTCTTCATTCCTGAAATCCCTGAAAATGGATCTAGCTTTTGGATCCTGACAAATTTCATCTCATTCTTTAGTGCTGGGTCATAGAGCAATTTTGGGCAGAGGCAGCTCGATGGCACAAGGATAAGGATGACGCAGGGGCAGGCAGATCCTCTTCTCTGCCAGTTTCTCCAGTGGCTACCAGTGAATGGCTACACAAAGGAATTGGTGATGGGAAGGGGGACTGCTTCTTCTTGGGGCAACTGCTGGTTGTGAGTACAGAGACTTGGAAATATTATTTGTATTTTGAAAGGAAATGTGGCAAATAAAAGTTGTGACACGGTGGTAAGGATGTCTACATATGTCAAGTACTCACAATGCCAACACACTGAAACATCGAGCTGGATTCCCTAGGCTGTAGAGGATTGTCTTTTCTGTTGTTTCACATGCAGATAAATGGTTTTTACATCCATTGCAAAAATGTGCCTTTTAGCATCTTTGTGTTTTATGAAATCAGACATGAAAAATATTTCTCCCCTCTTTAAAATGAGTGCATTTTTTTCTGCTTAGGTTTGCATCAAATTATAAAACCTTGACTTCTCTGAGAAACTCCCTCTCATCCTCAAAAAATCTGAGCAACTGAGCAGAAATTCCTGACAAACATTTTGGGAAATGCTGCAGTATCATGCCACATCAAGAAATCTCACAGTCCAGTCTTCTAGTTTTCCACCTAGTTCTAGCAGGAAAAATTAAAAGGCCGTGATGTGCAGGATGTCCAAGAGTAATTGGCCATTACCATCTCTGCCACCTTTGTGCATACATTCAGCACTCCGTGAACATTAGTGACTCCTCATTTTGGGTTGCCAGAGATTAAATTGGCCAAAATCACACATCACTTTTGAAAATCATATTTCCAATGCAGTGAGCTTAGAAGGATAAAAATAAAGGGGGGGGAAAAAAAAGGAAAAAGAAGGGGAAAAGGGCTTCAGGATTTCCTTATTTAGTAGAAAATAAAAATAAAAGATGGCATATGCACACATTTCAGAAGTACAAATCATACAAATGGTACAGACCAATAAAAAAATAAAATTAAAAACAAAGGAAAACCACTCCTCACACCAGAACTATTTTAGTTTGTGATGCTCCCTGCTTTGATGCTCTTCAAGCCAGGTGCAGAATTCATGATAGTAAATTGCACATACCCGTGTTGTGGCCATCAGCAGAGGAATCTAACAGTAGGGCTCAGAAGAGCTGGCACATTGCATATTTAGTAATGTCAAAGTTTTAGGTTGTTGTTATTGAAGACAGGAACACATCTCCAAACTGATCTGTCCCCTACAGCAGGCACTTTTTTTGTGAATTTCATTCCCAGAGCTTGAAGGCTTTCCATGCACCCACACATTCCATTTGGGCATTTTGTTAAAGAAATCTGCCTGCTTGTCTTTCTAGCCAGGAATGGAAGGGAAAGCTGGGTCTGCCTCTGTGCTAGGGGCTGCTGGTGGAGCTCTGGGACCATGATGCAAGCTAAAATCCAAATTCATCCTCAGTAGACTCAAGCAAACACTTCCTTGGAGACTGTCCTGTGGTGGTAACACTAGCCCTCTCTGCAGATGAGCAAAGGACCCCGTGAGAGCTGAAATGCAATGGTGCTGGGCACAGGCAGGAAGGGCCATGACGAGCTGTGACTCTGCTCCAAAGTGGAAGCTGATGCTCTCTTTGGTGCACAGGGTCACTCCTGGGTTAGGTGTGTACACACCAGCCCTGCAGGAGCATCATGTGTGGGATCCCCACCACACGGGCACATCCCGCATGGATCCAGGCACGTGGATACATCCCAGGCAGGCCCCAGGACATCCATCCAATCAGGATAGAGGCACAGGTGCAGGATCCCTGGCCCTGTCACTCTCAGGTGAGTTCAGCAGAGAATGGGTGTATGGAAGCTCACCCAAGGGGAGATGGTGGTGATTCCAGGCACACATGGTGGCATATCTTCACGCACTCACAGTGTATTTCTACCTTCCAGGAGCTTCAGTCCCAGAGGTCAACCAGATCTCATGTGATGCCTGATAAAAAGTAAATGACTTCCTAATACTATACAAAGCCTGTAAAAAAATGCACATGCAAATAGACTCAAATACTTGAAATTAAAATTACAAGAGTATATTCTGTATTCATTTGTATGTTATTATTATTTTTTTCAGAAGTCATAAATTTTCCTGCTTTAAGTTGTTGTCTGACATAAAATTAATTCCAAATGAGTGGGTTTTTACTGTATATGTCCTTGTTTTAGTTTTTCAGTTATTTTCATGAATACATTTTACATCTAACTACCTCAGCTGCCTTTTGTTTTGTTTTGGCGCATATGAAGTCATGCACTTTCTATATTTGGGGATTTGGGGGGAGGAATTATTTCAATTTTGAATAACCAGGTTCAAAGCCATGTTGATCAATTTATAGAGGAGATCAGTTTAAGACATAATTACTGACAGTTGCGGAACATACATTTTGTTTTTGGGTTGTGTTGGAGTATAGTTTAACAAAAAAACACCATAAGCTGCTTATTAATTTGCCTTAAAAATGTATGCTCTTTCCTATCCAAGTTGTGTTATTTAACTCTTCTCTTGCACACAATTTATGTGACAAAGACTAACATAGCAGTTGGCAGATAAACAGCAAATTGAACAGAGTGGACCAATAGTTTCTCAGTTGTCTGTTGTAAACTGTTGCATTATACACTGATTGTGCTAAAAGAATTGTTACTGTGCTTATACTCGTTAGTCACCACTGCAGAAATAAAATGATCGAAGATCACATTTGTGTTTATGGAACAGTGTAGATACCCCCTCTCCCCCTCTCAGTACAAGCACAGTGACTAGAGGTGAATGATAATCATTGCAGAACTTGTGCTTTGACTTGTAAACATTGTAAAAATGTATTTGGTATTTTATTTGAAATGAAGAATCGAAATAGTTATTAAAAAAAAAGAAAACTAAAAATAAATCTTCCTGTAAATATATATATTCTGAATCCATGTATACAAACATTCCTTTAGAGTTCAGATTGTGAAGAGTGTCTTTATTGGCTAGAGACCACTGCCTCCTGTGGCAGAGGTTACATGTGCTATAGTAAAGAACACAGTGTGTGAAGTATTTGATGTACTGCAGTACCATAGTTATTTTGGTCTGTTAAGTAAGTTGCAATTTGTGATGAAATGAAGTTGAAAGTAGTGCTTCATACTAACAAATTTCCTTGGTTACAACTTGATTTTTCTTGTAAAACTTAAAAGGGAAACTTGAAAATTTTATATATTTGGATTTTGTAGATTTTTTTTATTTTATTGCAACACAAGGTACCAAAATCATTAAATAAAGTACACTGTGGTCATTTTACCCTGTCTCTCGAGTGTTTTTTTAAGCTTTTTATCCTAGTGGATCAGAAAAAGGATGCTAACTTATGAGCTTCTGAAATTATTAGACAAAAGTTAGGCCAGCTTGGACAATGGTTTGGAAGAAATGATTTCTAGAAATTCTCTCCATAATTATTTTATGCTTCTAGGCAGTATTAGCACAGGAGCTCCCATCCCTGAACGTGGGAGTGATGCAAGTGGCTCCCAGGTTACCCTTGGGACTGGAAGAAGACTTTAACTGGGGCTTGGACAACCTTACAGGTCGTTGTCCCAGCAGGAACACCCAGGAAATCATGAGATGCTGCAGCAGGCACCTTGCCCAGAGCAGCAGAAGAGGGTGCTCTTGCTACCATGGATGAGGCTCTTTGTGCGGTCTTGAAAGGAGACTTCCAAAACAGCTGCCCGCACCCTGGGAACAGGCCAGCAGAAACACAGGATTTTTCCATCACCTGAGAAGGGCCCCAGTCACAAGAGACAGAAGAAGGTGCTTTGCTGTTTTCAAATCCCCTTCAGATCCCTGAAAGTATCACCATTCAGTGATAGTCACTGAGTAGTGGAGAAGGGAGAGCTGAGCCTCACCCCAGCCTTGTCTCGACCCTAATAATTGGGAAAAACTCTGGGAAAGATGCAGATGGTTCTACCTCTGCCTGCTGGGTAGCTACTTCAATCATCGAACAATTACACAAGTTGTTGCTGTCTTTGGCAGGATCTCCAATATCCCTGATAGCCCTCTTGGACTTCATTGCCACACTTGTGTGTGCAATGCTACCTCAAGCAGCAGCCAAAGTTTGTGCAAGAGAGGCAAGCTCCTAGATCCCACAGCCTTTCTGTCCCACAGCCATGCTCCCATTCCTTCTTAGATGCTGCTTCTTGGCCTTCCTCAGGTGATGAAGAAAGGGAGATGAGGAGGAAACAACCCATAAAACTGTCATGAGTTTGAAGAGACAAAAGAATACTTGTGTATATATCTTGGGTAAGTGAATTTGCCAGTAGAGATGATATGATAGATTATATCTATCCATCTGATAGATACCCTGAGGGTTTGTTTCTCATGTGTGGCTAAGGGTTTGAAGGGAGTTGTTTGTTGTTTTAACTTGGAAAAGCATAATGAAGGGAGCAGCATCCCAGCAACACTACTGGGATTGTTTCACGTGAGTCCTAAATCCTCAGTCCCTGTAACCCTGTGAATCCCCACCAAAGGCTCCAAAAACAGTAGGCAAGTAATAAAAACATACTTTAAAATATATTTTTCCCCATAGCATGGTTTCCTACTTCTCTTCCCAAATGCAGTCTGCATGGGACACATTAACTGGGTGGGTTGCTGCCACAGTCTAGCTAGCTTGGGGTAAAAGGGATTTATTTTGCATGGTTTTATGCAAATTATTTACCTCTAGGGAAAAAGCTTTCTTCAGGGGACTTTTAATGAAAACCTACATGAAAGAATCAGAGCAGCTTCTTTTTCGACTGAACAAAGGTAGTAGACAGTTTAATTAGATTCTTTGCAACAGAGGGGGAGAAAAAATTTGCAAGTGGCTTGAAAAATGCTTATTCAGAGAACTTCTTGTCTCTCTTGCCTTCAAAGAATTGGCACGTCTATAGTTTCAGGGGGAAAAACAGAAAATCTGAAAAAATACAGGGATTTGGTAATAAAAGTCCTGAATTATTCAAGCAGAGTTTTTCTCCTACTTTACTTAGTTTGGGAGGCAGTAAGAGGCTGAGCTTAATATTGTGCTAATAATGCACCTAGAGACCTGTGTGCATGGGAAGGGGCAGTGTCTCCCTACTATAGCAATGGGAAACCTGGAAAGGAAGATTAGAGATGAGAAGGTTTAAATTTTCCTCCTGAATGTTGCACAGGTATAAGACACGTTTGTTCAGTGATTTCTGAAAAAAAGCTGGAAAGCAGAAAAGTAAATACTCATGCAGAGTGCTTTTGCAGTGGGAGTATTTCAGACCTGTGCAAGCACAGAACCGCAGGTGAATTTGATGTGAAGATGGGTTGGAAACCTACTCTCAGGCATGGTTTTGGGCTAAGCAAACTCTCAAGTTCACTACTCTCTGCAGTGTGTTTTCCACACACTAATGTATTTTTTAACTACTTTACATGAGTGTTATTCTCAGGTGCTCACGTTCACTCTGTTCCAGTGGGAAGAGAGCTCAGTTTGCTGACAAAAAGCCCAGGAGGATGTAGAGCCAGGCTGACTGGAAGGGTGGCTTTCCCTGCCTTTGCTGCCACCTAGCACAGCAGGCCATGCATGGGCTTCAGGGGCTGCTCTTCAGCAATAGGCTTCAGCCAAGGCAGAAGGATTTCTCATCCACAACAGGCTACACAAAAAAATGGATGCTCACACTTACTATGTCATTCAGCAACCAGGTCATTCATTTTGATTCTGGTTCTTGTTAAGTGCTGTGAGCACAAGCTTTGCTGCTATCACACCCAAGGTAAATGTGCTGCTTCCCACTGCTGTGTGACTGCTACGTGTGCTCACAGGACTTACTTTGTCTACCAAGTACACCAGTTTATAGAAGTCAAGATCACTGAGAATGTCCCAAAACATGGAAGGATAAGCTTAAGTACTTTACTGTTATAAATAATTGGAACTGAACTCATGGTTTATTACAGATATTGTGGTCTCCTGCAGGTCATCACCAAATCATTTCATAGTTTTAAGCATGTTAATCTTGTACTAATTTTAAATTTCCTATGTCTGTAAAGACAGTAAGCAGTCCAAATTTAGAATTTCAATTCTTTAAACACCACCAATCCTTTCAATATGGACTTGACTTCATTTTAACATCCATGACTAGTGTGAGTCTAGCTGCTGCTAATAGTTCCTCTATAGCTTCATCAGCATCGACCCTACTTTATTCCACCATTGGCTCTGTGCACTCTTCCAACAGGCCAGTGGATCCATCACTGCCATGGAATGAATGTAGATTCTCTTTCCTCGGTGTAATTTCTCACTCTTATAGTGAGATAGGATGCACCGTGACCAGCCTCAGCTCAGCCACCCTCTGCAAACCAGCTATTTCACAACTTGTAGTTAAATGAAAGTAAGAGGGAACATCTGGAGTCTCCTTCAGACTGAGTGAGCAGCGTTACACAACTCTATTTCACATTTATCCCTCCTGATTGTTTTTTCTTGTCTGATGATTTTGTAACACTGCCAAGATTGTCCCTTTAAGGCATTATCCTTTTGTATGCATTTCTTCATTTATTTTAAATGCCCGTTTGTCTCTGATATTTGTTTTGGTATTTTCCTTTGGGGATTTGTTTTGCTTTGGGCTTTGCTTGCCATCTGTTATGTTTGAGACTACATTTCAAGTGCTGTCACCTCTCTGTGCTGACTTCGATTCCAGCTGACTGTGCTGGTGCAGCATTTGTGAGGAGCTCTGTGGTTATATTACAAGTAACATTTTGTGATGTTTTGTCAGAGGTTTGATATCCTGAGGAACATTTTAACAATGTCCTAATAAAAGCAGGAAAACTAACTCATCTCTCAACTTCCCTGCCTGTTAGTGTTTTGTTAGATACCCTGTGCCATTTTCTGCCACAGTTTCACCCCAGGATCTGTTGTGCTGACTTGGAATTTCTGTGACTTTTATATGTTCCCATATTTTAAAATCTAGAAAAAACCAACCCAAAATAAGGAGACTCTTCTTTAGCTGTTCCAAAATATCCTAGGGCATTCACCATTTCCCAAGAACATAAATAACTGCCATGTGCTTAAACTCTGCTTTAACATAAATCACATGGCGTGTCTTAATGACCTCCTTTAATGACAGCTCCAAATATCTTCCCCTGTGAGCAGCTTACATAGTGCAGGGTGTGCTGTATTTGTAAAGCAAAAATGAGGCAGAAATGAGCTGCTTTGCCTCCTATGAGAAACACTGGTGCTCACACAGGGGTTACAGCTCTACCCTCTCTGCCCCACCCAATGGCAGGCAGGGCACTACAGGCTAAAAAAATAATTATGCCTCATGGTTATATCTTTCTTTAAAGTGGCATCAAACCCAATGTGTGGCTTGTAACTAATAATGAATCAAGTTTAACCTTTAGATGGGCTTTTGGTTATATATCTGACCCATCTCTTATTGAAAGTTATAATTATCCAACTTCATTCTATTTATGTAATTATCAGTTTTTTACATTTGGTCCCATCACCTGATCCCAAACTGTTAATCTATGCTGATAAGACATGAGATTTCAGTGATTCAACACCCTAATGGGACAGAATTTCATTATAGTGGTGTATTATCTAGCACATAAAATAATTTTACTTGCCTCTAGAGCACCTCTGTGGGGGTTTGTTGCAGAAAGAATTTCAGGGTGAAACTTCTGTCTTTGATATGCTTGTATGGATGTCTAGAATCAGATATCTTCAGAAAATATGCAATTAAATGAGAAATGTTCTCGGAAATTTGGGGATCCAAAGAATGTCGTCCTTGGTATTCACTCTCAGTGCTCAGCTGAATGTCTGACACATCATGATGGTGAGACTTTAATATGTGGGCTGCAGAGCAGAGAATGGAAAGGATCGTTTCTGCTCCTGGCTGACCCTGTCTCCCAGCTCATACAGGAGGTCACCTCTGGCTCCTGCCCATTTTAAAGTCTCTTAGCCTCCTGCTCAGCACAGGACCATTGCTGCTTCATCTCACCTACCTTGCAGCCCTATGGAATTGCACAGGGGTGAGCTGGACTTTGCACTCCTCACCAGTGAATGGTTAGGATGGTGCCATGGCTAATGGTCTGATCCAGCATCTCCTCTCTCAGCACTGACTGAAAGTCACCACACTGCATTCCCAATCAGGTAGTGCATGCAAGTAGAACATAAGAAACCTCCATTTAAAATTTAACTTTTTCAACATTGTTTTGAATAAAGATCTCCTAAAACCTTCTCTTTAATTAACTTTTCTTGCATAGATAATTCATTTTTACCAGCAGCCTATGCTACAGGATGCTTCTTCTGACTGTGCACAGAGATAATATACTCTCTTTTTATTTCTGCCTGAAGCAAAATTAAAATAGGAAGTGAAGTTTTGGTTGCACTTTTATCCTTTGGAGTAGTTTTTCTTGTGTGCACATGTGAACCTCTTTTGAGATTACAGCTCTTATATTTCCTAAAGGAAGACTCAGAAAAAACAGGGCAGCCTTTGAGAAAAACAAAAAATCTTGGAAGAATGTAAAAGCCTTGTGTTCATTACAGTTTGCCTTGAAGATTTTATGTGACATTTCTCTGAAACCTGAGTTATCAGAAGCAGTCATTTGCTCTGCATTATCTACTACCTCGATTCAAAGGAAGTGCTAAAGCAGTGCCATTTGAATTCTGACAGGAAGACAGGCCCAAGGGAGATGCTCTGCCTCTTGTGAAGGCAGCTGCTTAGGGGGAAGAAAGCAGAGAAGCTTCTAGGCTCAGAATCTCTCTGTTATTTATCTTTAACTGCCTGGGACAAATATACAAAGACTCTGTGGCTATGTGTCAAGGCATGAGTGCACAGATCAAGATATGTGCAGCAGGAGTAAGCAGAGCCAGCAAGGACACACAGCCAGTCAGGCATGGAAGGGAGGCTGAGTAATGGACCTGGGCACCGTGTCCCACTGCCTTGCCACAGCTGAGCTTTTATCTGTGGCACGGCAGTGCTCCTTGTTCTGGCACTTTCCAGGTCCCACATGTCTGCTTTTTAAGCAGAGGCTGCAAAGAGAACTTCTTCATGCTGGCTTTTTCAGTCCACATCAGGCTGCGAGAACAACTCCCTGTGTGCCAGCTCACATTGCTGCTGGCTCGGAGGTGCACGGTGCCACTCTGAGCTCCTCCTGAGAGCTGTCAGGACACGGATGCAGCATCTGGTGTGAGTGCTCAGAGGTGCTCAGCGAGTGTTCAAAGAAATAATCTCTGTTTGAGCAATGTGGGCTTCCACTTGTGCCAAGGCAGCAATGCTTTTAAATTCCCCGTGCCTTTATTGTTCCTGACATCGGAAACGCTAACTGCAAACTTACAGCCAATATGCTTGGGGAGAAAGAACAAAAAAAAAAACCAGAGGCCAAAGTGTTAGCAAACCTATTCAAACTGCAAGCTTCCCTGTTCAAAGATCCTTCCTTCCCTTGCCCTCAGATGCCAGCAAAGGAGATGCAATTTGGGGTTTTCCCTTATATGTGTTACAGAATTTGTAAGTGTGACCTGAGCAGACTTAACTCCATGGGGTGGGCAGGCTTTCAGGCTGGCCAGGGGAAACATCTTAAGGAATTGGGCAAATAAAAAATTTTCCTTCCTCTTAAAAATAACCGCACTATCTAAGTGTGGAATAACCCCACTAAGTACGGAATAACTGCACTACCTAAGCCATGTTGAGATATCATAGAATATCCTGAGTTGGAAGAGACCCACAAGGATCATCTCCAACTCTCTGCCCTGCACAGCGCCATGCCCAAGAGTCACACCATGTGCCTGAGAGCATTGTCCAAACACTTCTCGAACTCTGCCAGCTTGGTGCTGTGGCCACTTCCCTGAGCACCCTGCTCCAGAGCCCAACCACCCTCTCAGTGAAGAATAATAATCTTTTCCTAATATCCAACCTAAACCTCCCATGACAGAGTGTCAGACCATTCCCTATCACTGGCCACCAGAAAGAAGAGATTGATCCCTGGCCCTTTGCTTCCCTTCACGAGGAATTCGTAGACTGCAATGAGGTCACCCCTCAGTCTCTGCTTTTCTAGGCTGAACAAACCAAGTGACCTCAGCTATTTCTCATGCATCTTACATTTGACAGCTTTTCTAACTTAAGACAATCTGCCTTGCTGAGTAATGTCTGTGTTAGTGGCAGCTAAAGCTGGTGATTTTATACTGGGATGGTTGCAATGGGGCATCAATGCTCACTAAACAAAAATTTATGTAATGAAGGAGGGGGAAAAAACAGCCCAGCAACCTGTACAGGATCAAATATTTCCATTCCAGATGCACTGCTGTTACACAAATGAATTCTTGGGTGAAATAAACCTTCAGCTTTTCTGCTAAAATGTAAGGCAAACCCAGCACATATACAGAGTAGTATAGGATGCCAGGAAGGGGAATTTAGGTCACGGGCATATGAATTACCTGGAGACAGTGATGTTTTCTTCATTTGACTTACTAATTTATTCCATGCAGCTGCCAACACTTGCTGCACCTCTTAAATTGACTTTGCCCCACCCAGCAGTGGCACATTTATACTTGGCTGAATCACCACCACCTTCTCCAATACATCCTGCCTGTGCTCAGCCAAATATCTTTTCCTCTCTCCAGTTGCAAAATAGTAGCTGCTCCCAGCAGTTGAGTATTAAATCTGATTAAATTTGATGGAAGCAGGCCCTCATTCTGTCCCAAAAGAGCTGATACTACAGACTCACGTGTTTTCCTTTGACTGCCTGTCCCTGCTGCTGTCTCCTGCCTGGCACACTGCCTGGAAAGGAGGAGGGACTGTTGAAACAGGACAGCTTGCCAAAGAAATCAAGCTTCTCCAGAAGAAAAGCCCCAGTATGAAAATCTCGGTCTTTTTTGGGATCTCTCCTTTCTAAAGGTGAAATACACTTTGATATTTGAAAATATCAGGTTTCCTCATTGTGAAATCTGTTAGTCCTGTGTGTTATTTTCTCTGGAGTGCAGGAATATCCTGATATACATAACATAAAAAGTGTTTGTTGAGGTGGGAACATTATTCAGGAGCCTGAGTGTTTCTGGCTTTATTTGCCCCAGTGTGAGCATGCTGTTAACACAGGTGCTGTGTCCTACTTTAGATATTGGAAATGGGGCCCAGATCCTCAGAAATGGGCAAATTAATTGATAAAAACTGCCTATAGACCTAGTTCCAACAATTGCAGAGATCTGCATTAAAATTAGGAGCTTGGGCTACAGAAATAATTATTTTCTTGCTATCTATTTTTGCTGCATGGTTTGAAGGGACAATCTATTAGAAATCAGCACATCTACAGAAAATGCTTGGTTCACCAGCTAATAAAAATGATTAAGTGTAATAATGACAAAGCAAGCATGAGTGATATCATCTTGACATTTGTAAAGCCCAGGTGCATTGAATAATAACGGTCTGCTATTTGCCTTGCATCAGTGGCTGAAGTAGCTTCCATGCTCCTGTTTATTATAGCAAAGAAACAGGGCATCACAAAAACACACTTACCTGTGCTGCTTTGTAAAGTCAGACAGTATCTGGTCCTGTAGCTATTAATGTAAGATATTATGAGTTAAGAAACTAAAGATGGATTGATGCATTCCAACAGCTGAGATTTTCTGGCTGCCTTTTTAGGTCAGCTCTCTAATCTCATCCTTTCTTGAAGTGTGTTTTTGGGCCCTGGTGGGTGTTCAGCTGCCCACATGCCAGGCTCTTCTGACTCACCTTGCTGCAGACAGCAACAAAAGTCATCCTCCAAATTTAAATGCTTTGTCAAACTGTACATCCACTGGCTCAAAAGGAGAGCTTTGCAAACGAAGCACTGGGCATGGAGTAACCAAAGCCATTTAAAAGTGGTTTCAGCACAAATTCAGATCCTTTGCTGCACCAGAAGGGTAGAATAAATCACACAGTGAAAGTGTCTACTGGTTCATTTATTACAGGTGCCATGCAGAAAGCTTATTGCCTCCTAAAAATTGTATTTGTGCATACTGTAGGACAACGGAAATATACCAGAAGTTCTTTATACAAAGCTTCCTCTCTTGTTAGAAAAGCAGCCTTCCCTTATCCAGTTTGCTCTGTATGGGGGATCTTAAGGAGGCGGTGGGATGTGCACAAAGAGCCAAACTTAATGACATTAGCTCCTCAGCTGTAACTTCCTGTGTCTGTCTGGCCACGCCTGAGCCAGCCCTGGGCTGAACAAGATATTCCAGGGCACACAAGGCACCGGAAACAGGGTGGGTGGGTCAGCCAGGCTGCTGCCTCTTCCTCTGACTGCTCTGCAAAAGCAGCCCAGCAAAGCACCACACCACACACTGCCTCAGGCCAGGGGAACCACAGAGGCTTGAGCTTGCTTCATCCCCCTCTTGAAGGCAAAGCTTTAGTGGGATTTAAGCCTTGTCCTGAAGACCCTGGGTATCATCACAGGGGATGGCTTCAAGAAAGATTTTGGCAGAGACAAGTGGCAGAGAGAGGAATTGGGTAGCAAGCATGACTACTAGGAAACCACAAGCTTTTGAGAGGAAACCATAAGCCTGGAGGTGGGAACACGTGATGATAGTGTAATATAGCATTGACTACTAGACATCTTCCACTACATACTACTGAGTTACACTTTGGTCCAAACAGACCCTGAGGGCTACAGAGGTCTTCTCCTGAGCTTGCTCCTCCAGGATAAGTGCCCTCACCACTGCTCAACTCAGACAGCAACCTTGGTCCTGGAAATGTCATCAAAGTTGCTATGCTTCTGTGCTGGTGTCAGGTTTTGCAAGGAGAAAAAGGAGCCAGGAAGTTTTATTTTTGTAAATATGGCTCAGGATTGCCCAGAATCAGGATTCCAAAAGTAGTTTCAGGTTTGTGTGTGCTTGCTTCAGCTGTGAAGACTTGGTTTATATTTTCATTAATGCCTTCAGAAACTGAGCCAATCTGCAATCAGCCTTTTCCCTCAAGCTTGTTCTCACAAAGCCAGATTAAATACCAAAAGTTCTGTCTGAAAAATGGAAATCTATGGTAAAAAACATTAACCAAGCATGAAAATGCTCTGCCCACTAGTTAAGAAAATTAATCCACTGCATAATGAGCAAAAGAAAATGAATTCATTTCTAAATGGACCAGATGCTTCAAAGGTTTTGGTGGTTCTGTCAGGAAAGTGTTTTTCAGATGGAAGGGAGAAATCTGATCACTAAAGAAGTGTCTGGAGAACCGACAACTCCATTACAGAAATAAGAGCTCAGAAATGTTTCTAGGTACCTTCGGTAGATTTCAAATAGATCAGGGAGGTTTAAGTTGGACACCAGGAAGAATTTCTTCACAGAAAGGTTTGGGCATTGGAATGGTCTGCCCAGGGAGCTGGTGGAGTCACTGTCCCTGGAGGTGTTTAAGAAAACACTGGACATGTGGCAATCAGTGCCATGGTCTAGTTGACATGGTGGTGTTGGGTCATAGGCTGGACTTGATAATCTCAAAGGTCTGTTCCAACCTGATTCTGTGATTCTGTAAAAGAGAACTCATAAATGTTTGTTGGGGTGTCCATTTCTGTTCCTACTTAGGAGGTAACTGAAAGAAAAACAAGTTGTGGTGAGCAAAGTGTAGACCTAAGAAAACACTCCTGAAACAGAAAAGCAAATTCATCTGGAATACATGAAGATTAGCCCTATCTCCATCCCAATTCATCTGCCACAAATTCTGTATAAAGATGACCCAAAATTGTAAATTCCTACCCTCCCCAATGTTTGTGACATTGTGTTTCTCATTAAAAGGAATTAGGTAAAAATGATTCAATTTCTTGGCTTCTATTTTTTTAAACTTTCAAGATCTTCTCTGAATAATATGTTTTGTTAGAACTTCAGCATCTCATGTTTCCAGAGCATGGCATGGTTTTAGCTGGAAAACAAGAGCCAAAGCTGATTTGATCACTTGTTACAGTAACTGATACGGACAGACAAGGCCCAGTAGAACAGGAACTGCTCTACAACAGCCGACTCAGCTCCATGGTGAGGACAAAATATTTGGTCTGTTTTATATATGCAGCCTGATATTAATTCCAAATGGCATCTCACCTTGCAATGTTTCACGCACAGGCAAAAGCAAGAAGTGCTTCAGGTTTTAAGAAAATGCTCCTTATAATTCAAAATTTTGTTACATCTTTCTGACCAATTTTCTGACATGAAGAGATAATTCTAAACATTTTTAAATGGTCCAGGAAGAAACATACGGTATGCATGTGACGTATGCTGTGACAAAATTCAAGGTTGAAAGCGGCAAATCTGCAAGCGTCTGTGCAACACAAAATTATGTAAAGAAAAAAGCAGACAAGCAAATACTGCAAATAACCCATGATGAGAAGAGCATCATGGAATCATGGAATGGTTTGGGTTGGAAGAGGACCTTAAAGATCATCTAGTTCCAATCCCCCTGCCATGGGCAGGAACACCTTCCACTAGACGAGGCTGCTCAAAGCCCTATCAAGCCTGGCCTTGAACCTTCCAGGGATGAGACCTCGACAATATTTTTGGGCAACCTGTTCCAATGCCTCATGACTCCCACAGTTAAGAATTTCTCCCTGATATCTAATGTAAGCCTACTCCCTTTGATTTAAAGACATCCCCCTTGTCCTGTCACTACACAGCCTTGTCAGAAGTCCCTCTCCAGCATTCTTGTACCCCCCTTCAGGTACTGGAAGGTGCTCCAGTACCCCTCTGGAGCCTTGTTTTCTCCAGGCCAAAAAACCCCAACTTTCTCAGCCTGCCTTCATATGAGAGATACTCCAGCCCTCTGCCCACCTTCATAATTTCAAGACTATCATTTATTTTGACTAGTCCTGAGTTTAAAAAAAAAAGAGGAAAGTATCATCAGATTGTCTCTTCAAGTTTTAGCAGACACGTTTTGGAGAATTACCCTACTTAACGTGTATTTTCAGCGCTACTATGCTCATGTAGCAATTCCACACACTTCCACACTTACTTTTGGTAATTTTTTTGATGCAAAAATAAGACCAAAAAAAGCATCCTAGCGTCTATGATGGGCTTAATAGGGATTAAGCACTGTAGAGCTAACACACTGTCATCATCGCTGTACCTTCTCCACAGAATAATAGGATGAAGCAACATAATGCTACACTTGTACAGCAAACCCCATACCAGATGAGCCACACAGTTGTGTTGACAGTGCTGATTAACTGCTCTACCTTGCATTTGCAGAGATTTAATTTCATCCGAAAGTATCCTAATAATAGATGTTCAGACTGAGCTCTGCTATTACACAACAGGACAGTAAATTGGCCAGTAGGAGATTTGGGTCTTGCTGAGAGATAATGATGAATACCTGTCAGTACAGCAGTTGGTCTACTTCCAAACAACCTAAAAATACATATCCTGCTTATGCTGCTCACATGGCAAAACATGTAATGTCTTCAGTGTATCTAAAGGATACCCAGACAATCAGCGGTTTAGTCTAACTCTGCTAAAATTCCCTTTGAATACTTCAGCTTGATGCACAGTAAATCAAAACAGCTAAAAGGATGCCAGGTCTATAACTTCACTTGTTAGTTTCTATCCACATCTGCCTCTTTTTCAATAAACCAAAGCAGGCAATCATTCACACCCCAAATATGTACAGATAAACCTTACTAGT
Organism: Rhabdornis inornatus; assembly: GCA_013397075.1. Classification (NCBI taxonomy): domain Eukaryota; kingdom Metazoa; phylum Chordata; class Aves; order Passeriformes; family Rhabdornithidae; genus Rhabdornis; species Rhabdornis inornatus. The sequence continues at coordinate 432,705 of VWZS01007391.1, read as the reverse complement.
CAGTATTTATGATCTATTTTCTGTTGCAGAACTTTTAATTAAAGTGGTACTGCAGTGCTTGTAAAGGGCTTCTGCAGCACAGACTGCAACTATTAAAACTCAGACCTTATTGTTTATGTGACCTTAATTTTTCCTTTATTCCACTGTTGTCTGAATTATGTTTCCTTTCATTCCTTCTGGGGTTTTGTTCCTTCCACCCCTGTTCAGACACTGCAAGATAAGAAGGGCATTTCAGGGGTAGGACAGGCTGCTCAAAACCACTCAAGGTTCTGCAGGACAGGCCATTATCATTCCATTTAGCTCAAACACAACACAAAACTTCAGAAGTCTGTTCCAGTTGTCAATTTTATTCAAAAGGTGTCTTCTACATATTTTTAATATATAGAAATAAAAATGAAAGGCCTATACAAATATGAACACTTAGAGAGTACCAATACTGCCCTTCCTTTTTTATACTGATCTTCCAATACTTAAAGGGACAAAAGTGCAGCAAATAGCCCACAGAGTTAATAAAATAAATGCTACAAAATCTGATAAATGTCCATTCATGTCTAACAGAACCTTCTAGATTGAGTTCTCTTTTACATATATGCAATCTCAACACAAAGGATGTTCAGCTGCCTTTGAGATGTTCACAACATAGACTGATGTACTTTTTTTTCAAGATGGACAGTAAAAAAAGGTTAAACTTAAGTTATACTTCAATGCAAGAATTTAGCATTATCACTTTTAATGACATGCTATGTTAACAGTATTTTTGAAACAATCCAATAAACTAAAAGGAACCCAATCTTGCCTTCAAGTAAAACCCAAGTAATTTCAAAAACTTCAGAATGGGCATTTGCTTTTATACACCATGATTTTTCCCAAAGCTTTAAAAAATTTAACACCACATAAAATGTTTTTGGTATAAATTAATATCATAAAGTAAACCTTTTGCTTCTTGTAAACCACATTTGCTAGACAATTTCCCATAAGGTGATATTTTTTAACTTAGGGTATCACCCACATGCACTTATGCAATGTCACCAATTTACACATTTAAAAGAGCATAAAGTAAAGCATGTGCTTAAATGGCGAGAGGAATGACTGCTAGATCAAATACAACTGCTCCTTTAAATGTTTGTTATTTATTGGGTTTTTCTTGGGGGGGATGTATTTTTTTTTTTTTTTAAGAAAAGGTCAAACCCCAACAATACTGAAAGGTGACCACATCATATAGCAAAAATCTCGTCTTTTCTGAAGGAATTCATCCTCATCCCAGAACTAAAAAGTTCCCAGCTGTTAATTTAAGAACTGTAGATTAAAATTCCTAGAAATTAGAAGAAATATTTCAGATATTTCCTATTTGGACAAAAAGACCACAGGCTTTAGCTAAGAAAAAATGTAACAATATTATTTGCTGTAAGCCTACAAAAGCCCAATCTTGCAACTCTCTCCTGTTGATTCAATTGTTTTCACTTAAGGAAAGTATACAGAACTTACCTCTCCATTATTTAATTTACATAAATAACTGTTTGAAGAATATATTTAATAGTTTATCCACATACTAAATCTAAAGGGTATTTGGGAATGCCAATCCTGTTTTTCAAAGAACTACTGCTTTTACAGTGTTGTAACAATTTTCTCTTTCCATCAAAATAAAGATTTTTGAGCTCATGTTACTAAACAGTACTCTCATTTCTACTTCTTGATGTTTGAATGCTTGGCTCATTGTTTCAAAGGAGAATTTCTAGATTCAATGAGAAATAAACAGGACAAGTCTCTACTCAAGTGCAAATATCCAATACACCTTGGTGCAGAATAGCAGTTGTGTTGTAGGGTTCTCATTGACAGCATCACAGTGGTTTCCATAACAAGCCTCTTTGGTTCATTGTAGTTCTCTATAATCAATTTTCACTCTTCAGAGCCCTTTCTGAGCTCACCCAGCAAAACTAAACACTTTGCAACACAGATTTTGCAGGCATTGCTAGAGGTTCTGCAGGCCAAAAGTGGTGGACTGTTTCCCAGCAGTGTGAGAGTAACAATCTCAGGAAATTTTTCATATGTGTTGTATGACATTAATCTGGCCCACAAAACCTCCTTACACCAAAGAGGGTCAAAACAGTAAGACTCCAGCTCTGCAGAGGGTTTGACATTCAGGTTAGAAATTCATTATGGTGGGGATGGGAGACAATGGCAGACCAAAAGGAAGACAGATCATGTACATAAAGGATTGAAGTATTATTTGGAAAAAAAAAAAAAAAAACAAAACAAAACCAAAACAAACCCAGAATCAACAACCCAAACACTTCCAAGGTATGAATGCATTTATCAAAAATTAAACTTTCTCCCATTATGAATGATTTGAAGTTTGGGCTCCTGAGCTTGATACTGGACAGGGGAAAGGGCAAGGGTAAGTGACTTCGATCTTAAATTATACAGCAGTATCATTAGGACAGTATTTAAAACCTATTATGAGAAGAATGAATAATTTACAAATGTAACTTTAAGAATATTATAAGTAAATAGTAGTTATAGAAGTTTAAGTTCCGAAGACCTTAATCTTCTTTCTTTTGTGTTTGAAATCGTTCCATTAAAGCCCTAAATATATTTCCTGGTATTTTCTGATGTTTTTCTATGAGAGCTTGGACTGCTGCTTTTGTCTGTAGGGAAAGAGAAAAGGTTTTGGTCAGAAAACCTCATCTTCATACTGCTCATATAATAACACAATTTCTAGGCTCTTTTTAATCCTTTCAAATACCACAGAACTAATACAAGTTCAAAATACTGTTTTTCCCTATTTAAGCCCACAGGATGTGATTGTGGCAACACTGCCATGAAACAGACCAACAAACTAGTATTCTCTTCTGTGTGGTAGCTGTGCTCACAAGCTGTATTAGTGATACACTAAAGTCAAACAGAATAAATTAATGAAGAGACTTAGGTCTATGAAGCATGTTAAACACCTGCAAGATGTACTGCAACTCAAACTCCTGCCCATTCCCAGGTTTGTATCAATAACACTATTCCAGTGGGCATCAACTTTGCTTCTACACATGCTCAGAAGTGGCACTGGAAACACCACCGTATCTCAGCACATTTGACTTGTACAAAGTAATGCCCTCCAGACCCAAGACCCCTGAAGGAACTGGTCCTGTGACACATGCTCAGGCCACTTAGCTAAATGTGACAGCAGCCTTCACTTTCACTCTAAAAATAAACAGGCCAAGGAGTGCACAGCAGTTACTCTTATTACATAAAAGCTCCATAGGGAACATTGAAAAGCAGGGCAACATGAAAAAACTGTGGTGAAAACACACTTCCTATTCTGCCTAAACAAGCACAGGCTAGTGAATTCTTAAGGCCAGAAACAGAAGAACAGATAATTATTTGCCTCTGTAAACCAGTGGTCAGCAAGGGCAGATGTTCATAGAACACTGTTTGTTGGTACAAGCTTCCACTGTTTATATGAAGTAAGTGATCAACTCTTAAGTCCTTTACACAGGACTTAATACATCTGGTCCTAAGTGACTCTACAGACCTAAAATTTGAGCTTTATTTTTTGCTCTATATAATCGGAAAATGCATACTGAGCCATAGCCTGAAACATGCAATACAACTTTAAATCACTCTAACTAAATAGGATTCTAGGGAATTCACATTCTGGGGCCTCTTTTAGTAGAATCTGAACTTAAGTCAGAAAAAAGTGAGGGTTGGCATAAATGTAAGATACCAATGCATGTTTGAAAGTAACTTAAACACATTTTCTGCTGAAAGCCAGGAGTTCTGAAGTCCTGTCAGTGTGACCCCACAAAAGAAACAACCAGTTTTCCATAACCAGGGCCTACGATATTGCAGACAAACATTTTAAGAGTCTTTTTGCAGAGACCCAGTCATAGGGTAAACAGAGAGAGACAACTGAACTGACACCTGCATGGTAAAGAAAAGTCTCTCTCAAGTGAAGTTTTCAGAATATTATGTGACCATCTGTGGAGTTTTCAAAAACACCTATTTCAGCCCACTCCATCTCACTGTTCAACCTCTTAACTAGTTTATGTCTTTGCACTGTGAAATCTATTAAGAAACTGAATGAACATGAGGACCTGAAAATCCTTCCTACAAGGCATCTAAATCTGAATTAGAAGAACATTTAGAAGTTAAAATTGCTGGGTTAGAAGCTGGACAAAATAGAAGCACACTAGACAAAGCAGTGAAATTATTTACCTTTTTCTTTTATTGCACGTAATTCCAACAGTTTGTGAACACAGACTTCCTATGTCTGAAAGGCTTCCTTAGTATCTTTCTGAAACACCAGGAAGCAGAATGCTTCCTCTTGGGTGAAGTGCTTCTCTCTGTCAACTGAGAGCTGTCTTATCTGACCAAACTTCTTCAGTCTTTAAAGCAAGTTGTTTCTCAAAGCAAATATAGGGTGCAAATAACTTTAAAAGACCTAGAACATCTGCAAGTTGTAGCAATAAAAAGATAGCATTTAAGAAACACATTCAGAGTTAGGCAAGTACAAAACTTACCATGATTCCACCGATTTCTGTAACTGGCTCCTAGACAGAAACCACTTCACAAGATTGTTGCAGTGTTTTTTAGCAGAACATTCAATATTTTAAATTTACATATACAGATATCTATCTTACCTTTGCAGCTAGTTCCTCAGCAGTCATATTTGGTTCATATGGAATGGGTTCTCCAATAAATGTACGTAGCTTGACAGGAAACCCCCCGTACAGAGGAACTAGTGGCAATCTAATACGCTCATATAGAGACCTAAGTATTTCTAATGTGAAAAAAATGTAGTGGAAAGCAGGAGAAAGAAAGGTGGGGAGGGAGAAGGGGAGTGAGGGGAGGGTAAAGAAGGAAAGAGAGAGAGAAAGAGATTGGGATTATTCTGTAAAGTTTTTTCCCCCACTATGTCCTAACTGAAACTGTCTTGCAAAGTAATCTAGCCCCCAACCCAGACTCAAACAATGTGTCATCTCAAGCGCTATCCTACCTTGACTTTCATTTCCTAAAAGCTGCATTAATGCTTATATCAGACTTATTTCTACCCTAACTTGGTGTGAAATCTTTCCTCAAAAGAGTAGCTGAAAAGAAAAGAAAGAAGAGGAAATTCAATAGCTGCCTCTCTGGAGAGGAAGAGAATGCTATGCAATACAGGTTACAGGTTCAGCTCATTTGACAGGTTAGCATTAGACACTAGGATTGGAAAACTGCATGTTCAGTCCTACTGAGATCTACAGAATCAGAAACAGCCTTATGTGCCTAAAAAGTTAGTCATGTTAACATACTGAATTGCTCTTTTAGATCACCCACTGGTTGCAGTTAATATAAAAAGAGAGAAAAAAAGAGATATTTCAATCAGTTCTAAGAGGACACATTCTTCTCCACATGCCACCTTCTAAGCGTTAATCCCAAATGTACCCAGAAGAGATTCTGTGAAAAATGTGTACTAATATTATTGTTCTCAATTTCAGACAAGAAACTCAATTAACTGGGGTGCTGGCATAAGAAAATCCTTACTGATCAAGATGTGAAATTTTCTGTACACAACCTATTAAAACAAGGACAAAACTACTAAAACTGGAGTAACACTTTCAGCGATCAAGAAGTTACACTCCTCTAGCAACTCTGCTATAGAATACATATAGCATAAATGATTTTGGCTTCAATTTCCTCTGTCTGGAATTCTCCTGAACACAGCAACAATTAATTGCTGTTTATTTTTGTACAACATGATGAATGTGTGAATTATTCCAGGTTCTGCATCTGATGCCTTGGCTTTCTCAATGCAATATATAGCTCTTAAAGGGAGGAGGAGAAACAGAACTGTGTTGCCCTGCAGCCCTCTGATGAAGGTGACGATGACATACTTGAGGCAGAATAGTGGTGTGGAGACTTGTTCAGGCCCCTCTGCTAGATAGTAACCAAGAGAATATAAAAAAAGAGAGAGTTTAACACTAGCAAATGAGCAGAGATGTGGGCACCTAATCATCCCAGAGACGGACCCCTAAGAAAAAAGACCCATCTATTCATGTTCTGGCTGCAAGTTCCATAGAGATAAGGAAAGAGAGCTGCCAAATGCAAGGTTTTGTGAGGAACCACAGGTCTAGTGCAGAACAGAAAAGCAACTACAGATTAAATGTAGTTCAAACCATTCAAACTTTAGGCACAGGCAGAGGTGTAAGCACAGAGCTTTAGGACAAAAGGAACTACATGTCAGTTGCAAATCCATTTGCTTTGCTTCTTAACAGACAGCAGAAAACCTAGGGTTAGCCTAGCAGATATAAGCAGAGAAAAAAGTGCTTTAACTCTTCCTGTCTTTTTCTGGCTCCTTTTCTCTTTCTTCTAGTGCTTGTGTAAAAAATCCACTGTTATGTGGAAAATAACCTAGATGAGCCAATATCGCATCTAATGCTGATATTAAATCCTAATAACATCTCTGAACTCTACCAGAGAACAAACATCAAGAAACAAGGCTGTGATAAATCTCAAACTTATATGAGGATTATTTCTACAGAGATAGGCTAAACACATATGGAAAAATAAACTACAGAAAAATAGAAAATATCTTACTTATTCCTCCTAATGTCCTAAAGCCTTCTCGAACATTTTGTGTAAACATAGGAATGATGGGCTAGGAGGGAAAAAAAAAAAATTAAGAATTTAAGGAAGATAGTGCTATCTAAAAAACTACCTCACTTAAACTCAACAGGCAAATTAATTTCAGAAGTGTTTCCCAGGATATATAGAGAGCAAAAAGGTATTCTGAAGTTCTGTGACCTTCTGCCATGAGGTTTCAAACTGGAGAATACTGCAAGACTTCAGGGAGTCACTGTTTCAGCAAGTCTATTTTCTCAGAGCAGTCCAGAATTTCGGAACCTATGGAGCATTTAGGCATCCCTCCCCTCATCTAGCAGTGTTTGCACAGTTGTGACTTAAGTGCTTAAACCTCTTACCTAATTTGTAGTTATGCTCAAAGGGAAGTATTCAGAGGACTGGGACATTAAACTTGTCTGATTCGTCTCTGCTATGCTGACAGTATTGCTTCACACTTGGTATGTCATATTCAATACATGTCCATGACTTATTTCTGCTGATGAGTACTTGGAATGGTTGAATACTTCAAGTTTTTATTGCTGTTTTTAAAACTTCAAACAGCTGTCAAGATTTACAAGAACTGTGAGGGCATCAGATACTATATAAAGTTTTTCAATATCATTTTATAGTATGTGCCCACTGTACACAGCATCATTAGAAATACAGATCTCTTCATGGGATTTTCATGAACTCAAATTCTTCTAAACTTTTTAAAAACAAGCATGCAGATGAACTAGCACACAACTTTTCCGATATGCATCAAGTTTAGGGTTTTTTGAGAGGAAAAAAGTCTGTAATAATTACAGAGAATAAAAAGAAGTGCAGTTGCCTAAACTGAATGCATACAACTATCTTTATTCTAGAAAAATTTTATTTGGAACATCTAACTTTTGACATAGAGGTAGAAATTATTGTTTATATGACAAATTCTGGCAAAAAAAACCTGCTAAAATAAGACAACTTCAACAAGTTGAAGGTTCCAGTTTTAGACACATTTTTCTGATGTTTCAGACACATCCTTCTCTTCATGAGAAGTTTTGCTTATGATTCAAGGTGACTTAAAAGTTCATCTTTAATCTAAATAAAGATGTTTTTCCCACTTTCAGCCTGCCTCTGACACTCTATTTTACTGCATCTCTTAGTGGTTTTTTTGGGGGATGAAGCTACAAGACCCTTGTGAGTGCATAAAGAGAACCAAAACCACATCCAATAAAATAAATGCAACTAGTACAATCATAGTTCAATCTCAAGTATGGCCTTTAACATGCTATTACAATACATTAGTGAAATCTAAACCTGTTGAAAATACCTGTTTAAAGTGTTCTTTTCCTTGTGAGAAAAGTAATACACACTCGGGTCCTAAAAGTATTCAATTTCTGTACAAAATCCAGATATAACTAGTCTTTCTTTAACAGCAACTAAATATAAAACTCCTGGTGTGAGACTTGCTTTTAAATTAGGTATATGCAGACCTGTGGACATATGCACACATCTTCCAAGTACAAATCTAGAACAATAGGGACTCTGAAATGATCACTAATATAGTTACAATTCAAATATATCACACACTGTTATGCCTTAACAGTTGGTCCCCTATGAATAGTTACTCATACCTGCCTGCTGACCAAGCCCAATGCTGTACATTAGAACTGAAGAGTTCACACCAGCGACCAGCCCTGGACACCCCTCACTACCATAAAATGCCAATACAGTATGAAGTGCCAGTGAGTCTATACCCTGCTGGGTCACACCACACTTCAGTGACAGACGAAACAGAAACATTGAGTTGGACTCCATGATTCTAATGGTCCCTCCCAACTCAGCATATTCTGTGACTCTGATATATAGGGCTGTTTCCCAACCATGCTGGTCAGGGAGGGCTAAACCATCACAATACTAGTCACGTATGTGTAAAACAGCACACGCTTATAAGGAGAAAACATGCTGTATTTAATCTCTTGTTCTTTTAAACTCTGGATTTCCTAACCACACTATTCTTAGCTGACTCTAAAGCCTTATCTATCAAAAGCAACAAAAAGGGTCTTGAAATGTAGTTGTTAGAGCAAGTAGACCATACTCATGAGAGTAAGAAATCTAACATCAAATATATCATAATCAAAACAGCTTTCTCTAGAAGAAAATACTAATAACTTAACTTTCTTTGCTTCTGTTCCATGATGTGTCATACTTACCACTTTTGCATCAATGGCCACCTGAGCAAAGCCCTTTCGATCACTCCACAAAATAGTATACATTTCATCACTGAAAAGTGCTTCCCGAACTCCACCTGGGGCAATGGCTAACAGATGGCCCTTCTTCAGAGTCCCAACACAAGCTTCTTTTGGTCCATGTATAACTCCAAATACGTCAAGTAGTATTCTAAAACCTGAAGGGTAAGATAAGATTAATGCAGAAAATGTTAGTTCATACTACCATTGAGTTCAGATTCCCAGCAGAGAACACTAAGGCTAAAACTTAATTGTCTAATAAACTATGTTCCCAAGTCCTCAAGAGGGACTGAAGCATTAAGTTGAACTTACAGATTTGGGTCTGCAAAGTTTAAGATTTAGGGGTTTCAGTGGCTTTTCGTCATAGTCAAGCTAGGCGTTATCCCACAGTCAGGACTAAACTGAAAAAGAACTGTCAAGCACTCTGTGATATCTTTCACGCGTCCCTTCAAAGCAGTTGTTTGACTCAAGGGCATTGGCTCCTTGCTCAAGCTCTACTGTTCAAACATAGCATAGTCCAAATAGAGAGCCCAAGAAGCAATACCAGGAAATTGTTGTGGTTCTGTTTTGTGAACTTCGGCAAAGAACAGTAGTGCATAAGAAGGAGAATGACAAAGAAAATGCATCATTCTCTGCATTACGGATCACTGCAGCAATTGATTCTGGTTCAGTCTGTGAGTACCTGGATGACATTTCATACAGAGAGGCATCTGGTAAGCCTCAGTTGGGTACACTGACCTTCTGCTAATATTGTAACTGAAGTTTTCGACCTAAGGTTACATAAACTCCTATCACCTTGAATTTGACATGTCATTCGGACTGTATTCTTCAAGAAACAGCAGAACATCAAGAATCTGCTACAAGCATCAAAAGGAACATATCTGATCCATTTAGACAACTAGACCATTGTTAAAGGACATACCTAGCACAAACCTCTGTTCGCAAGAAATAAGTTCTGTTCAGTTGGTTCAACAAATTTTAGATTTACACAGTATTCATGAGTATTGCATACCAAAATGGTAACTTTGGATGACTGGGCAGTAAGGGAAACATTACTTCTCTTTCTTGAAGTTTCCCACTGAAGCAAACAACCTTAGCAGCCACAGACAAGGAGAAAGAACTGATCTAGTCAAGTCTGCCTCCTAATAACAAATGAATAGCTGTGATCATAAACACACATTTGTTACACACACACACACACAGAGGTTAAAGGAGAGCCCAAACAAAGTTAAGAAGAGAGATGTCTGTCTTCTCTTACAGCTTGCATAAACTAAGGGCTTAGAGGAAAAAGCATGAGGCAACACATTATTACTTTATTCTTAACTAAACTCTAACTAGTCATTGTAGCTGGTGCGGGTATAATTACTCCCAACCCATCTCTATACCAATCAGGATCTGTCCATACACACGGCAACAGAACACAAGCTGTATTACACCTCAGTCTTCACCTAGTAGCATTTGCATGGGAGAACACCTGGAAATAGAGTTTGCCTAACTGAAATTAATTTCTTTCAGGTGCTTTTTTTGTGGGATTTTCAACAGCTGATTTTTACAATGCTTGACATTCCCAAACGAATTAAAGCTCTCCAAAATGTATCCAGTGGTAAAAAGCTGCCTGTCTCTAAGTCCTTTCTGTCAGTGAGATCAGGAGACAGACAAAACAATCTTGAAAAGGGTTGAGATGAGCAGGAAAAGAGACTCCAAGGAAACAAAGACTGTGACACCACCGTTCCTTTCTACACTAGATACACTGGGGAAGGGGTGAGGGGGAGGGTGTGTGTGACAAAGCAATATCATGAATCTGTCCAGATCATATATCAGTAAAAAAAGAAAGAATATTGACAGAATAGAAACAAAAAAATGTGCTACAGAATAGTTGTCCAGGGAGGTTTCAAGTCTTCACAAAATTTCTCAGCTGTATTTTCTTCGTTGACTTTTAGTATCAACTTTACATTCTGAGCTGTACTTCACAGCCTTGCCAGAAGATCACACATTACTATTGATATCTCTGATTCAGTACCAAAAAAGAACTTGGCTCCCTTAAAGCAGCTGAGAGACAATCTGACACAGTGGCCCTGAAACGACAGCCAGGCTACCTGTGGCCAAGGCAAAGGTCACCACAAAGTTAGAAGAAAACTGGAGTAGCACCAGGTAGCACTGCATGAAAGGGACCAAGAATCTGTTTTTCCATTTTAAATAACAAAACAACTCTCAAAATTATCCAAACATAATTTTTCAGCCATTCAGAACATGTTCTTCCAGACACTAAGTTCAAACTTAATTTTATTCCACAGTTCAACCTGAACTATGCCCTTTTCCCCGACATACTCTTCTCCTATTTTCCACAAGTCTGTGTTGGCAGAAATGTTTGAAAACTCTTTGGAGAGTACCCAGTAAGGCATGTAATGCTGCTCTCAACTTGCGCACTATGTACATTTTTCTACCTTGGTCCCAGTGACTGTAACATCAGGGCTGTCAGCTACCAGACAGCAGGATGGCAAGGATGTCATCATTTTCCCATGGTTGAACTTTAGGACCCCAGACAGAGAGGAACCGCTTAGACTATTGAATCCAACCTTCCACAGTTGTAGGTAATCACACACAGGTATCTGCAGAGCATCTAGTCCACAAGGTACTTGTGCATGTAACAGACAAGAAGCCAAAGCTCTTTTCCTCTGGAACATTACAGGAAAGGGACTGTCTTAGTTACATAAAATAGCAGGCAACCTTTTAAAGAAGGCTCCCAGATTACTTTAAGCAAAAATGGCCCATACTATAGGAGAGGATGATGGAGAAGAACACAAGTTAAATCTCAGTCCTCTCTGAATGCTCTGGGAAAAGGCTTTCCCCTAAACTTAGAGAAGCCAGTGCATTTCTGAGCACTGCACAGCTAAGAGGCTAAAGGAATCAGAAAGCTGGAATATTTGGTTTGTTTTTTCCCTGTGGAAAACCTCTAGTTATAAAAGAAGGAAAAAAAGAATTCGTATGACCATATCCTTCTCCTTCACACCCTTCTCCTCCAAAACGCAAGAAAAGCATACTTAATACTGGCACAATTCTGACACATCCATGTGTGTCTAACAGACCCCCCCAAATGCACTGCCACCCCTTCCCATTTCCCCTGCACTGAGCATAATAACTTTTCTTCTGAAAAGGCATCCAGTTTAATCTGAACGCTTAATCAAGATCAGACAGCCTTAGTATTAGGATAAAATTACACAGTCTTTCTGGTTTGATTCACAAGAGAAGCAGCATCTACCTGAGCTGCCAGTCATAGAGATTACTGTGCTTATTCTGAAACAATCCACGACATTTTCTGGGCTCTTTGGATTTGTCTCCCTGAACAGCCTCAATTTCTTCACAGAACCAGACAATCATGTAGATTAGAAGGAAGTTCTGGAGGTCATCTAGTCCAGCCTCCCACCCAAAGCAAGTTCAACCAGATCAGTCTATTCAGAGCCTCACCCAGCGGAGTTTTGAAAGTCTGCAGGGATGGAGGTTCCCCAACTTGCCTAAGCAAACTGTTCAGGTGTCTGATCACTCTCATAGTAAAATACCTTTCCACATGTCTAATCAGAATTTCCTGTGTTGCAACTTGTCTTGGTTGCTTCTCAATCTACCACTGTGCACCTGTGAGAAGAGTGACTCCCTCTTCTCCACACCCTCCCACTAGGTCGCCTGAAGACAGCAACAGTATCTACCTTTCTCCACCCTTATCTGGTACAGACCAAACAAATCCAGTTCTCTCAACCTCTCCTTGTACACTGTGTGCTCCATCATCCACTGAACATGCTGCAGTGTGTCAGTGTACCGTGTACCAGGGAGTTCAAAACTGGACACCATATCATGGGATGTGCTTGCACAGCGGCCATGCCAAGGGAACAAATCTTTTCACTTAAGCAGTGGCTACATTGATGCTAAGAAAAGCTGACCTTGCAGTTCATCTCCTTCGCTGTAAGGGCACACTGCCAACTCACACTCAACTTGTTATCCACAGGAATCCTAAGTCCTTTCCTGCAAAGCCCCCTTTTATCCAGAGTATTGTTGCATAGACTTGCTCCATCCCAGATGCACAGCTCTACATTTGCTTTTGCTGACCTTTGTAATATTTCTTCCAGTTGAATTCTATGAAGTCACTCTGAGAACAAGCTTTAATGCCCAGTATATCAACAGCTCCCCCAGCTTGGTATCATGAGTGAATTTCCTGTGCATGCTCCAGCCTCTCATTCAGGGGTACTATAAAAACACTAAGCAGCAGTGGTCTCAGTATCAATCCCTGAGAAGTGCCTGTAGCTGTTAGCTAGATGTTGTACAGCTGAAACCAGTTCTTCAAGACCCACCATTCAGCAAGATGTTTCTGCAATGCTACTGAACAATATCTGGGGGACTCTAACTATACTCACACTTAGAGCCTTCTGCTTATTTTAAAGCAGAAAAGGAGTAAAATACAATGCCCCATTTGATAAACAACTGTGCCTATATAGATACAATATGGAGCCAAATCTGCACCATGAAGTAGATTATGTTAGTCATCTTGTATGCAGAAGATTTGATAGCCACTGATAAATCAATCTGTTGGCAAAAGCAGTTGTAGAGGTGAAGCCATACTGTGATCAGTATGAAAAAGTTGTTTTCAGGGACTAAGGCTGAAATAAATGTATACCAACAAAGAGACAGTTTTCTTATATGAGTTGGTTCCACTAAGAGCCCCAGTACAGTACCGAATGCTCCTCGTAATTCATTTTATGAACTGACAGGCCTTTAACCACAAACTGAACTTGTGAAAGAAAGTGGGTACTACTGTATTTCACACAGACAAAAAAAGAAAACCTTCACATAATTACTTTCACCAACTGGCAGTGCATTTCACTAGGCTGTCTAGCCAAGATCTTTCCCTAAACATACTTTTCATTTTCTTCCTGCTTCACCTCACGTTTCACATAAATATGTTGAACACTTCTCTAGCTTTCCTCCAAAACAGATTCTACTCAAAACAGTCTTCCTGGGGACAGGTTCCACTGCCTGCCATCCTCAACTGGATAAGAGTTGGGTGGAATAAGAAGATACATTGTTTCTCCAGACTAATATTCTTAGCTTACAGGGCGTTTGTTCCACACAGTTTAATTCTTAAATCAGTTCACACCACTCATTCTGCCTTTATTAATGGAAAAGAAACATCTTATTGAAATCTTTGGTAATATTAATACGAGAACACTGCTTCTCCTACAATCTCCTTCTCTTTGTTTCTAAACACCTTAGAGTCATTGGAAGGTGTTGCCTGGACAGGACTATATGCCATCCTTGCATGGACCAGTCTCATTCTTGTTTCTAAAGAACATGCTCTATTTCAAAACTTTCACTAAATTTGTCTGAATGTCTGTTCTGACAGTTGTGCTCCTGCAACATGATTTTTATTAATTACACAATTAAAAAATTAAAATAAGAACTCCAAAACTGCTTGTTTATACAATGAAGTATGTTACCTGGTAATCTAAAGACAAAATGATCAGCTACTACGCTGCAGCATCTCTTCTGCATTATATGAAGTCTAGCTGTGAAATAGACAAAGTCAAGGGGAGTAGCTCCATGATAAAACACAACAAGTCCTGGTCCTTGAGGAAGATTTTCGACACCATGAAGCTCATAACCTGTTAAGAGTCAAAAATGTAACAGATGTTAAATTTTTATACAATTCTATCCCAAAGAAACTAACTTGCAGCAAGCTGGCAAACGGAAACCAACATGGATTGAGAAGAGGTAAGAGCAAAGTGACCGCTAATAAGGCAAGAGGTAACTTGCAGCATCTACAGAAATACAAGTTTCTTCACAGAGAACACACAGAATACAAGTTGCTACACAGAGAATAAAGTTTCGTTTAAGGCACCACACTTTGATAAAGAGAAGAAAAAAAAAAATCAACATTAAAACAAAACACCCAGTCGCACTATCTCGAACTGTATAATGCAATTTATTTTTTCAGTTCACTGTTTTCAAGGCTGCAAAGTCCTCTGAATCAATCATTCAAGAGAAATCAAAATACAGATTGGAGTGGTGAAACAACTATTTCAAGCTACTATTAACCTTTCGAAGTTCATTGCCACCAGTGACTGTTTTAGAAGATTTGACAACACTCATTTTCATGCCTCCTTTTACTCCAGGATATGAAGGCTATCTTTGCTACCTCTCTCCAAGTTATATACCTGTTCCAGCTTTCCATCACTATATATTAAAAGCTAGTTGGGACTATATATGCCTGGCTGAAAAATACATAAAAACACATAAGCTTTTTCCTGACCTCAAATTTCTATTCAAGTTACACTGTAGAATATATTTAATTAACACAAAATGTATCAGTATAGAACATATTCAGTTAACACCCAGTACTACTACATTACCTTTTAAAAAATAAAATAAAACAAGCAAAAAGAAAATACCCAAGGAAAACCCCTAAACAACAAAACGAAACAAAAAAAAAAACCCTTCAACCAAATCCTGTCACTTCTTCCAAAGTTAATCAGGTCTACAATTCCTATTTCATTAATTTAATTCTGAAGGTACTCCTCAGCTCTTCTCCTTCTATTTTACTTTGCATACCTGTGGAGCTGCAATACATTGCAAGTGTATCATCTCTCCCATCCCAAGGGACCACTAACTGCTCCATGCCAGCCAACTTACACACATGGTATTGATATAATACACATGAAGTTACAGGTATCAATCACCAGGTTTAGGGGTTGGTTTGGGGCTTTTTGGTTGCAGGGTTGGTTTTTTCTTTTTTCCTTTTTTTTTTTTCTTTTTAATGCTGTTAGATTTCAGGATGGAAAGTTCTTTTTATCATATCCTGATGAATCAAGTGGGGGGAAAAAAATAACTGGAAAACATTTCATTCTTTAGCAAGACAAGTGTATAGATAAGTGGGAAGCAGCTGGCAGGGCAGAAAAAAGTCACAGCTGTCAAGGAGGAACAGGATAAGAATCTTCTTGCACAAAAAAAGTCAAACCTTATAAAAAGTTACTAAGGATTAAAAGAGCCAAGGCCTTAAAAAAATAATTCTCTTCTGAAAAAAATGTAAATAGCTTTTTATTGTGAAGTGAGCATTTTAAGCTCTTTGATGTAGCTGTTGATTTTAATGTAGTGCACTTTTCTAGATTTGAAAGTTACATCTTAGTCTTACAAAGTCTATCTGATACAGCTGCTGCACCATATGGTTATCAATGCCTTGCAAACCCGTTTCCCTTTGACTAGAGAACAAATAGAGATGATTTTCAAGAAGGATTTATTCTTTATGTAAATTGCTCTTATGTATCTCTTTCTCCTTTAGCTGCATCTAGACTGAATGGCTCTGAAAGAGACTTATGATTTCCTTAGAGTGAAAAGCCAAATCATTTATTAAGTCTGTCTTTATAACAAAATAATAGCAGAAGGACAAAGAACAGGGCCCTTAGTTTTGACATTCTAGTAGAGAAAGTAGTAGTCCAAAATACAAAGACAAATAAAAAAGTAGGGTTCTGTAACAGTGTCAGGCCCAAAAGTTACTTTCAAGAAGCAACTAAGTGCTCCTCTTAGCTATCATTTGGAATTTTATGTAAGACTGGTTAAGTGCAATTAAATTATGCTAACATCTGCTGGCTGACATACCAGCTATCAGGGAACTGGCACTTAAATTCCAGTCTTCATATATTGACTCTGAAAGAATATAGTTAATTGATCTAGTTTTTACACGACACACATTTCAGGTCTTCTTCAAATGAGGAAATCCAGGAATTGTTATAAAAAGCAAAAAATGGAAAAAAGGCAATTTTAAAAATTGAGCAAATATATTCAAACAGAACAGAGATCTCATTTTATAGCAGCACAGGAATAAATACATAAGACAAAAAACTTAAATTCAAAAAAGTCTCAATGTCTTTTTTTTTTTTGTCTCAAGCACCACTAACAGTCACTCATAAAACAAAAAAAACACAAACCTGGCCTGAATTGGCATGCACCAGCAGCAACGATCAGGCATATATTGATAATCTTGGAAGCTAAATGAGGAACAAAATCTTCAGAAGTTTTTAATGAAAGGTCAGATCTCACTTACCATGCCATATTCTTCCATGTCCATCCCACATGGTTGCCAACATTTCCCTCGCACCTATCCAAACATCATGGGAATAAGCTTCCTTTATTTCATTCTTCCTTTTATAAATATGAAGCCAGAGAATGGAAGCATAGAAGAGAATGACAATAACTCCTGGAAGTACAAAGACTACGACAAGTGGAAAAAACAACCACAAAATGTAGAATGCATAACTCAGATAATCTCCAATATTCTCCACACCAGTCCATTCCTCCAGAATATAGGTCAGGCAAGTTAAATAGGACATAGATGTTGGTCCTCCAGTACAGGATTCATTTCCACCTGTCATCTCCTGTTTAAAATAAAATTTAAAAAAAAGTACATTAATAAATCTTCCAAAAAGATAGATCTGCCTATACTGATTAATCATATAATAAACCTCCCTGATGCATATATTCATATACCCCACATCCCAGCAGCACCTATTAGAAACATAACAGTCCACACAGCAAAACTTTTACTTGATCTTAACAGTCCTTCTCTTTTGTGTACTGGAAATGCTGACAATTCTAATGGAGAAAGATGGTGCAATTGTTTAATTTCAGGCTAGGATTTTATCTCATTGAAAACTATTCATATTCTACCGAACCAGAAAATTTATACTGTTACCAATACCAATTAATACTAAATTCTTAAATTTCAGAAAGCTGTATTGATTAGTCTAGTTTATTGTTACAATAAAACAAAACCCCTCAAGCACTAACTACAACAGGAAACAGCACAATCTCAAATCCAGTCCTCTGACAAAAACCTACTGAACACTTCCACTCACTACAACCATAGGACAACTCAGGAAGAAGATTCTCTCAAATAAGAAAGTTTCAGCCCTGGAAAGACCTTTATTTGTACCCAGAAATTTACTGACAGTGGAATGTCAAGACCCAGAGCACAACACTGAGAGGCACCAGAAAGGACAAAGAAAAAAAGATGACAAAAAGTCTTCTTTAGAGTTTTAACTGCTCTGGCTTTACTGTGTCTATGTGTAAGAATCTCCCCAATCCAATACCAGCTCCTAAAAAGTTACCAGCCCAGAGAAGTCAAGCCTGGAATTTTAAGCTTTCTATAACTTTTTTTCTTAGCTTGGTACAATTTAGGGGACAACTTGCTATTCACTTCACCTTACAAACACAGGACAGCCTAAATGCTTGGCTATTTTAGCTACAGTGCTTGAACTGCAAACCTAATACCTCTGGGTACAAAAGTTATTCTAGGCTAGAAAAAACTGGTTGGTCAATATTCCAAGTTCTGATAGTCAGGACGAAGAAGAAAAACATGTTGCAACAGCAAAATAGACTTGCAGAGAGAAACGGAATAAGAACAGCATTTCTAAGAATGAAAAGAATCTAAGCTTGAAGTTGCCGTGTTTTGTTTATTAGAATATGACTTACAGAAAGTATGACTGCAAAGCTCCTATGCCTAGACAGACATTTATGTCTATCATTCTTTTACTCTTGCTCCGGTTTTGCAAGAAACAAGAGACTGAAATACAGAACATGATACTTCTTTCAAAACACCGGTGACAGCAAAAATTACAAAGCAGATCCATTTTACTCCACATTTGCTAAAGAACATTGAAACACATACTAGAGTAGAACTCATTTCAGTTATTTTCCTGTCTCAACTTTCCCTCACATTCTGACAGAGCAAGGATGTCCCTTTCCCTCGGGTTTTGGAAATTGGCCTCTACCCACATTACTCAAGATAACTCCTATTTAATGAGAAGAAAGCTGATTTTGCTCCCACAATCCATGCCTGCTCCAAATTAATTCAGGCTTACAACATCTTACTCCTCAGCATGTTCTTGAGGACGATGTGGTGGGCAGCTGATTTATCTCCAGCTACATAAAAGCACATAGCATTAGTAACGTGCCCCTCACTCATTTCGTGCACCTGTCTTTGGGGTGTGTGGGAGAGCAAGAGAAAGCTCTTTTTCATTCCAGTTGCCAGAGCTCAACTCCAGAACCTGTCAGGCAGCAAACACCCACAGCAAGTATAAGAAACACAACTTCTGAGACCAAGCAAGATTTAGGAGTAGCATTCAACACTGCAATATTTTAACAGATTGTTATGCCTGGACTTCTCCAGTGGCTCCACCTACTACCTAGAGAACAGTATGGAGCATGGGTTATGGCACAACAGCATTTTTTCAAAATTGAGAGGTGATTATGTAGCTTTTAAAAGAATACTTATGGGTATAATCTCCCACTTATTATATATTTTTAATTGTTTATGGCTTTTCCTAAACCCCAAATCCTCCATCAAGTAAATTTAAAATCCTGTTCACACATGAAGTCTTGCAAAATATTACATGTCCTTTTGCTTGTAATGTTCAATGCAATACCTCAAATGCAATCACCGCAGTTTTTAAAGCTTACTTGCATATCTGTGTACTAACCTGCAAAAGAAATTAAGAGCTAACATCTTCTGTGCTACCAGCCACAGAGGTAAGAGCTAAAGCACTGCCTTCCCCTAGGAACAATGCTGCTTCTTCATATTGAAGAGCATCACAGGATAATTTATACTGAAATTTATACTGTCCAGCTTCTTCCTAACTAACCAATTAAATCAGGTTGCTCAATGAAACTTCATGTCCAGTCCAGTTTGCAGCATCACCAAGGACAGAGACCCCCCAGCTCCTTCAGGCCCCTAATCCAGTGCTTGAATACTTTCATGGTGCAAAATGTTTTTCTTTATTCTAGTTCTAGAGTTCCCCTTACTACACCTTGTGTCTGTAGCCTCCTGTCCCTTTGCTGTGAAGATTCTACTTCCCCCTCTATAATCACTCATTAAGAGCAGCAGTAAGGTCATCACAAAATGGGTAGAATGGTAGTGAAAAAGAAAAGGCAAGTTATGATGAAAAAAGCCCAGGAGTTCCACACTGAACACCAGGGTTACGTGCTACTAACAGATAACAACACTAGTCTATTCCAACTTGCTGTTGAGCAGTTCAAAATACACACTTTTAAGTTCTAACTTGCTAATGCAACAGCATATATTTTTCACTAGTCACAAAGATGCAATTTCTCATTTGACTAATGACAGTGTACACTGACTTACGCTTACGCTTCAGGCTTTATGATGTGGAAACAAGGCTAAAACACAATTCCCTTCACTGACTTCTAGCACATGATCCAGAAAAGTCCTTAACTAAACTACAACAGAGGCCTTCAGCTGCAGTCAGTAGATGCTGGGATAACTGAGACCCTGCTGATCACGACAGCAGGAGCGATTATAGACAGCAACACGCTGTGCTGTAAACGACACACAGCACGACTCCAGCATGCATATGCAAGGTGTAAGCGAAACCTCTGGAAGACATACCAATGTTTCCAAACTAGAAAGACACTGCGGAGCAGCAGCTGTGACATGTCACTGCCAACAGAAACACACGGCTACGGAGAGCGTTTTCTACCAGAATTAGTACTGCCACCACAGGCACACACACACCAAAAAA